>CP025647.1:25528705-25776437 GCA_003576665.1 Ipomoea trifida | reverse complement strand
ATATATATATATATATATATATATATATATATATATATATATATATATATATATATATATATTATAGCTCTAAAAATATGCATAATAACTAAAATTGTTATACTTAGAAATCATTAAAAAATGTAAATTTTAAATTTTGTATGAATAAGTTTAAATTATAATAGGGAGCATTTCTTTATATAATTGTATAATACATTATATATACACATAATATTTATTAATCTATATATAGAAAAATTCTATAATATAATTTCATTAATTATAGTTTATATTGATAGATTTATAATTAAAAATTTATATTTAGAAATTAAAAATTTTAAATTTAAATTGTGTATGATTAATGTAGTGCATATGTATGTATTTAAAAAAAATTCTAAATATTTATGAACACATATTTTGTTAATTTTATAATTTCATTTCCTTAATTATATTTCATATTTTATTGATTATAATTTAATGAAATTGCTACAAATATTGCCACAGAAGAAATATTATATTTCTCAATAAAGTTAATTATATTAATTATAATTACCAAATATTGTTGCAATTACTATACTAATTTCATTAACTATATCAATTTTAATATTTTTTTTTCTATTCCAATATTAAAATATATTACGATAAATTAGAATAATAATTAATGAAATTGTTGAAATATAATACCATAAAATTACCATAATAATTACATAAAAAAGTAAAAAATTACCAGAATAATTACCATTAATAAATATTAAGAAATTAAATTAAAAAATAATTATATATTAAAGTAAGTATGATTTATTTTGTGTCAATAATATTGCATTGAAAAAGGTGAAGTGAATTACAATAAATAATTACTAGGCAATAATATTAAAAATTAATTATTAAGGCATGCATGATTTATTTTGTACTAATAATATATAATAAATAAGATATAATATTATTAAATCGAAATTATTAAAAATAATGTGTCCACGGTACAAAATAAATTATACTTACCTTAGTAATTAATTATATTAATATAATTGCCTAATATAAATTTACAATTATAGCTTTGTATAAGAAAAACATAGAAACTTGAATGGCATGTACAAACCTCGAAGTCAACATACTGACTATGATTTAAATAAAACCCTACAAAATTATCAAAATCACCGTCGCCATCATTCTCAACCTCGGGCTTTGTTACCGAGTCTCTTCCTCATTTATCTTTTGTTGAAGTCGAGCCTCCTTAAGTATCTTCGAGTTCATATCAAGCGATATAAACTGCAAAAAAATATTGAAGTACAGTGGAATATAGTTATAAAAAGGTAGAAAATTCATACGGAAAGAACACAAAGAGTTGAGTTTAAGCGCTCTGCATTGTCTTCTACTATTGCTTGTGAGATTTGGGAGCTTTTGATCGTTTGATTGATGAGGCAACGAAAATAGAATCCATTCCAGCAATGCGGCTCTGGTTCGTCAACCTTTTGATGCAAAAAAAAAATAAAAATGATGCGGAAAATACAGGGTGGAGAAGCCCTACTGATGTGGAGAAAGAAATGATGAGGGACACTAGAGATAAATTGGTTGAGGTGTGTCAAATTTTTTTTTATTTTAAAAGGATTAGAAATTTGTATTTATATGTGGAAAAGACTAATTCAAAAAGAAAGTATAATAATTTCCTTATAAATATTTAAATATTAACTATATATACATAAATAAATAAATAAATAAATAAATAAATTATATATATATATATATATATATATATATATATATATAATTTTCCTAATTATATAATTATAATAATTCATAATTGCCTAACGTACATATATAATTATATATTGATTGATTTGCAGTGATATAGATATATAGGGTATGATTTCTTATTTTTATTATATACATATATTTAATTGACTTAATTTTTTTATTAATTATATTATTACTAAAAACCAAATAATATGCAATAAGTTCAGTTGTTAAGCACTATGTTCTGTAATCAAATAAAATGATGCATGGGTGTAGAATCAATAAATCAATATGTAATCAGATAAATAAAACTAATGTAACACTATAGTTGCTAGACTGCTACCACATCAGTTTGTAATAATCAAATAATATAGACAACTAAAAATAATGCTATTACATCTTTCGATCGTCTCCATGGCTGGAGACGGCCCTTCGTCTCCGGCAATGGAGACGAAGAGTCCATGGCCGGAGATGAAGCTCTTCGTCCATCTCTAGTCGGAGACGAAGAGCCCGTCTCCGGCAATGGAGATGATCTAACGATGTTTTTTATTTTTTTTATTTTAAATTTAAATAATTTTTTTAAAATTTTTTAAAAATATATTTTAAATTAGTGGTAACTTGTTAGAAACCTGTAAATTGGACAAATTACATGAAATTGGTTAGTTTAGGGACTCAATTGTAGCTTTTTTAAGTTCAGTGGCCTAATTGCATTGCTATGTGCAATTCGATGGCTTATTTGACCCTTATTCCTTATTATTATTATTTTAAGGTAGTGGCAACTGGTTTACGTATAGAACCGACATCGTCTTATAATTTTGTTAAGAAAGAAATACAACTCTAGTTTTTCTTAAAGAGCGGCATATAATTTTTAAGAAATTAAAAATAATAATATAAAAATCAATATCGTATATATTTTATAAATTTTAAACTTCCTTCTTTGTGCAAGGCTCTGCCTCACAACACACCCACTGAGCACCTGCTGAGCACATGCATAATTTTAAGTGTTGGAATACAAGGGTAGTGCAACCCATAACCATGCCAGCATGGCGAATGACTTTTGTCTGGGCTTGGGTCGGTTAGAGCCCTAAACCATGCCTGGACCTGGGCATGGGTTTGTTTCGTTATGGGCTCAAGTTTTTTTAATAGGACATGAATTGACCCTCTATCAGTTGTTATGCCATGGACTCGAGTAAGGTGGACCCCAGGTCCATGTTTACAATTTTAGAATTCTATGTTCATAATTTTTGAACTTTATGTTCACAATTTGTGAACTCTATATTCACAATTACAAAATTTTATGTTCACAATTTCAGAGTTATATGTTCACAAATTCAAAATTCTATTTTCACAATTTCATAAATCTATATTCACAATTTCATAACTCTATATTCAATAGTATAATACAATTTTTAAATCTATATAACAAAATTGTGAATATAGAGTTAAAAAATGTGAATATTGAGTAATGTAATTTTGTATATTAAGAATTTAAAATTGTAAATATAGAATTCTAAAATTGTAAACATAGAGTTTTAAAATTGTGAATATAAAATTTTTAAATTGTGAACATGAACCAGGGTCGCCCGGGTCCATAGCATAATTTGCCACCCTCTACAAGCCACTCTCGGTTCAAGATAAATTTAGCCCATGACCGCCTATACATACTAGTAATGCAACTGCTATTGGTTTGACTAACCTTTTACAATTAGGGTGTGTTTGGTAACCCGTAAAATGACTTGCGAATAATGTTTTCCGAATTTTCGGTGTTTGGCATGTAACATTTTCTATTAATGTCACTATTAAGTGGTGCAAATCAATAGGCCATTTATGACCATTATGTTGTGGTTTTAAAAGAGAAGTAACGGTTTTCGTTACTTAGCCTATAATGATGGCACGTAGGCTATTTAAGCAACGGACCTCCCACTGCTCCTCGAGTAACTTTACAAACTACACCATCTAGTTTCTCAGGAGACAAGTGGTAGACAAAACACTCTGAACTTAAGTTTCAAGCAATACAACAACTATGGTTGGAGATGCTCGATCCTATGGCTTCTGCTATCAGGTTAAATCATTACAGTGCAGTATGATTTTATGTTTATTCTTACATTTGGTATCAGAGCAAAAATATAATCTCTGCCTAATTAATTAGTTTGATTATGTATGCAATATGAATATTATTCTGTTGAAATATCATTCATTTTTGGATTCATTATGACCCACTAAGATAGCTAGTTTAGTTTCCCCTTTAATTTTAGACATACTTTAGTCTTATGTCTCTTTGGGGCTTTAAAACCTATTTTGAACAAGCTATTTGGGACGTATCTAGGTCATTAAAGTATGGTTCACACCATAACTGAGTGATATTTTAATAATAATATTAGTGGTAATTGAACAAGCTATTTCGGACCAATTGTTATCATATTGGTATATTGTTGTCGATAAAGATAAAATTGCTATTTTTCGTGACTAATTGTTGTGATTTTGTTAATAAAATCAATAAAGTTTTAGTCAAGAACTGCTTTTAAATTATGCCTTTATATTAGTTAATTAAAGTTGAAAATATTGGTTATTATATTTTTCATTAAAGTTTTTCAGATTATTTGAGTTAAAATTTTCCCAAAAAATGTTTTAAAAGCTTGCGGTTTTAGCAATTTGTTTTTCCATTTTAAATCTCCTAATTGTTATAGTATTATGTGATTATTATGACTATTCATTGAAATTTTATCGTAATTTGATAATATTTTTAATTATAGAGTGTGATTTTGTATCACAATTTTGGAAAAATGCATATGTTTTTGGCAAATTGGAGATTATTTTCCTTTTCAGTCTTGCCGCAATAATTTCGATTATGATTTTAAGAATCATATTTTCAAATTCCTTTGAATTTGCTTGTCCAAAACTTTTATGGTAATATTAATTGATGATATTAAGTAACATTTAATAATAATAATAATAATTATTATTATTATTATTATTATTATTATTACTAAATGTTGTTCCGTTACGATTAAAGTAATTGATTATTCCGTTATTACTACTATGTAATAATTATTAGAATTATTATAGTAATAACGATTATCGGTTTTTGAACCGATGAATCAATGATTTGTGTCGTTTTCATCGTTAGTTTTGGATTTTGATAGTATGATTTGAAATCATAATTTTGAAACGCTCTCATTTTGATCCAAAACATATATGTGTTAATAATAATATTTTGTAACGTTTTATAGTTATTGCTATTAAATATCAAGAGTTACGATTGGGGAAATTGATTGTTCAATTGTTACTGTTACATAAGCATTATTACAATAATAACGGTTATCGGTTTTTGAACTGAGGAATCAATATGTCGTAACATTGATATCATTATTGGTTTTTGGATTGTGATGCCCACTTTGATTGAGTATGAATATTTGATTTTATATTCATATTTTTTAATGAGTTTGTTTTATGCATATAATTAAAATTAAGTGCATAATATTATGATTTAAATTATGAAATTTAATTTTGTGAGAATTTAATTTGTAAATGTCAACATATCATATAGTTTTGATATGGTTAGAATTTACAATTTTAAGCTAGTTCTCATAAAGTTTATTATATGCATTGAGCATACAAGTTAAAACCTTTCAATTACTGAAAAGTATATAGTTATTATAGATTATTATTATTCAGATTTTTTTTTTTGAATACTACTGACTCTATTACAATGCAATATCTGTTCATAACTACTTTCTCAACTTATTGAAACACATAGTTATTATAGATTATTATTATTCAGATTTTTTTTTTGAATACTACTGACTCTATTACAATGCAATATCTGTTCATAACTACTTTCTCAACTTATTGAAACACAAGAGACAATATTGCATGCACTAAGGCTCGAACCCACCACCTCCCGTATAAAGGGAAGGGTTTGATGCCACTAGACTACAAGGTCCTTGGCATTATTCAGATTTTATAATCCTTCAAGTTTTGGATTTATGTTATTATTTGAATAATAATTTTATAGCTCATTTTGAATTGCTATTATGGTGTACAATTTATTTGGATATGAGCTTATAGAATTTCATGCATAATTGTTCACTAGCATAATATTTTCTAGTTATGTGAATTTATATATGCCTTAAGCATTGCATATGTTAGGAATTATAAAATTCCCTGTTAAGTTGAACTTTATGTGTGGACTTATATACGGTAGTGCATTATGTTTACGCATCTTAAGAACGTTTAAGGTGTTCACTTGAGATTAAAAGTCTTTTCATAAGGTGAACTATTAAGATTTGGAAAGATTATCCGTCAATTATGCCTTTTGTGTGAGAAAACATGAACCAGGAAGTATACTTGGAATTGTTTATCACATTTTTGTATAATTGTTTTTAGGCTTTAAAGTGAGTTAATTCTAGCAATGGTCCTCCGACTATGTTGATTTTCCAAAATTAGTCATCGACTTTTAATTTGGACAATTTAGGTCCCTTGACTTTCAAATTCTTTCCAGTGTTGGTCCTTTCGTCAAATTTTGGTTAAGTTGAGGTCAAATGAGGAGGTAAAATTGTGTGTTCACCTGTTTAGTGTATTATTACTCGTATTTCTCCTGTCATATACACTATATATATGAATATAATCTCAGTCGAAATCTCAATCGAAGCCATATAATCTTTGTCGAAGAAACTTCGACTAACATTATATTCATATATATAACGTATAAGACAGGAGAAATATGAGTAATAATACATAAAACAGGTGAATGGGCAATTTTACCCATTCATTTGACCTCAACTTAACAAAAATTTGATGAAAGGACCAACGTTGGAAAAATTTTGAAAGTCAAGGGACTTAAATTGTCCAAATTAAAAATCGGAGACTACTTTTGGAAAATTAACATTGTCGGAGGACCATTGCTGGAATTAACTCCTTTAAAGTTGATGCCTAAAATATCAAGATAATCATCTAGTGATCATATAATTTTGATTAATTAAAGAATAGCCACAGTATTTAATTAAAATTTTGTGTGATCACATACGGCCATAGACGTATTGATTGTGATTAATTATATGATATAATGAAATTTAGTTCACAGACAATTTTATTATGTTCATATGATTAATTATGGTAAAAACACCAAACTATATATGATCATAATTTAGCCCACAGGCAATTATGTATCAGAATATAGTTTTGGTGAGTTTTATCATACTCTTACAGATAGGAGGAAAGTTAATTTATTTAACATATGGTTATGATGTAAATAAATTGAGAATTGTCATCTTCTATCATAAAATTTTGATATATGTACGTATTCAAAGAATATTATTCTTGAGGTTTATCCACATGAAGGTATTAGTTTAGTTTCTTTTGTGTGTATTTATTATGCATTAAAAGGAAATTAGATTAATAGCTTGATGAATTAATATTCTTTAGTGTACATATATCAAGTGATCAATACAATTTCATAACTGAAATTATTAAGATATTTTGATCACCTTGTGACTAATTACATAAACTATAATAAAATTTTTATCGGTAGATTTTATCATAGCTTATGTAAATAGTCAGGATAAAAAATCAAATCATATTTCTGAATTTACCCACAGGGATTGAGAAAAGGAACATGGTTTGATAGTTTTATCATAAGCTTGTAGATGGATCTAATTGAACAAAATTTTAGCTCACAGGCAAGTTTTATGTCACTAGATTCTTCTATTTGATTGTCATAAAGTCTCTGTTGAATCTAATTGAATAAATCTTTAGCCAACAGGCAAGTTTTATGTCATTGAGTTCTTCTGGTTAAATTGATGATCAAGATAAAATTTTATCATACCATTCATTTTAGAATTTATAACTTTAAGGTCAGTTATAATTCTATGAGACATGGGTTTCATTGGCAACACATGTATTTTGTTAATCTCCTAAAACTTAGTAACTTTAAAATTGTTACTGTACATGGCTTACTTGGTTTTTCAGCCCAATCACAATAGATCATTTTTGAATTTTAGACATGATATACTTTTGGATCCTTATATTGGAAGTGTACATATCTAGCCAAATTTCAACTAGAGCAATTTAATTTGTTCAATTAGTTGGAAATTGTGTCTATTACATGTACATATTTAGAATGTCCAACTATGGTGGGCAATTCTATTTCTTGTTAAACTAGTTGGACATGAGGATCGTTAGTGTGTATGTATATCATTTATATAATGCTTAAGAATGACTTGATCAGTGGGAGTAATGACTTGACTAGTGGAGTGATCATTTGATCATTAAGATATCACATTTCAAGATTGTTCCACTTCAAGGATAAGACACTTTGCCTTGTTAATTATAAAATCAATAGTTCAAATTGTTTGAACTAAAAGTTGTGCAACATATTTATGAAAATGTTGTAACAACTTTAATAGTTTTTATTTTAACAATGGCATGAAGTTTATGGTGAACTATCATGAGTTGGATTCCTTAGCATTTATTGGAGTTTTTCGTCTCATCAAATTGATCTTGGGTCATTAAGATTTGAAAAAAGCTCAAAAATTCGATGTTGATAGACATAAAGTAAACAAAGATTTATGAGATTGATTCATCTTGAGGGTTTTTTATATTGATACAACATCTGTGTTGTTTCATAAAGTTACATAAATAAATCCTCGTTATTGCTCTCTGTCATAAAAGTTGGGCTTTCTTTTTTGTTTTGGATCGAGATTATTTATAAAGTGCATGTTTAAAGTTTCATTGTGGGCTTAGACTTATTGATTTGTCATTTAAAGCCGTTAGAATATGGACTACTCAATTATTGTCTTTGGCTAAGATAAATGAAAATGGAGTAGCAAACGTGACAACTCCGAAAACTTAGTCATCATAGATAGTATTAACGATAAGGAGTTGGTCATGTAAAATATTAGCATTTTGCTAATAGTTTCGAATCCTTACATAAGGTATGCTTATAATAATTTTTAAGGATCATACAGGATACATGGAACTAATTATGTGACTATATTGTACGTACATACATTTTGTCACTTCTATGTAATATGGATGGTTCCTCGTATGGTTATGCGCATATTTATTTGAGAAATATCTTCAAGATTGGACCAAGAATAAACGTAGGGTTTATTTATAAAGAACCTGAGTTTGAAATCAAATACATGTGATGCATAGTTGGTATTACTCACACTTTAATTTAGAGGGCATACCACTATGATTCATTTTTTTTTTTAATGAAGGTTGTGCCAATGCTTGCACCAAATAGAAAATTGTAACATTTCCATCAATATTGTACAAATCAAGCGGTGTGAGTTTATAAGGCCAAATTTAGCCATTGTGAAAGTAATTAGTTTTTGATAACTAATTACAAATCAAGAATGAACATAAAGTTTATTCATTAAATCATTATGTTCTCGATCCTATGGCTTCCGCTATTAGGTTAAATCATTACAGTGTATTATGATTTTATGTTTATTCTTACATGACAACGTTCGGAAAATGCGGGCAACGGAAAATGTTTTCCGTTGACCAAGGAAAATCAGTTCATTTTTTCAGAAAATGGCTTACGAATTTTTTTTTCGTAAGTCATTTTCTGGAATCGCCAAAATGACATTCCGCATGTTCTCGGTCAAAACCAACTTATATCTCATATCACCCATGACAAAAAATGAACCAAAGAGGTGAGAAACCGTCGGAAACCGATGAAAATCGTTGAAAACCGACTGACACAGTACATGTTTCTGAGGAAACCCGTTGTTTTACGTGTTTTTTTTTTTAAATTTTATTTTGAGTTTTTAATTCTATTTTTAATAAATAAAATTATTTTAATATTATTATAATTTTTTATATTTTAAATAAAATAATTACAATGTTTAATTATACAATTCTACCTATTTTCCAGAAAATGAACCAAACACACAAAAAGACAGTTTTCCAGAATACATCTAAACATTAGAAATAAAATTGTTTTTCGAAAATGACTCATTTTTAAAAAAATGATTCATTTTTCAAAAGTCAATTTTCCTACTTTTCAAACGAACCTTACTTGCGCTCTAATTGACTGCAACATGACCTTGTTAATTGGCCATATGTCTCGGTCGGCTGTGCATCCTTACGGACCACTAATTGACCATCACTATTACTTACGCCTAAAATATGGGGAGGGCCTAAGGACGGTGAAATATTTTTATTTTCAATAAAACATTTATGCCTAAAATAATGTCACTCACAAAATCTGGGAAGAAGTAAAGAAATTGGGGCATAAACCCTAACCCTAAACCCACTTCCGCCTTCCGGCGCGCAGAGAGAGATGGGGAGGTCGCGAAGGAAATACAAGAGTTCAAGAGCTAAGGTGAGAGTAGGATTGCCAAAGAAAAACCCTCACATATTCAAACCGGCGTTCAATGTTCCGCCGAAGCTCCGGTCTCTCCTGGATCCTCACTCACAGTGGGACGAAAAGGGCAGCGTCATTGAGAATTACAAGTCCTTTGGCGTCGTTTCCAACCCCAACTTGCTCGGCGTCCGCTCTCGCACCTCCCACATCGTCGAGAGCGACTCGCTTCAGGTCCCGCCGCCCGCTTCCGCCGATGACGCCGACTCTGACGCCGAGTTCCAGCCTCTCGATTCCGGCAGCGACCTCGAGGAAGACGGTCAGTCTTTGCATTTATATGTTGTTTTTTAATTAATCAAGAGGATGAAAGTGGTGCTAGCTATTATAATGCTTTTGTTCTTGGTGATGATTAAACCTAAATCTTAGTTTCAAAAAAAATTTTAAAAAAAAAAAAAACCTAAATCTCATTTGTTTAGATAATTCAACCTAAAATAGTTCTCTGTTCTAACTTCTAAGAACTCTGATTAAACTGCAGATCTATCACTAACAGTTCTAATGATATCACAATTCCTTTGAGATGTGATGGCAATCATGATATTGTCAAGTAATCAGTTTGAAATCACTTTGCAGTGTATCTATTGTACTGAGGTGTTGTGGGAATGCATCCTATGAAATATGAATGCTGGTTTGAATTAAACATAATTGCCCAATAAAATTACAAATGCAGACTGTAAATAGCTTAATCTGCAAATCTCTGTTACTATTGTTGGGATGCTTCTCCCCCTTTCCTAGCCATAGGTTAGATATCACACCCATGTTGCATAAATTCATGGTTCTTGTAGTGCACTAACAATGTTTGGAGATTTACAGACCTGAAGTCTGCACTTGGAAAGAAGCGACGAGATGGGCAGAGTGCACCTCCACAACCGCTAACAACGATGCAACGGGTTTATGTTCGCAAACTTGTGGAGGAATATGGAGACGACTACCAGGTATGAAGTGCCTTTGACATCCTTTATCACCCACTTACTAACTCTGCCATGTCTTTCTCTTAGTGGAAATGATTTTTTTCCCTTTCCCTCTTTGGTTGCAGCGCATGTTCATGGACACGAAACTGAACAAGATGCAGCATTCGGTGGCAACACTAGAGAAACTATGCAAAAGATACCACATGTACCAAGATAAAAACCCCTTGATTGTGGGTAGTTGAGTTGAGAACAAATCTTGTACAATTCAACACATTGCCAATGGATTGAACAAATGAGTTTAGACACATGATGAGGGATGTCATAGCTTTACATATTTCAAAGGTTTACATATTTCAAAGGTTTCTTTGTAGACGACAATATTCTATTACCATTTCAGTTTAAGATTATTGTGTGCTGATGCCATTTTGATTAGGATGTCTACTTGATCTTGTTCTTGCACAACCTCTAAATGAACTATGAACCTGGCTTATAGTTCTAATATGCATTTTATCTCGTTTTACTTGTCTAGTGACAAGTAAAATAAGACATAGGCTTGAACCATTGGCTCACCATTGTCGTAGAACCAAAAAAGGACCTTCTCAAGCAAAAGTCATAATGGTTTAAGACCATCCAACACTACAAAAAATTTGCACCATTAACAACTTGTCAGTCATCCAATTTGTACAATGATATTGATAAGAACCATTAAAAACTTGTTAGTCATGCAATCTGTATATTGATTGACTTCTCAATGGATGTTCTGGAACACTCAATTATCTATATTATAAACCTTCCTTGAAGCCACCAAAAAATGGTTCCCTAACTCAATATGGTGTCATATTGCTAAATTATAGAATATTAACATATTTCATATTCTGTGATATTGGAGATTAAGCCCAATTACAAATACGATTTTTTTGAAGCCTATAATGCGAAAAGTATTTAAAAGCCCACCGGCCCACGTTCTACCCCGCATTTCAGTGCCTCTATTATCACCGTCGCGTTCCTCTTCGGACTTCAATCGACAGTGACCGGATTTCAAAACCCTACTCTGTAAACCCTCTGTCCGGTAATTTTTTTTTTTTGTTTTTAATTTAGTTTTATGATCTAAGTTTTACTCGTGCTTATATGTGGTGCATAATATCTAGCTTCTGCAATTTTGAGCTAGTAATCTTACTCTTCTTCTTTTCGCAGTGCTTGCTTTCGAAGTCCTTTTCCACCGAAAATGAGGTTTGTTCATTTCGCTTCGTTTCTGTTTTCATTTTTCTCTCCGTTTTATGATGCATTATGCTTTCCAAAACCCTAGCGAGTAAAATGAACACTGGTAGTTTATTGACGATTTTTTTTTTCTTTTTTTTACAACTCAATGAAATCTCGATTACTAATTCATGATGTGTTTTGCAATTGTGCAGTCGGCCAATGGAAGAGGATGCACCTGTAAGTTTTCTATTTGTTTCCTATTTGATTACCAGCTCCCTACATTATTTTCAACTTCTTTCCTTTTTGGCCTAGGGTATAATCTTATTCATTTGCCTTCAGTGTCCATGTTGAATTTGAAGTTTAGGTCTATATATATATATATATATATATATATATATTGCTTTGTAATTTATAGAAGTTACTGCCTAAGAACTGAATGATTGGATCTCTAGCATTATTGAGAAATTGTTCTTCTGCATTCATTTCTCTTAACTGAACTCCAGGTTTTGAAGTTAGTCTAATGCAGTGCATCTCTTAGTTAGTAGATTTTGCTGCCTAAAAAGGAAGATGGAAAAACTTGATTGGTCACACCAATAGCATTATTGATTCTCTCAAATTCGTTCTCCCATCACCTTTGCATTCTTTTCATATACTCCATATAACTGAACTCCAGATTTTCATGTTAATCTATTGCGAATTCTCCCTCAGCATTTCTGTCTGAAATGGAAGGCAAGTGATAGGGATATTGCTTTCGATGATTTGTCCAATACGATATATAACTAGATGAAACCTCCATCTGTCTGCTTCTTTTATTTAGTAATGCATGCTGTGTGCGTTTCTTATTTGATTCATATGATGATTTTTTATTATTACTATTATTTTTATTTTGGTTCTTTTTAAAATTTGATTTTATTGCTTGCCTTTGTCAGGCGAAGAATGAAGAAGAGGAATTCAACACGGGGCCACTTTCTGTCCTCATGATGAGTGTCAGAAACAACACACAGGTATTTGATCTTACTATGTTAAAGCTTTTTGTATGTGTTATGCTACATATGCACCCCTTCCTCCCCCTTTTCCCCACCCCAACAATATATACTTCCTAATTAAGAAGGTTTGCATGTTTTTATTTGAGAAGAGAATGCAATGTTGGATATATATATTTTTGAAAAAACTGACAATGTTTCTTACTCTTTGCTGGCATTTAGGTGCTCATCAACTGTCGTAACAACAGAAAGCTTCTAGGGCGTGTCAGGGCTTTTGATCGGCATTGCAACATGGTGCTGGAAAATGTTAGAGAGATGTGGACTGAGGTGCTCTTTTATTGACCGAATTAGATATCCTGATATGTTTTGAACTTTTTAGTAGTATAGTTTCCCATTTGTTTGATATCTACGTTTTGACTGCAGGTTCCCAAAACTGGCAAAGGGAAAAAGAAAGCTCTTCCTGTTAACAAGGATAGGTTTATTAGCAAGATGTTCCTACGTGGAGATTCTGTGATCATTGTCCTCCGAAATCCTAAATAGAAGGTATTCCTCCTTTGTTCTATTTTGACTGAGTCAATGTTGAGGAGTATAAGCACCATGTAATTAACATTCTTCTTTATTTCTGTTTTATGGATTATATCTTTAACATCCATGGGCTTGAGATTTAATTGTTCAAACCTTGGTGTCTTGTGCCTGGAACTGAAATTAGTTGATGGATTCTTTATGCACATGGCTGAAATGGGATGTCACCAGTATGAGACTCTTTAATTTTTCGGGCTATGACAGATCAATGGTCTTCCTTCAACTTCATATCACTTGTTTTATGGCAATTGGAGTGAAGAGGATACAAAAAAAATTAGCACTACTAATCGCTCCAAATTATAAGTCCCCATTAGTGACCTTTTTTCCAGTGTCAACCCATTATCCCCACCCCCCCTGCCATGTTACCATCTTACCCCCTTCCAGCTCATAATAGTATATTTAGGTTCTAAATGACTTCATGTCCTACAGGCTACTGCTGCACTGCTTGTCATCCGGAGCCCCTGTTGCACTGAAGAGATTACTATTGCAGTTATATTGATTTTCTCAATTTAGACTTTGGTTGTTGTAAGATATTGTAGAACAGCTTTCTATACTACAAATCCGCGGCTACGGGTCTTTTTGTGTACTCTTTCCTACTGGCACAAGATTATATAAACTTTGTTCTGCCCCCCTTTCATGATCATACTATTTCTCTGTATGTGATAAGGATGAATTGGTGCATTATCTTTTTAGTACATAATAAGAAATTGAAATAAGAGCCAAATAGGTTATCCAATTACACAGCAAAATGCAATTGGACCATTGAACTAAAAGGAATTTACAATTAGGTCTCTGAACAATTGAACTAAAAGGAATTTACAATTAGGTCTCTGAACAATGCAAAATAATACGGAGTATAATTTAACTTAAAATGACCTTTTGACTTGATAACATGTTGATGTGGCATATTGAATTTTAAAATATTTTTAAATAAATTTAAGTTAAATAATTTTTTAATTATTTATTTTAAAATTTTAAATAAATTTAAATTAAATAATTATTTAATAATAATTTTTAAAAAATTCAGCTTTCCAGAAAAGGCGAGATTGCATTTTCACTTGAAAAGGCAATGATTTTTTTTTTGTTTAATGGTCTAATTGCATTGTGTTATGTAATTGGATAACTTTTTTTTTTTGAATACAACTGACCCTATTACATTGTAGTATCTGTTCTATACTTTTCTCCTCCACTAAGACTCGAACTCATGACCTCCCATCTAAGGGTGGCCACTACATGCCAATTGAGCACAAGGTGCTTGGCATGTAATTGGATAACTTAGTTGACCTTTATTCCTAAGAAATTCGGCAAAAGCTTAATCTATAGCTATAGCTAATGCATAGGGAAACAGACGGTACCATGGGACTTGTAAGAAAATTGACACAATTTATTGAATATTTGAATACTCCACTCCATAATATAAAGCTTGTTGTCTACATAAGTAATAGCATTGGATTTTTAAGATACAAAAATGGTAGATATCTCTAAGGAAATAAAAAGCTCTAAAACTGTTTAAAGGACGATGAAGGATACGGAGTGGATGAGTAGCACCGACAGAATACGGTGCGGCATGGGAAATTGTAATGGTGAATGGTGAATGGTGATGTTGTGCCACGTTTTTACCTTCTTGACCTCGTAGAAACATGATTGTCAAATATTGGAAGCATTATTAGGTTGTAGAGGTTGTGGGAGCATCTTCTTTGTGGTCACCAAAGACACGCTGCCTGAAGTCTTGCACCATCATTGGCAAACCCTTTCTTAGAGGCACTTTGGGCTCCCATCCAAGCAGTTCTTTCGCCCTCGAGATATCAGGCTTCCTCATGTGCGGGTCATCCTCTGTATTTGGCCTGAACTCTATCCGAGCATTTGGATCAATGGTTTCCTGCACAACCTGCACCACCACCGCCATTCTTTCAATACAAATTCTAACGGTAATTTCATAGTTCATAGAAGAGATGAGCTACACACCTTGGCTAGTTCAAGCATTGTGAATTCGCCTGGGTTTCCAAGGTTAAAAGGTCCAACGTGTTCTCCTTCCATCAACCGGATAAGACCGTCAACCTTAAAACCAATCAACAATATAATTCAACACGCATTAGCCCTTTCTACTCCAAAAACACACCAACTCAACTAAATCCAGCTAGCTGTAAATGAACAAAATTGTTGCAATACTAAATTCGGCAGCTTTTGATTCGCCATTGCGTGCAACTTATTAATTTATTTAGTCCCCATACATCTCAATCGAAATATGGTCCAGAATGAAACAGTGGGTGGATGAATAATGTAACAAGCTGCCGCTATCGATGTGATACAGCCGTACATGGGAAACCCCTCCCTCTGTCCCAGTTTGCACCTGAACTAATCCCCCACCCATGTGCTCCCTTTTTACCTTGTAAGATACCCTATTAATGACGACCCGAGGGGACTAGTAGTTTTCACAGTATAAATGTACTCTTACAGTTATATAATGACTGAATGCACCATTGAAACCCCAAAATCTCACGCTCAAATTTCACTGACTCATTCCAGTAACTGGTACCAGAAAGTGAAAATTATAATTCAAGCAGATTGAACTGCTGGAAATTTCTATTGCAATTATTATTGGGTGTAGTACACGATAAGCTTGTACCCAACTATTTGAAAATTGTTCATTTTCCTCTTTTCACCCAAACCCCATCATTTCAATTCTTGCAACAGTTTTTTTTTAAAGTAATACTTTATACACAACTAAAAGTTATTACCAAAATCGAATCTTTTGCAGTGTAAGCTAGCATGTGATATTCAACATATATAAGCATATAATGGAGTCGTTAGAACAGCGAAATAAAGACAATAATTTGAGAAATGACTTACCAAATCAGATACAAATTGGAAACTTCTTGTCTGCTTTCCATCGCCATAAACAGTCATCGGCTCCTTCCTTAACGCCTATAATAATCAATCCACGTAAACAATTCACCTCTTCAAACCCGAATCAAATATTACACCAGTCGGTTGGTAGACAAGATTACCTGAGCGACAAAGTTGCTGACCACACGGCCATCATCAATGCACATACGGGGACCATAGGTGTTGAATATCCTAGCTATCCTCACCTGTCCCAGTTAAATTTGTATGTGCAAGTGTTTTAATCCAAACAATATTTATTATACACAAGTATCAAACCTTGAAACATTAAATCATTAATTAATGCAATTTTTTTCCATACAGAATAAAACAAATACGGAGTACTAAGGTGTTCGGCAAAATCATGCCTATAACATTGGCAAAAAGTATTTGGCATAAAGGGGAATCTCGTAAGTTTGTAATTCAGGTCAAAAGTGATAATCATGCATAAATATTCATGCATTTTTATGATGATTTCAAACTCGATCCAATCTAACTTGAATTCATTTACATCAATATATTAAAGAAAATTACAATTTTTATGTCAAAAATAACATTGAACTATTAAGTTTCTTAGATGTAATTAAAAAATTACTACACATTAATCGTTCATTAGCCGTGATCTTTTCAAAAATATAATTAAAAGTATTCGACATAAGCCTTAAGGACCTAAGGAAAATTTCATAAGTCTATAAATCAAGTCAAAAGCGATTGTCGTGTATAAACATTCATGCAATTTTATGATGGTTTCAAATTCAATCCAATCTAACTTGAATTCATTTACATATTTCCTATAAAGAAAATTAATTTTTTTTAGTTAGGAATAATAAGGAGTATTAAACTATTATTATGTTTCTTAAATGTAATTAACAAATTATTACATGTTTTTTTTTGAGTAATACTGATTCGGTTACAATGTAATATCTGTTCATAAATTACTTTCTCAACCTACTGACTCGGTTAAATTATTACATTATTACATGTTAATCGTTCATTGACCTTGACGTTTTCAAAATGTAATTAAACAATTGTATAAAGTGATTTGAAATTTGATACTGTAGATTGCTAACATTAAATATTGAACTAAATGAAATTTAAAAAAAAAAAAAAAAAAAATTACCAACAAGTCTTTTCACAGTCCAACAACCTCTAGGTATATGTGTTTAATATTGGCAAGTACAAACCTCAACGTGAGCTCCCCTATGGTAATCCATGGTCAACGTTTCGGCAGTACGCTTACCCTCGTCGTAGCAACTGCGGACACCTGTCATCGTTTCTCAACATGTGTGTCAGTAACCGACGAATCCGCAAACAGACCAAACAAAAGACTGTCAGACACATTTACATCAAATTTGCGTTGGAGCCTAGCTTTCTGCTAAAAATGACAAATATGACCTCCATCTTTCTACAATTTCCGTGGATATTTTTGCCTAGAAACTCTCCGCCAACCGAGAAATGAAAATCGAAAAGCGAAAAGGAAAAACGCGCCAAAATATAGATGGAATTAGGGATCGTGTTTAGGGAAGGGGAAGCGTAAATCACGGATTAGTCGTTGACATTTCAACTTATTGACCGGATCTAACCCATAAAAGGCTCACGTTACGCACTGCTCATACCACGAGGCTAACGTGAGCCGCATTTCACCATTACAGACCTCCGACCTCATCTGCACCGGCCGGCGGCCGGTGAGTGAGGGCTTACCAGTTAATAATCGAGTAAATTGGATTAAAATTAAGGCGGAATTGAGTTTGAATTGCAGATTTACCGATAGGATTGACGTTGCCCCAGTAGGTTTCCTTCTGCGGGTGCTGTAGAGGATCGCCGTATACCTCGCTGGTGCTGGTTAGCAAAAACCGCGCACCGACTCTCTTCGCCAATCCCAGCATGTTCAGTGTCCCTACCACATTTGTCTTGTGAACTCATAATTAAGAATTCCCAATTTTCACAGACAAATTAAATTTTGATTTAGAGTAAAAAAAAAATGGAAATAGAAATGGAGATGGAAGGATATGATAGTCTTCACGGGGTTGTGCTTGTAGTGAACAGGGGAGGCAGGGCAGGCAAGGTGGTAGATCTGGTCGACTTCCAGGAGAAGTGGCTCAACGACGTCGTGTCGGATGAGTTCGAACCTGGGGTTTCCGAAATGGTGCATAATGTTTTCCTTCCGGCCGGTGAAGAAGTTGTCGACGACGATTACACTGTCGCCTCTCGCGATCAGACGGTCAACCAGATGGCTGCCTACGAATCCGGCGCCGCCTGTCACCACGATCCTCAAGCCCTTCTGTTTCAGACCTAGAGGAATCTTCCCGCCCGAATTGAAGGATCCGAGTCCGACGCGGCTCTGGTAGAGAAGCCGGTCCGAGTGAGCCGTCGTCTCTGCTAGAAAGTCGGAGCCGGAGATCGCGTTGTAGCCGCGGCCGTTGACGGAATCGCCGTGGACGTAGGGGGCGGGGTTAGACGACGGAAGGAGGGTGAAGATGACGGTGGCTACAGCAATGCCGGCAATGAGGAAAACGAGGCGCTGCTCGCGGAGCATATACCGAACTGGGCGAATCACATTCAGCCATGGCTTCGGAGGCTTCGGCGTATAACCGTCCGTCACCGGCGGCGCCTCTTGTCCTCTGTAGATCAACTCCGAACTCATAACTAACTCTCTCTCGTCTTCTCGATGTGCGTATACGTGTATATAAACCTAAAATTTGAGAAATCAAGCAGTGGAGCTCGCTGCAAAGGATAGGATTGCCTCCGAGTGAGAAATTTTCGCCGGGAATCGGTATATACCCACGCTCCGGCGCGTGGGTGGAAAGATCGTTGATTTCAGTTTGAGTCCCTTTTGCTTGGTAAGGTCCTTATATAGGAAATTACTCGTACTGGTTAAGGAGGGTAAGTTTCTGGCTAATTAAATCATGGGATTCATTTGAAAATTGAAACCTCCAAATTTTGTACTAAATGTATTAAGGGGGGTGCGTTGAGTTCACGTTACTATGTGTTATGACCTTTTTCATCTCACATTATTGACAAAAACAAACTATCAACTTTGGAAATAAATAGTTGAGCGAATAAGTATTGCATTTTTTTTTACCAAAAAAGTTATGAATTCGATTCTTATTAACATTACATCAATCAAACGCACCATACAATGTCTTCCTAGTGTAATTTATCTAGTGCACAGGGCACACCATTAGGTACAAATCCCATTAGATTTATGCTTCAACACACACTATTAAATACAAAGTAGTAACTATGAATTCATTACACCTTTAAAAAACATATCAAACAAAAATATATAATCTGTTTTAGGTAATATAAGATTTATGATCTCATTACGTGAATCAAATTTCTCTAGTATATGAAAATATGAAATGTACCATTGAATCCAGTCACGTTACTAATAAACAATTCTATTACACAAATAAGGTTTTCATATAAGAAAAAAAGACATAAAATAATAAGAATTGCGTTTTGCTGTTTTTTTTTTTTTTTATTTGGTGATTTACTTTCCTTCTAAATTTAGAGTATGGTATTACCTACTCACCTATTGTATTTTAATTATAATTTTTTTAGAGGATAATGGACTAATGGTGGTGTGATGTTATTGAAATGAGTTGATAAGGTTGGGTAGAATTTTTAATTTCTAAGAAGTGCATGGAAAATTTTTAACATTTTACTAAATTGGAAAGGGGATAACCCCAAAAGATTGTGATTGGCGACGTAGAATCGATTTTTCGTTATTTCTTTTGGGCAAAACTACTCTATATTTTTAGTTTTTGACTAAAGATTTTATAAAATTCTAATTTATGAGAAAATTAAAGATCACACAGAGGTAAATAGATTGTTATTTAAAAGTGTGTTTTGAGTGAAGAGATTGCTCATAACTTATTGTCAATAGTTTATCGACTTTAACAGATAATAATATCATGATGTTTCTATAGAGAAATAATACAACAAAAATATTAATCTCTGAAAAATACAAGCACAAGAAGCGAACGGAATGTGTTAGTCCGTGTCATGTCTACTCATACTCTCCTTAATACCTTATTTACTACATCTCTTTGGTGCTAAGAGTATTGTAGCTTAAATTTTCTAAAATAAAACGAACTATGATTTAAAATTTTAAATACTTAAACAAATAAACCCATCGAACTAGAACAATAGCTAGAACATATAACTTTTAGGAGGAAGGAGAGCACGTCTTTCGAAAGAAAAAGGTTCAAATTTTATATTTGTAAAATCTCCTGCTCATCCAATGTACATATAGGAGACGCAGGATAAATAACATTTACATTGATTTTAAAATCACTCTCTAACCTCCATAATACACATATTTAATCAAAAACTTAATTCTAAAATAAAAAAAAAGTTAATTCCTAAGAATCAGAATTAATATATTATATTCTAAAACGGTACTCTGAAATGAGGCATCGGAATGTTACATCCGAAAAATCGAAGCCACTTCTCGGTATCAACCGAAAAGTCATTACGAAGGAACCCAAATCATCTTTGATCCGACTCAAATTGACAGTGTACCCCACATATATTTGTATCTACAAAATAGTCACTTTCAATGTCATTTTTATGCTAATTTTTCAATAGTTTCCAGTGAAATTTGAACTACAAATTGTATAATTATCAAGCCAACAACATAATTAGTTGAGTATTTAAAAGTTCGCCTATGCGGGTTTAACTTAGTGATTTAGTAGACATAATTTAGAAAAATAGATCAATATATGTTCGAAACTAGGCAGCAGTAGTATGAAAATTATGCTTAAAGTGAACAAATCTCTTATGCGCACACCATAATTTACCTCTTCTCACATAATTTGTTGGGTCAGGACTTAATGAGCCATTAAAATTGGGATTCAACATTTTAGAGAAGAGTATTCAAAAGTTCGGTTACAATTAAATATGAATATGAATAAATTAAGTATTGACGACGCACATGGCACAGTTCATTTATGCCATGGAAGAATTTGTCATAGTAGCACCTGCCTAACCTTTAACCTGGCTAATGCCACCACCCTTAATATGTTTTTAAATTCTAAACACTTATTTTACACAGGACAAGTACGTTTGGCCTGTCTCATTGTCAACTGCATATTTTCTACAATTATATTATTACTCCGTATATAACTAAATGGTGAAATTATTTGAATAGTCTAAAGAAGTTCAAACTTATGTATATACAATATCATTTTTAGAGAATTGTCTTTAATGAGACACAATTGAGACTCATTTGAATTAATTATATCTTGTCGAATGTGGTAGTATAGCATGCGAAAAAATGAACATGTTTAATTGTAGAGCTTCTTCTAATGGGACCAACTTGAGACTTTGTTGAACTAATTATATCCCGCAATATGCGATAATGTAGTATGCAAAAAGATGAACCTCTTTACTTGGAGAGTTGCCTCCAATAGCATTGCTCGCTTATCTACTTACCATTGACGCGACACACATTGATTGACTTAGAAAAGTGAGACTCACGCCGTTTTTTTTTCTTCATCAAATAAAATAATAGCATTCACAATCATAATAAGAATCATTTTTAAGCTATAAAAGGGTTAGTCAATCAACAAAATTGAACATGCTCGCATAATCGCACCATAGAGAAGAAAATTAATTGTTAGTTTATTGAGTGACAACTGACAACTCATGTTGATAATCTACTAACAGCACTTCGGGTTTGAAAAAAAAAAAATCAGGAATCTAGTCTCACTCGTAGAAGTGTGAGAGCGACTTAGTCAAGTTGGGACGTAAGGGGCCCTTAGAGTTGGTGATTCAACATTCATTTGGAGAAGATAATCAACTTACAATTGCAATTCCATGTAATAAATGATTGCTAGGTGACCATTGCTCTCTATTATATCAAGAATGTTATTGGTATTTTAAAATCAATGTTTATGTGATAAAATTTACAATCTTCCATCATCTACTATTTTCAATAATTAATCACTTCATAACTAATATGCAAAATATTTTACAAATGAATTACTCATGACAGAGATTGCTAACTAAATATTATAAAGAGATTTCATTTTCTACCACCATCAAGCTTTCAACGACTTTTAGCATTAGCAAAACTTCGAAAGCTAGCCCTTGAATGCCTTGATCGATAAACCATCAGTATCAATCGACCTTAATTCCAATGCAACTGAACTAATTAATTTGATTAAAAATGAGTTGTCCAATCATTTGTTTGACTTTTAATTATGACTTGAATCTCAACTATATATATATAACGATTGAAATTATACGAAAAAAATAATTAAGTTCATAAATGTTAAAAAGTTATAAAATAACAGACAATTAATAATGAACAAACAACTCACAAATACAAAGAGGGGTGGCAAGCTAGTTGGGTGACAAATTTTTATGTAAGTTAAATATATACTGGTTCTATTACATTGTAGTATATGTTCATCTACTCTACTGAGGCTCAATCTCATGACCTCCTATATGAGAGAGTTACTACATGTCATTGGCAATGCAAAATATATTTAAGAAAACATTGTGTTTTAATTTGGTATACATGGCATGGGTAGACGAAACACAAACTACACCTACAATCCCATAGGGTGGAGTATTATTTTTTTTTGTAAATTTACAGGGTCTTTCTCTCCGTCCGTTTAACGGTCCGGGGGGAATCGTCATTTATGAGAATTGAACCCGAGAATTGAACCCGGGTTCTCCCGAAATTCCTCCCCACAAAGAGAGCCCACTTGCCACTTGAGCTACCCCATTGGGTTATAGGGTGGAGTATTAAATTAAAAACAACCAAACCCAATTGTTGAGCAATCATGGTTAATGCCATTCAAGCACACATTTTAGCTTCCTTATAAATATACTTTGTCGAACATACCTAGTAACGTTTTCCCAACTAATCGTGTGCTTTGACTCAAAGTGAGCAGATTTTTTTTGCGCACCGACATTTTAATTGTGTCTGTTGAGCTACTAAAGTACCGTAATTTATAGCATCTCAAATGTTCTGTTACGTTGGACCAGGGTGTAAGAGACCAATCGTTATATTGTGGACCTTGGTCCAATATGCAAAATTTGACTTCATAAGGTACAAAATTCATGTTCATAATGCACAGAATTATATAGCTGATGACACATAAACACTTAATATAATACACATACACATTATTGAATTGAAATTCATAATGTACAGAATTATATAGATAAAGACACATAAATACATAACATAATACACATGCTTTATATGTACTTATTTTAAATACCGTGCTTGTATGTATGTGTATTATATCAAGTGTTTATATCAAGGTCCACGATATAAATTGCCTTGAGAGGTCTTTAGGTAGGAAATTCGGCATTTTGAGACAATAAAACTCGTTTTTGTTCTCTATAAAACAAAACACATCAACATATACATAATGATACAGATACAACTTTAATTAATTATATGCATGTTGGGAAGTCAAAATCTCGGCGCAATAATTAAATATAAAATACGATTATGGATGAGTATTAGGTAGATCATCGATAAAAAGGGAAGTATCGTATTCTAATCAAACCATCATACAATAAAATAAACCTGCTGATACTTAGGCAAGATAAAGACCAAGCCAAGTTGTTGTTCATTTTAGCTATACTACATAGTACCTCAAATTGGAAAATGTCCAAAATGGTCCATTACCTAGCTCTCAAATGGATTTGACTTTTTTTTTTTTAACAAAAAACCTTGCAAACACTACTTGAATGTGTTCGCAAGCTCAAACTGCTCAATATAAAACATTTTGAAACTCATTTTGTGATCATAGTCAACTGACAAATTCAAACAACCTAATAAGCAAATTTTCTACAAGAAATTGAACTCTGAATCTTTTGATTACAAAATCAATTGTCTAACCAATTTGATCGGGATTGTCATAGATTTAGCTTTATACTGCATAGTGAATTAAGGGATGTGATGAAGTTTACAATTGATATGATCATTTTATGACGGTTTGATGTAAGGACAACTAGAGAAGTTCAATTGTTGGTTATTTGTGTTTGTTAAGCAGTCCATTATTTTGAGGTACTTCTATTAGGAATAACTAGATTCCCAATCTATAATTGTGAAAGGACTCAATAGAAAAAGAAAAAACACTTTTTCAAGAAATAAATTATATAAGTATTCTTACGTAGCTACATTTAAAACTCATTATTAAAAATGTCAAATGTAGGGCAATAGAACATCGTGACAGACTTGACGCATCGAAAAGATGTTGAGACTACAACAATGTTACAGTCAATCTTACAAATTCAGAAAATTAAGAAATTTTTAAAATAGTCACGGTTGCAACATTCATGATAAGGAAACAATTTGAGATTTTTTTAACATAAAATATATTGAATTTTTTTAAAAAGTAACACAGTAAATTAATTAAACTATTTTCACCAATAAGCCTATTTAATAATGAAATTCCTCAGAATAGAAAGAGGTTGGATGGTTAGTGATTGCCCTAACAGCTAGGCACGCGCAAGCGTAAGCGGGAATGATACTTAAAGGCAATTTGGTGGAAGCCTTCGAGTGGATTTTGCAAAATTTTCTTGAAAAGTCAACCTTGAAGGTGCACCTACAAGTCTACAACATTGTTGTCCTTTTCATTATTTCCTTAATAATTAGCAAAATACTACGGAGTATGATTTTTACCTTTCAAAAAAAAAAAAAACTAATATGATTTTTATATAAAATATTACTCCGGTATATTTATAACTCTAAATTATAAACGTGTAATGTATTTTATGATTAATACATTGCGGAGTATAACTTATATGATGGAATTAAGATGTCAAAAAATCTTATAGGGAGCTTGCACAACGGGTCAAATTTGAAATGAGTTGTGATTCTAAATCAATTGTTTGACCAATTCAACTCGATTGAGTTTGCCTCTAAGATGTTATCTCCTAATCTAGTTCAAGTAATGATTGTTCTAATTGAACTATGTTTATTACTCGCGTTTATTCCTCTTACTAGTTTTATATGCGCACTACGCGAATGGGTTAATGCCCAATGTTTATATTTAAATAAATATTTAAAAGTATATCAATGCAAGATTATATAGGAAAAGTTTATACATAGGTAATTGAATGTCGAATTTTTTTATTTAAATATCTAACTCAAAGTATATGAATCCAAGATAATATAGAAAATTCATTATAGTTATTACTAAAATAAATGTTTGCAACATTGTAAAATCGATAGTCTAAATATTTGGTCTAAAAATGATAGTCTAAATAAATACTACTTTTAATTTGAATTTTTCTAAGTGTTCTTAATTTTCTTTTGAGTAGCATTGGCATTGTCTTCATCTTTACTATTTGTTATCTTCCTTTTTGTTGGTAGTGTGTTATTTGAAATTCGGTTATTGTTGGTAGCATAGATGACAACGTCATGCAATGAGATTATGATATACGAGCTATGGACATTCCTTTAGGTGTTCTACTTGGGGTTCATTTGGTTCAACCATTATTGTTGAATGAGTTATTGTGGATAAAGAAATCCCTAGTTTAAGAAAAAAGATTAAATAAATTAATAAAATTTGCAAATTTAAAATATTATGTATTCCAAAGATATTAAAAGGTAGTTTCTCACTTCAATTTGCTTGGTAATGGGTTATTTGGGTACTTTCATTGTCAACAAATCCCCAAGTAGTTAATTAATATGATTGGTTTCAAACTATTCTTTTTTAATTTTTTCATGGTATTAAAGAAATACATATGTATCATTTTTTGGTGTAACTACTAATTTATTTAATTCAATAAGAGTAAAAGAGAGCGATTCCGCTTCAATTTGTTGGGTTATTTGAGTACTCTCTTTGTCAACCAATCCCAAGTAGTTAATATAATAAGCTTCAAATTATTTTAAATTTTTTTCATAGTATTAATAAAATACTTGGTAAATAAATATATAACATTATTTTGTACTATAACTTTGATATTTAATTACAAGATATTGTAAAAATAAGATAATAGACAATGTAATGAATATCAATTGATAAAGTTGAATGTAAAGAATCTTTGCACGAGAGAAAATAAAGACAATATAACTAATGAAATTATTTCTCTTATTTAATTTAATTTTTTGATAATGAATAATTTTTTTCAAATAAAAGTATTGTAGACACATAATTCTAAATTAAGGAAATACATATGTATCATTTTTTGTTGTAGCTACTAATTTGTTTAATTTAATAAGAGTAAAATAGAGTGAGAAACTTAATTATGTCAAATTAGATTGAGATGAGGTTCGAACCTAAGACCTTTCTTATAAAAATTAATGGGTAAGTTAAAAGTTAACGGAATATTAACGGAGAAGAGAATATTTAACGGAAAACTTAACGGATAATCATAAAAGTAATGTTAAATTAGGTAATCTCTATTAATAATATTAATCTGAATTATCTTAACCATCTATTTGATTAAATAATTCATCTGAACTATCCATTTGATTAAATAATTTGACCGCCATTTTTTCTACCAATTTTAGGCCTAACTCTCTTTGGCTCTTATTAGTATAGTAGATTGTGCTATTAAAGTTAAATATTTATAAATAAAATCTCAACATAAACGAGTTATCTAACCATTACCTGCGTCATTTATTATATCTAATTGCTCAATGGTGCTAAGTTAATTTGAGCCAAAACTCCGGATTTAATGTTACTACAAGACAAGATAAACAATTGTCAAGCTTACTCTATGTCAATTGGCTTGGAAACCACCAAAGTCTATGTTTAACTTTTGATGGAGCTATCTATAGGCATTATTGGTCTGAGCCAATCAATTAAGAGTAATTTTTGTTAATTTACCTTTTTTATTAGAGCAAATTGTCATTTTAGTCTACTGACTATAGGGGTCCTCTTAATTGTAGTCCACGACTTTCAAAAGTGTTAATTGCATACATTGACTATTCAATTTTTGTCAATTTTGGTCACTCCGGCCAAATCTCACAAGAATTTCCTAAACCTTAAAATAACGAGGACATTTTAGTCATTTCACACCCTATTTCTTCTTCTCCGACGAGCTACCATTTTTTCGGGCGAGCAACTTGGTTCTGAATCGTAACCGTAACCGTCCATACTATTTAAGTTCAATTACTACAGTGTTCGATTAGGTTCATATCGAACCGTGATCTTCTATACATATTAGTAATAATTGGTTGGAGAATAAAAATAAATGAAATAATTATTTTAAGGGCAAAAATGTCTATTTAACATTACAAGGGGGAAACTATCACTTTAAAAATAACTGAGGGATAAAAACTGCCACTTTAATAACTCAGGGAAAAAAAATGCTATATGCACATAACATAGGGGGAAAAATATCATTTTCCTTTAATAATATATATAATAATTATTTTTTTTGAACATATATATATATATATATTTTTTTGAGAATATTTTGAACATATATATAATAATTATTTAATTTAATTATACAAATTTACACTGCTTGTCCTAAACCCTACGCAGTGCAGCCTTCGCCAAACCGTCTTCTTCGCAGCCTCTGCGGAACGCCAGAAATTATCGGACGCCGGACGCCGCGAGGTGAGTTTTCTTCTTTGTTCTTTAAACTTTACTGTTGGGTTAGGGCAGCGGTTGTGGTGGAGGGTTGCGGGCCTGCGGCCTCCTGCTACAAGAAAAGGCAATAATATTGGGTTGTCAGTTTATAACCATTCGTTAATGGAGACCATATCAGATAGGTTTCAAAGTCAAACCTCACAAAGTCGTTCGTCCTCTACAGACTACCCATTCTATATAGGCACACTCTGAAGATAATACTGTCCAGATTTTGCTTCAAGTCCTTGAAAATTGCATGTTTAAGAAGGTTTAAAAGTATTTTATATTTTGCTGATTGATTTAGCGCTGATTGTGGTTTGCTCTATCAATGTGCTGCTAGGGCTTGAAGGTGCCTTGCTAATTTGGGAAGAGATGGGTCGTTTTAGAAATGTAAGTAGTTGAAGTTATTTCCCTCTACTTCAGTTAGTAGCTGTTCGGGTGGATTTTGGATGTCTAGATTGACATGTCAATGTCTTAATGTTTGAATTGAGATATTTGAATATTAAAATTTTCAGAAAAAAAGGAAGCTTGTTGTGAAACCAACCGGTAAGAAGCAACCAAATGTTGATCAGATAACTGGGGACAAGATTCCCCAGAGCATGGTGTTTTCGAGGGGGAAGTTGCCTGGTTCTCTTAGAACATTGCGAACAGATTTGAGAGAATTAATGCGTCCTTACACTGCTCTCAATCTCAGGGTAAGCATTTTCCTTGTAAACATTCAGTAGGATTTCATGCAAAAAGATTTTAAAAAACAACAGAGGTGAATCAGGTGATATTTTGATTTTCGACCTTAAAAAAGGAAAAGATTAAAAAGGAGAGATGGCTTCAAAATGAGAGCGACTCAACTTGAACTCTAAGCTAGGAACTTGAATACATTTTTCAATTGCATTCCCACATAACATGATAGGCATTCTGTGGCAGATATTTTAGGTTCTGCATGTACTCACTTTCACTTTTCTGCTTTGTCTTGTAGGAAACGAAGCGCAATAAGCTCAAGGAGTTCTTGAATTTTGCAGGGCCTATGGGTGTTACACATTTTCTCATTTTATCAAAAACAAATGCTTCTCCATACTTACGGGTTGCTCGTGCCCCTCAGGGCCCAACCCTTACATTTAAAATACTTGAGTATGCACTGGCTGCTGACATTGCAAAATCTCAATTGCACCCAAGGCGTCCTCCAAATCTTTTTAAAAACTCTCCCTTGGTAATCTTTTACACTTAAAACTCCACTTATTGTCATATGGATATAGATATGATTCTGATGCCGAATTTGTTCCAAGTCTATATTAGAAACCTTGTACTGTCAAGATATGGTTATTGTTCGCTTGCTTTGCTAAACTCTGTAAATTAATATTGCAGATTGTGCTTTCTGGTTTTGGGACTGGGGAACAACATCTAAAGCTCACTACTATTATGTTTCAGAATATCTTCCCTGCCATCGATATAAACACTGTGGGTGAAACTCATCAGATATAATACACACACTGCATATAGAACATCTCTTTTGTTGCTCCTAAGTAATCATTAGCCATCTTGCAGGTCAAGCTTTCTTCTTGCCAAAGGATTGTGTTACTTAACTATGACAAGGAGAAGAAAGTTATTGACTTTCGGCATTATTCAATCAGGCTACAGCCTGTTGGTGTTTCACGCAGGATACGGAAATTTGTACAAAGCCATCAAGTGCCTAATCTAAGTAGTCTTCAAGATATGAGCGACTTTATTACAAAGTATGTTTGTTTCTCTTTTCTAAACTCTTATTTTAAATCTTGTTCCCCCGGGAAAAGGCACCTCAAATTGGGCCACGACAAGTGAGTATTTGATCTTTCTTTCAAGTACAATATGCGCTAGATCATCTTTTGGTTGGGCTGAGAATGGGTAGCAAGTCAAATCAACTCAACTAGTTCCAAATTCTTTTGGGGATTTGATATTAACATAGTCAATGAGAGAACGGGAGGTGTAGGTTAAACTTTTAGTTAAGCTAACCTTGGTTCGTTGCAAAATCCAAAAAAAACATTCAAGAGTTAGAGAATTACATCTAGTAGAAAGTATAACAGGAAGATACTAAGCAATGGCCTTTTGTAACATCTTGTCTTGTTAATGGATAAAGAAGAAAGATCCAAGTGTGATATAGTCTTGTCCTATTCAATTGATTTGTTTTCTGTCATTCTTGCTTTGGTTATTAGGGCTGGATATGGATCAGAAAGCGAAGCAGATGATGAGGCAGCAACTGTAAATTTAGCAACTGATCTCGGTAGACTAAATAAAGCCTCAACAAAAAGTGCTGTCAAACTTCAAGAAATTGGGCCTAGAATGACTCTCCAACTAGTCAGGATTGAGGAGGGATTATGTTCTGGTGGAGTCATTTTTAGTGAATTTGGTATGCATTTTTTTTTTTTTTCATTTGGCAAGCATCGACTAATTCTAGAAAATATTACTGCGTACTACTTTTCTTTAAGCAACTAGAATATTTGCAAGGCCTACATAGGAATATCAGAGTTTTTCCTGATTGTGGAGCAATGCAGCCCTCAGAATATTTATACCATTTTTGCAACTTTCAGGAAATAGTGGCGCCGAAAAACAGCAAGGAAGTGAAACTGAAAACCAGCAAGAAAGCGACGAGGATTTGGAAGAAGAAGAAGAAGATGAAGAAGAAGAGGAAGAGGAGGAAGAAGAAGAAATTGAGGAAGATTAGACAATAACCTGTTTGCAAATTGAATAGCAATGCCTTTGAATGTTTCAATTAGATGCTCAACTCAACTATGCATGCTCAGAGCTCCAATGGCTTCCATGTGTTGGCATGTTGATCTTTTTATACAGTGTTACTTTTTGTCCTCCCAGCTTAATCAACACTATCAAATTTTGGCCTGTCTGTAACTTTTTGCATTATATTTCTTATTGGTTAATACATGATTAAGAAAGAAAATGGTGTAGAAACTTTTCTTTTTCCTCCTTGTTTGGATATGAAAGAAAATGCAAGGGAGCATAATCCCTAAACTATCTACTATTTTCATTCTATAGTTTTTGTTTCCCAGTCATTTTCTGTTGGAGTCCACATCCGATTGGATACTTCTAACCCAATTTGGAAAGCCAAACTTCATACTGTTTGGTGGAGTTTTAAGTCTTAAGTGCAATAATCATCTACTAGAGCATTACATTGGAACTTTTTAAATTTTCTTATTTGAAAAGTGATTTACTCAAGTTAAACCATTGAATTTTTTTACATACATCTAATTAGGGGTGTCAAAATGGGCTGAAGCCCGCGGGTCAGCCCGCACCCGCCTCGTGATGGGGAGGGTTAGGGTCGAAGAAAAGTTGGCCCGCGAAAATGCGGGCCTAACGGGCCAAGCCTGTTATGACCCGCAGCCTGCGCGGGCCGCGGGTCAACCCGCGGGCTAACACATTTAAAAAATACTAATAAAAATCAATAAACATATGTACGTGCATACTGGCAGTATGCACGTAAACATTGTTTTTATTAACAATGTAAAATGTTTTAATTCTTGATTGTGCAGTCAAGAATTTAAACATTATAATAATAATAATAATAATAATAATTATTATTATTATTATTATTATTATAGTTTAAATTTAGATGTTATATTGTTATTTAAAAACTAATCAAATTTGTCAGTGTACTATGTTACAACCATCAATTAATGGATTTTAATTTTTAGGTAGAAAAATGATACAATTACCCGGAATTTACATTTGTAATGATATTAATTTAAAAAAAAAAAAAAAAAAAACCGCGGGCCGGCCCGCGGGGCCCACCAACTCGCGTGGGGCGGGCTAGGGTCACATGATCTCTAGCCCGCGGGCCTAGCGGCCCGGCTCGCAAAAACCCGCAAAGAATTAGGCCCGCGTGGGGCGGGCCGGCCCGCTTTGACACTACTACATCTAATATTTCTACTAATTCATGTTTGGTCTAAGTTAATTCATTGAAAAAATTTTATATAAATAAAAAGCATACATTTTTAATATACTAAAAGTATATTATTTGTGTTCTAAATATATATATATATATTATTTGTGTACGTAAAGTACATTATTTGAAAGTATATTATTTGATTATTAAAAATATATTATTTTTATATATTATAAAATAATGTACATTCAGACATTTAGTACACAAGTACGTAGTAATATATTTTTAGTACAGAGTATATTAAAAATGTACCTTATATTTATGATCTACACAAATTAGGTGGACCATGGTCTACATACTAATTTGTTGGCCACGAATTTGGGCTTCAATGTGGGCTTATGGATCGATCAAATCCATTAGGACCATTCACCATCTCCCTCACTCTGCTTGGACGGCATTGTTGCTATTGCTGGCTTTGCTGCGATCACACTTTCTTCGGCGAAGAGTTTCAGAAGAAGAGAATGGCGTCGGGATGGGGAATTACGGGGAACAAAGGCCGTTGCTACGATTTCTGGATGGATTTCAGCGAATGTATGTCCGGTTGCCGAGAGCCCAAGGACTGCGCTCTTCTCCGAGAAGACTATCTCGAGTGTCTCCACCACTCCAAAGAGGTCCTTCCTCTACTCACTTTATGCTCTTAATTCTTTCTTTCCGCTTCATATCTATCCAAATTTAGATTTGAGCTTTTGATCTCATATGGAGGAGCTATTGTTTTTGTTAAGGATGTTCATTTCCAGCTGGACCCAAATCAGTCCAGGTGATGTAGGGTTTTGAGATAGAAATTAGAGCTTTGTAGTATTAGGATATATTCAATCAGTAATAGATAGCATTGCTCTTTATGTCTTTCTTAGATCGGTGATCTTCTTAACCGAGAAATCAATGCTTAGACCATTTGTTCTTAGTAGATTATGCCATTGTCCCAGCAGTGTTTTTCATTGGTAGTCAAGAGTAGGTAACATGGTATTCTTGCAAATGTGAAGGACCCTGCCCTCCATTTTTTGTGAACATAGATTTTGAGGCTAAGGTGAATGTAAACACTTTGCATATTTTATCTGTTATAAGATGAACTTTTAGGCACCACCTAACCTGTAGTTGTGCCAATAGTTATCTTGTTTTTCGTCAGCGAAGGAAAATAAGAAAAAAGAAAAGAAAAATATGGGTTGAAAAGCAAAGGCTCCTTCATAAAAAGGTGAAGCATTCCTTTTCTGGGTGATGGTATCCCCATCATCTGTGGTGGTAAAATATGGTGATGTTTTTCTTTTTGGGATGGGAATATAGAAGGTGAAAAAGGGATAAGAGAGACAGAGACAATGATAAAAATGCAAAACAAACAATTGAAACAAAAGAAAGAAAGAAAGAAAATGAGAGGCTTCTAAACGGCATACCCATAAAAATCACCAAAATGGCAAATGCCATTAAGATTGTTGAAAGTATATCTGTATATGTGGGTATGTCATGAATGTGATTTCAGGTCCTCAAATGTGGCTATTATTCTTCAGGTTCCTCTATATTTCTTTATTTGTCCCTTGTTATGTATGTGCAGTGTTCCATGTGAGGACAATTTATGAAACTTTCTAGGAGTATGATTTATTCATTTACATACAACAAAAAAATGGAATTGTTTGACCAGTTTGATGTTCTCAAGTTTCATGGTCTATTGGATCAACACTTTATTTTTGGGTAGGGGGGGGGGGGGGGGAGATTTCAGTAGCATCTTGGAAACAGTGAAGTTTCCAGAGGAATGGAAAGCATAATAATAATATTATTGGTTACTAAATAGATGTCAACCGCAGAAGGTTAATTTGTTTCATACTTTCATTGTCTCTCTCTGCTTCAACTTTAGTTTCAATTAATTCTCCCATAGGTTGGTGTAAGTAAAATTTTAGAATGGAAGTCTTTTTTGCTTTCATCCTTCACAACCAGCAAGCCTTTCCTTTTTTATAAATTTTAATGTTTGCATGAAATACGAAATGCATGCCTGTTTATTTTAACCCACACACCATTAATATTGGCATATCGTATGGAATTAACATGAAAAGGTTATATTGTTGCATCAACAAAGATTTTTATTTTAACCCACACACCATTAATATTGGCATATCGTATGGAATTAACATGAAAAGGTTATATTGTTGCATCAACAAAGATTTTCTATTGTTTGCAGTATCAACGCAGGAATCGGATATACAAGGAAGAGCAGCGTCAACTAAGAGCAGCTGTGCAGAAGGACAAGGCAGGTGAAAATGGTGGTGGAACTCATCATTGATTGACATTTTTCCTTCATTGTTATGGTTTTAACCATTTGAAGCAGGTTGAAATGGATTCTTCTGAATCTTCTGAGAATAAAGAATTAAATCAATTGTACTTTTTGTGACATGGAATGTTGACAGCATCTATTATTGGTTGCTTGCCAAGTTAGACTCCTAAATGCCAAGTAATCACCATTATTTATCATTCGGTGTACGCTTATAATACATGAATACAAGTGTTCACACTGCAGTTTGTTTTTTGATCAAATCAACATTGCTGTTCCTCCCATTTTTGTGTGGAAAGATACTATTAAACAGGTGAAAATGGTGGTGGAACTCATCACAGCATTAAGCAGGTGACAGAACATATCAAATATATTATTACTAAGATCTTTACATTGCAGAATGAAATTGTGCGCGTCTGCAGAAATAACTCGTGTGTGATGTTGTTCTTCGTGGTATCATCCCTGAGGCAGGAACTGGAATTACTTGGGATTGGGAAGTAGCATCAGTTTCATTTGGCGATCGCTTATCAAGCCAAGAAATAATGTCTGAAAACACAATTTCAATGTTGTCATCAGGCTCACCGGATGTCAGACCATGCCACATTCCAGGATACAATTTGATTGTCTTGTCTTTACTACTGGCTTGTTTGTACAATGCCTTGCTCACTTCTGGATCTGTTACTGTATCTGCTTCGCCATGCAGCACGAAGAATGGAAGTGTAATCTGTCAAACACAAGTAAATATCTGCTGCATCAACTCCATTGAGCTACGTTGAGAACGGGAAACAGGAAAATGCAAGATACAAAACGTGAGAGAAATACTAACCCTCGGGAGTTTTGGGGAGTTTTTGTGCATCATAGAATTTGAGCAATATAGTAATGCTTACCTTCCACAAACTTTCCTCGAGGTTCATGCTAGTTCTTAGCATTTCTAGAGCTGTTTTCAACCTCGGTTTCTTTTGGTAGATCAACTTGTTTCCCCGTATCTACGTTCAACAATATTTATTAAGAAAATTGTCCTTGTGATTTCTCGGGTTTTAACATTTTACTCTAATGATAAAACTCACCTCCTCACGTTTCACGGGATCTTTGAAGGCTGAATCTATGATGTCTTTTGAGGGAACAATTTTCCACTTTGGTATCACATCTTCAACTTTAGTCAGCAAGCTTATAACTAGGGGATGTGGCTTCACCTTCTCAGATATCTGAAAGATATAATTCCTTATTTATATATATAACGTTCTATAATAACATATATGATTCATTCTTCTATATGGATGTCCAGTCATTCTACCTTGCACATAGGAGCAACAAGAATCGCGCCATGCCAGAAAGAAGGATCCATTTTGTGTATTAACAGTGCCACTGCCCCTCCCATAGATTCCCCATACAAAAACCTTCTCTTCTCTCTGTACTCCTCCTGTGCTGGAATCCAAAATGACAAACTTTAGGCCGCAGATGAAGCAAATGGTAAATATAGATTAAACGAGCTCGTTTAATTCAATATATAGCTTAAACGAGCACGTTTAATTCAATAATCACTGGTTGTTAAGCTGTCCTCAACCCAGCAAGTGAGGCACTTGCTAGGTGAGGTGGCTAAAAGAAAAATTATTTTTTTTATTACTTTGTTTGCCACATCAGATAGCAAGTTTGTTGTTTTAGCAAACTTGCTAATGGCTGCTTTTGCTGCAAAATGGCAACAAAGGCTGCCATGTACGGAGTAGTACTTTTATTTTTTTTTAATATAGTTTTGAGTTAATATTTTAAATTGATGTGATATCGGGGTCCACTTTAGAAAGTTAATTGAATTTGTAGAGATGTAGTACGAATAGTAAATAAAATACAAATGGGGCGATGTGGTGATAGGACCCACTTTTGAAAGTGAGAGAGTATTGCAGGGATAATGATGGGCTTAGATGCAAGGAAACCCTTTTACATGTATCACAATTGGTATCTAGTCCCTCTCAGGTGATGTATCAATGAAAGATGACAGCTTACCACAAACAGATTTGAAGAAGAGACTGCAATCCTTCACAATGTTGTCAAAGCTTTCGATGTAACAGCGAGCACCCATAGACCGTCCATGCCCTTCATAATCAATTCCAAACACAGCATAGCCATGGCTCGCTAGCTTGATCCCAACATCTAGTTACAACAAATGCAGAGTATAAGATATCATGATCAATCATACACTTTGTTGAACTTAGAACCATCAAGATAACCTCATATAAATTTATCACTCTCGAATCTCTGTTGCAGTGTAAAATTTTGTCATTTGTGCATACTCTAGTTCATAAGATCCAAACGCTATAAGGTCTGTTGATTGAACGAACAAAATTTATCACTCTCGAATCTCGGGGGTTCGAACTTGGCAAGTCACTATTTTCGAGCTGTATTCTAAACTGCTATAGTTGATGAACTGTAATTCCAAACTACCATGTGCTCGAACATAATTTACCTACAGAAGTATTTATGTATTCTATTTCAAGCAGAAAAGAAGGAATAATGTATTGCATAAAGCAACAATGAAAGACTATCTCATAGCATAAACTACAAAATATTAAACAATATCTTTAAAAGCTTAAAAGGGAAGGAAAGGTGTGCCAGATGATTTCTCATTTAAATATGATGTGCAGAATCTTTCATATTAGAACAGATAATAACATCACCAATTATTGCGCCACTTAATATTCTAGCAGTTTGCAACTTTGGATAATTGCATGTGCACTACAAAAGGATGAGAAAGGGAAAACATAGCAACCCCAACTAAGTTGGTCGGGTAGTTGGCTTGATAACCAACTAACCACAAGGTTTCAAGTTTGACCCCTAGGAGGGGTCTATTGACCGTTTTGGTTTGAGCCGGTCAACAATGGAGAACGTAGATTGATTTAACTCATTGTGATCCTTTGCCAATTAGGGGCACAAGACGAGCCTCATCCAGAGCACACATTTGGTGGTGGGCTTTCCCGTAAATCAAAGAAAGGGGAAACAAAAAAATAATAATATTAAACTGCAAGTTCAACTGGTATGGTGTGAAGTTACTTAAAGTTGAGGATAAGGGAGCAAGAGATTAGGATATTGCCCTGCACTTTCCAGCTAAGGTCATTGAAAATTCTGGGTCCTTGGTTAAAATGCTATGGGAACTCATCTTTCTACCAAAAATTGATAGAACATTAAAAATTTAATATTTTTTTTTGGTCTAAATAGTAAGATTGGGATATCCATTCTTGAATTAATGCTGGAAAAGGAAGAATCTTTTGAGGGACCAAAAGAAAAAACCTCAACAAGGTTCATTATATTGTCTGAAAACAAGAGGATTCACTTTGCTCAATTGGTTGGTTTTCTAGAATTGCAGTGGCATAATTAGAATAGTTTGGGAAGGGCAAAAAGAGTGAAAGAAACAGCAGATACTGCATTGATGACAGCCTCCAAAAGAATATTAAAAAACCCAAAAAAAAAAAAAAAAAAGTGAAAACAAGTAAGATTGGAGGGAACAAACATTTATTACCTCTCATGAAATCACTGCATTCCATGCCATACCCTGAAACCTCTTTAATCAATCATTATTGAAAACCAAAAAAAAAAATCATAAAAACAAAACAAAGGGAGAGAGAGAGAGAGAGACCATGGCAAAGGAAAACAAGGGCCTTTGGAGAAGAAAAGGGCAACCATCTGCAAGTAAAAAGCTGCACCCCTCTTGAATTCCTTATGTATCCCTGACAATAATTTTAACCATTCTAACATCATTCCCAGACGTGGATATAATAACATGTAACCATGATCAAACGTGCAAAAGGGCTATATAGACGACAAACCTCTTGATATTCAAAAGCCATCTTTTGCCAAGAAAAAGAAAAGAAGAAAAGAACCAAAATTTTGCTAAGAAACGGGGCTCAACATATATGCCCAGCGTGCCAGATCTGTGTATAATGCTTGTTATAAGAAGACGGTTTGAGGAAGAGATTTGGAGAAGTTGATAATATTATCATTCATGGCGTGCAACGGTGGAGTGAAATGAGGAAGCTCGGTTTTGGACTTTTGGTTCGTAGCGAAATTCAGATAATAATGACAAGTGACGTATGGGCTTAGCCCATCCCTCCTTCCACAACTTTTTTTTTTGGATAATGATAAAAATAGAATCTTTTTAGATCATCATTAGTAGATGAAAAATCTCATCCAATCATAGGATGAAGTTCAATAATACTAATTTAGAGATAGATAAATCTTGAAGCTAAATTGACATAATTTAGGATATAATCAGTCTAAGATTAAATTTGTAATATAATTTTGCGAGGTTGGGCAAAACAAAAATGATAAGTTATTTATAGTTAAACAGAAGATTGGACAATTGGTAAGTAGGTTGCTAATGCGGCAACAAGATCACTTGAATAAAAGTCAAACTTGCATGACACAAGTTGAATCCCCAATGTTAGAATGTTATGTATGCCATATTCTTTGTTCAAAAGACAAATTTTCTATCTCTCTTATGCAGATGTAAGCATTGATTCTACAATGCAGCAATAGTTTTACTCCTAGAAACTTGAAAAGACTCTAGTTGAGGTTCAAACTATGAACTATAAGTGAGAAGATCACAAAACCAAGTAATCACAATGATAGTGTGAATGTATAACTTTTCTGTGGCAGGAGATGAATCAAGCTGGAAGTCAGTCCCTTGGCCTACTCATTCACTTCTTCCCCAAATGCTTTCTAGATTGATCTGGAGCCGTCGTTAGCGCCATATAAGAGACATACAAGACCTGTTATTCCGGCAACCTGCTTCCACTGTCGCGTACCACCAATCACTGTGCCTGCTACGACGCTTGCTGTCAAAACATTAACCTGCACAGAAAACAGAAGCGCATAAACTTCATTGATAAACCATTGATTGTGTCCTATCTCAGCCTTAGAGGAAAAACCGTGGCAGCATAATACTTGTCAGGGATCAAATCATTGTGCAGATTTGCAACACATGAAATCATGGTAACGAATGACTAAGGCTTGTGCAGCAGAAATATGAAAGCGAATATTCATTAATATCATACTCTAATTAGTCAGGTGAATTGCGAGTTTGCGACTCAAAAACCAAGTAAAAAGTAGCAAAGAGACCTAAAAAGGTCAAAGTGAAAGTGAAAATGAACAAACCAAATCAGCTTTCCTCCTGTATCTTTGGACACCACAATGGGTGAATGAGAAAACTGCAGCAAAGAGTCCTGAAGACAAGAACCCAAAGTGCATAAAGATAAACATTAAAAACAATAATGAGAAGAAGTTCTGAAAATGAGGATATGGAAGTCAGGATAGGCTAAGTTCATAACCACTAGACTCGTTTAGCCATTGTGAGCACTCAGTGCTCCAAACTCGAGAATTCGTTAGTTTTTATACAAAAGATTATTATTTTCTCATTCCTCTCAAGGTGTCAGGAAGGCCAAACTCGAGAATTCGTTAGTTTTTATACAAAAGATTATTATTTTCTCATTCCTCTCAAGGTGTCAGGAAGGCTAAGTTCATAACCATTAGACTCGTTTAGCCATTGTGAGCGCTCAGTCCTCCATGCCCCCAAACTCGAGAATTGCTTAGTTTTTATACAAAAGATTATTTCTTTCTCATTCCTTTCAAGGTTAAAATACTAGTGTCATCAAGAAGGCAAAGCAGGCTAGCGAAATCCTTTCTTATGCAACCAGCCAGAAGTTCATATCTTTTGAAGAAAGAAGTTCATTACTATCTTTTCCAAAAAAAAAAAAAAAAAAAGTTCATTACTATCCTACTGGAACCAAGAAATTTCCCCTTAGAAAAACGATTCAACAAAGTTATAATTATAAACTCAGACGCTCAAAGAATCAAACTTTTTCTACTAAAATATACAGAAGAATGAATTCAGAACTCAAAAACATGCATCGTCAGTACACAGAAAACAAGATTAATTTTTTTTTTCTTACCCCATTGAAAGCCCAACCGGCCGATTGATCTAGCCTGTATTTGAAGAAAAATGAAAATGGGAGCACATTTGGAAGAATCAGAATTCAGAACACAGAAGACAGTATAGCATTCAAAGAAGTGTTTGAGAGAAGTAAATGAAGAACTTACGATGAACGGCGCACGAGCAAGACCAGTGAGACCTGTGGAAGTTTAGACAATGAATTATGAATCTGAATGAATGACAAACAAATACTAAGTAACTAAATCTGAAGTAGATATTTAAGGTGCTCGCCTTGTTTGTCGGCTTCGAGAGGGCCAGTCAAACCGCCCCAGATCAAGCCAGCCTGCGATAAGTTCACTGTTTGAATGATAAATACATGCGGAGATATATAGAAAGAGAAATTGAGTGAAGAAAAACATACTGTACCGATACGGAGAACGGAATCAACGGCGATCGAAGAGCAAGGGAACTCGCCGGAGATGTCTGCTTCCATCGTAGTTCAATTTCTCTGCGACGGCGTGAGGGCCATTACGGGGCGGGATGGCGGCCGATTAGTTATTTGGGAAGCCCATTTAATCCTATTGGGCTATAATCTGGGCTCTATGTTTCGTTTTGTTCGTATATTTGGACAAAATGGGCCCGTGGCAGTTGAGCAGGCAAATTATTGAATCATTACTACATGGACCATGATCCCGTAAAATGTACATTTTTTATATACAAAAGTATATTACTCCGTATTTTATATATAGTGTCGAATAATATATTTTCAATACAAAAATAATGTATTATTAAAAATGTACCTTATATTTATGGTTCACAATTTCACATAGTACAATAATTTTTCAAAATCATTTTATAGATTCGAATCTACTTTGCAAGGTCGAATTGAGTCTAAAAATACACAATTTATATATTAAATATTCACAATTTATATATTGAATGTTCGCAATTTATATACTGAATATTCACAACCCTATATACTAAATGTTCACAATTACGTACTGAATTTAAATTGTGAACATTCAGTATATAAATTGTATAGTTTGACTGGTGTATTCGGGTCGGGTGGTTTCGCCGGTTGGGCCTCCTCTTTAGGTGGGATACAAAAATAGGCTGGAAAGAATTGGGATACAAATATGGGCAATACTACACTGTAGGATGCATGTTTACCTTTTTGAACATGCATCTTCAGAATGCATTATTATCTTTTATAATATTTGTTTCAAATTAAAATACTGTACATTGTACTTAGAGAATACGAAAAGAATACCGCATGTAAATACAAAATAATAAATACGTAATTATGTATTTATTTTTTGAAATATTAGGATAAAAATACTTAAATAATGGGTCCAAGACAAACAACCCTAATTTTACGTCGTAGTAATGATGTTGATTGGTAATTGTAATGTTGAGAATATTTATCCATGGTCGGTAGAATATTACACTCACGACAACATGTACGGTGAACTTAACTTGTTAAATGAATCATAAATATGAACACAACAATTTATCTATTTTTTTTGCAAGCATATTTTTATTCTATTTATTTCTTAATTGTTTACGTAATAAGTAGAAAAAATTGTAGTAAACATGTAATTATTAAACATTTAGTTCTCATTATTATTATACACTAATTACACATAATTGTTAATTATATTTAATTTTCCTCATAATTATGTAATAATTAGTACATTCTAATTAACTAACAATCATTTAATGAGGACAATACTATTTTTTTTCTCCTTATACATATATATACCATCTTTTTTTCTTTTTTCATTTAAACTACAATACTGTACACATACACGTATCCTACACTCATTTTCTACCCTTTAACTATTTTTTTTTAATAAAGGCTAACATGCATTCGCAGAATGCATTTCTTTTTAAGCAAACATGCATTCCATGAAAGTACTTTGTCCATCTTTGTTACCTTTTCAAAACCGGCATCTTTTTGTATCCCACCAAAAGAGGAGGCCCAACCGTGTTTATGACTCTATTCGGGTCTATGGTATAAGTGTATAACTGTCGGGTTGAGCCCTGCCCCGGTTTCGCGGCGGGAGAGTTAGTTGATTGCCACTTCCCGCCACCGGAAAACAGGAAATGCAAGTATTAAGCGGTGGCAGGGCGATATCGATAACGCACCCCACTCTCAATCTCTGCTATCCAACGCTTGAATCCTTCGTCTGGAACACTCTCATTCGTGCCCATGTGCAACCAACAAATCCCTCTCTCACCCCGCTCTCCATCTTCCTCCGCATGCGCTCCCATGGCGTCAAACCCGATTCCCACACCTTCCCTTTCCTCCTCCAATCCTTTACCTCACCCGGATACTTCCACTCGGGGCGGTCTATTCACTCGCTCATTATCCGCCTCGGATTATCGGACAATCTGTTTGTACAAACATCCCTTGTCAATATGTACTCGTGTTGCGGCCACTTAGCCTTTGCCCAACAGGTGTTCGACGAAATTCCCCAACCGGACTTGCCATCTTGGAATTCGATGCTCAATGCAAATGTGAAAGCCGGCATGGTTGTCTCCGCGCGCAAGTTGTTCGATAGAATGCCAAACAGAAATGCTGTATCTTGGAGTTGCATGATGGAAGGGTATGTCAAAACGGGTCAGTATAAAAATGCATTGATGTTGTTCCGTAAGATGCAAACGCTGGATGATGAGGTTAGACCTAATGAGTTCACCATGTCCGTTTTGCTTTCTGCTTGTGGAAAGCTGGGTGCCCTGGAGCATGGAAAGTGGGCTCATCTTTACATTGAAAAATGTGGGATGAGGATTGGTGATGTGTTGGGGACTTCTTTGATTGACATGTATGCAAAATGTGGGAGCATTGAGAGGGCAAGATTGGTGTTTGAAAATCTGGGTCCAACTAAAGATGTCAAGACTTGGACTGCCATGATCTCTGGCTTGGCTATGCATGGCCACAAGGAGGAATGCCTTAGTTTATTTTCAAAGATGATTGGCTCTGGCATAAGGCCTAATGGAGTTACATTCATCAGTGTTCTTTGTACTTGTGTGCATGCTGGGCTTGTGAGCCAAGGGAAGCTAATTTTTGAGATTATGCAGAGAGAATTCGGCATTGTACCCTCAGTTCAGCACTATGGTTGTATGGTGGATCTTTATGCAAGGACTGGTTTGATTGATGAAGCATGGGAGCTTGTGAAATCAATGCCTATTCAGTCAGATGTTCTTGTTTGGGGAGCTCTTCTTAGTGGAGCTAGGATGTGTGGAGATATCAAAACATGTGAGGCTGCACTCAACAAGATCCTAGAGTTGGAACCCACAAATAGTGGAGCTCATGTTCTTCTGTCAAATGTATATGCCAAGATGGGCAGGTGGAAGGACGCGAGGCGTGTGAGAGGTCTTATGGAGGCAAAGGGGATAAAGAAAGTTCCCGGGTGCAGTTTGGTAGAAGTGGATGGCATTGTGCACGAGTTTTATGTAGGAGACAAGTCTCGCCAAGACACAAGACAAATATACATGATGCTCGACGAAATTTTGAGCAGGATAAGAATGGAGGGCTACGTTAGCAATACGAAAGAGGTGTTGCTTGATCTAGACGAGGAGGGAAAGGAGTTGGTTCTTTCGCGTCATAGTGAGAAACTGGCAATTGCATTTGCCATCATGAAGACTAGCCCTGGCGTTCCAATCCGCATAGTTAAGAACATCAGGATATGCAGTGATTGCCATGCTGCCATAAAGATGATCTCTAGGGTGTATGCCAGAGAGATTACAGTTAGAGACTGCAACAGGTTTCACCATTTTGTGAGTGGCAATTGCAGTTGTAATGAATTCTGGTAAGCAGAAATTTGCATCAGTCCTGGGATTTAGGTTGCTTATGCTATACAAGCACTCTGTTCTTGTGGCCCTGTGAATCACATGAACCTCAGCACCACACAACAGCCTTGTAGTGTCCACACACGAACACGAGAAAATTCATAAAATGACTTCTGAAATCATGTTTAGAATTTCAAACGGACGCTTTAATAAATTCGAGTGTGGGTGGTGGGTTATATGGGTTGGCCCGCGGGTTACACATGCCAACTCGAGTAACCCGTCATTTCCGCGGATTACACAAATCGAACAAAATGGGTCATATTAGAGAAACTTTAAACTTATTCCATCTAAAAAAAGAGTTAAACATGTCAACACCTGGAGTTAGGTCTATTTTAACATCTCTATATGCAACCTAACCTCACAACTCAAACTTTAACATCATTATCGGTTCACTGCTCTCACTCATGCAATCAGAAATTCAAAACCACCACAAACTCAAACTCCCCAGAATCCCACTCCGTATCATGACAAAAAGTATTTTTACTTTGGAAAATACTTTAAAATTTGAGGAGAAATTTGGCATTAATTTACACTTCGGTAGTTAGGTGAGATAATAATTGAAAAAACAATTATTATATTTGAAGTCAAATAAGTGCATTGGTCTATTCTTTTTGACGATTGCAAGAAATATATTCCATACGTTCAATATTGTGGGCCATCCATCGTGTATCACGTTGATGTATTCTTGCTGTTCACATAAAAAAAAAAATTGGTTACATATTTTGCCAATATTGGACTTTATTTAGGAACCATAAGGAGTAATAACGTATCCGTAAATTAATATCCACTTTGGATTTCAATACACAAACAATAATTGTTTGCACGCGTCACCCATGACCTTTACGGACAATTATACCATGGATTAAGGTCTTACATTGTCAAAGGTTTGATTCTTGACTTTAGGGATAGAGCAGTTTTAAATCTTCAGGCCAATTGTTCAACTCAATAGAAGTGTCTACAATCCAGTGAGGGGATTAGTCATTGTGTTTGATGGTGGAAACCCTGAGCTACAAAAAAAAAAAAAAAAAAAAACGGTCTTACATTATAGACTTTAGTCCAAAAATAACATTCAAATCCAATATATGTAGTTGACAATTTTTAAACATGTAGCTATTATGTTATGTGTCAGCAATTATCAAGTTATTTGTGTGTACATGCAGTTGACAATTTCTATATGTGTTAAGAATTATCATGTTATTTGTTTACATCATAAATTTTTAGCTATTGATACAAATGTGTTAAATTGAAGGTATAAAATTTTTGTATCAGAATTCACAATGCAATATGAATGCGGGTACATGATTTAACAATTAAATTTTCAACTAATTTTGGACGCACGCATATTTTTTCACATTAGAATCTTATGCCTATGGTATTTCAATTTGCATTGATTGTGACAAAAAACAATATTGTTGAGACAAAATTACTCTTTCATTTTCTAATCTAAAAAAAAATATTTTGAGACAAACTTAGCATTATCTGATATTTTTGTCTTAAGAATTTTAAAAATTTTAACATTTTATTATTTTTAATTAAGTTGTGTATTTTTATTTTTATAAAATATATTCGATGTGAACTTATAAAGGTTAAAGGTTAACGTTGCATGATTAAATAAATATTTAAGGTTATTCAATATTTTATAATGATATAAATTTATATTTAAAATATCTAAATAACAATTGAATTGCATTATAATTCTAACATAAATTTACTTGTTATTTAATATTAATATTAATATTATTTATTTCCTTTTTTTAATTTATTTATTCTCTTTCAATTCTATTGACATTGAAATTTCTATAATTCTATTCGCGCAAAATATAAATTAAATCCCATTATTTCTCTTCTATAATATTACAAAGTTTACACCAAATTGCAAATTCACTCATTCCTCTTCTATCAAAGATCACAGAATTTACACCAAATTCACTCATTCCTCTTCTATCAAAAATTATAAAATTTACACCAAATTCACTCATTCCTCTTCGATCAAAAATTACAAAATTTACACCAAATTCACTCATTCCTCTTCTATCAAAAATTACAAAGTTTACACCAAATTCACTCATTCCTCTTCTATCAAAAATTACAAAATTTACACCAAATTCACTCATTACAACCAACCCCATTAGTATCCCTATTGAAAATTAAGTTTTCACCGTAGGATCAAACTCTGCTGGAAGGTTGGAACCCACTTACCAGTAACATCAGATGCGGTGTCTAATTCGGTACATTTGTTCTATACTACTCTCTTGAATCTCTTCCATTAATTGCTTTTTATTTTTCATTTTTTAGCTCTTCGGTTCCTCGCTCTCGTATATTCTTGGACTCATGAATGAGCATTAACTAGACTACTAGAGGTAATTTTCTTCTGTTTTTTTTCTTTTTCGTATTTGGTCTTGGCGTCTGATCTCAATTGCAGATTTTATCACTTTATCAGCTTGGGAAGTTTGCAATTTCACATAATTCGTTGTGAAAAAGTGAAAAAAACATGAATTGTGGAAAATCCAAATTCAGAACCTATGAACGTTGATGGCAATTTCTTCTTGATATTTAGTTCATTAATTTAGTAGTGCAAAAGTGTTCTGTTACTGCCCTTTCTGAAACTGAGGTTTAATCTTGCAGAATAAGTCTAGTGAAGTATCATTAATAAGCAAAGCAAGTATAAATGTGTAATCTTTTTATGGACTGAGTTTAAGAGCATGGACATCGCTTATGGAAAGAGTAGTTATTTAGATCTTGTGTTTTCAAAGTTTGGGTAGCTTTTGCTATTGTTCTACTGTTGGATTCTAAGATTATGGCACTAAATGATAAGATGGATATGACAGGATTACTGCTTTCTTTGTAGGAACCATTGCTTCATCTGGCTTAATCTGTGAACTTTAAACATAGTTCAGATGGGCTCGAGAATGTTAAACGATCATGTGGCTGAGAGCGTAAAGAATGGTTCAAATATATTGCAGCAGGAAATTTGTGAAGCCTATTTGCTCTTTAAGGGCGAAACTGCACTTGGGGAAGGTTTCAGGGCATTCCTGTATTTTATGGGTATTTTCTATTGTTTCATTGGCTTGTCAGCTATTACCTCTCGGTTTTTCCGCTCCATGGAAAATGTTGTCAAGCATTCGCGAACAGTGGTTGAAATAGATCCTTGTACAAAAACCAAAATTGTCAAGAAGGAAAAGGTGTGGAATTACACAATTGCTGATATCACTCTGCTGGCATTTGGGACAAGTTTTCCACAAATATCATTAGCTACTATTGATGCAATACGAAATATTGGAAGCTTATATGCTGGAGGTGTTCCCTAATTTTCTCTCTTCAATTAAAGTGTATTTGCCTTGTATTGTTAACAAAAAAGTTAGAATGTATTTTAATAAAGTACAAACAAAATATACTTTTCCTCTTCTATTTATGCCCAATTTAATTTGTTTTAGGTTTCTTGCTTTTGCATCATTGATATCTGTATTTTTGTTTTTATATCTATTACAGGTTTGGGTCCAGGAACGCTTGTTGGCTCTGCAGCTTTTGATCTGTTTCCTATACATGCAGTTTGTGTTGTGGTACCTAAAGCTGGTGAGTTGAAAAAGATATCAGATCTTGGGGTCTGGCTTGTGGAGCTGTTTTGGTCTTTCTGGGCTTACATTTGGCTCTACATCATTTTAGAGGTAAAAAAAAAAAAAAAAAACTTTTGCTTGAAAGGAATATGTGTTGCATTTTATAATCTATTTTTAAATGTTTCAATTTTGAATACGCTATTCTCTCACTTCGCTGAGAAAGTAGTGTGTTTCTTGTTGTCATTGCCACTGCTAAATATATGGCTTTACTGGAATTGCTAATCAAGTGTGGCCTCGGTTCTGTGCTGTGGTGTTTACATGCTTTTATTTGTATAGGAGGATACTCTAGGGAAGTTGATTACATAGATGCGCGTTGTCATTATAGTCTATATATGCTTGTGTGTTATATAAGGCAGGAATTCAACTTGTATTTCCTCGGCATGGACATTGTGAAGTTGTATGAAGAAGTACTAGTAATATTATATCTGTTCTACACTAGGTACACTACTGATATCAACTTATTCGTGAATACTGCTGACTTTGTAGGTATGGACTCCAAACGTTGTCACCTTGTGGGAGTCTTTGTTGACAGTGCTCCAATTTGGGTTATTGCTGATACATGCCTATGCTCAAGACAAGCGTTGGCCATATGTGTCCCTTCCTTTGTATGCTTTGGTTATATAACCCATTTTTTATTTAACTGTTCCGATTTTGTTGCCAAACATTTTTTTCACCATACCCAATTTTAATTCATGTGTATCAGGGAAAGATCTGAGAGGCCGGAGGAGTGGGTGCCTGTACAGACTGCTTCTTATGGAGAGGTTCCTGATGATTGCTCAGGAACACTCAATGTTGCGGTGGAAGACAGGAGGGAAATTGTTGATATTTTCTCCATCCATTCTGGTGATGGGACAGGTAATTTTGAAAAACAATACATTTCATTCAGACGGTAATAATTTGTTATTACTAATTTATATTTCTCACTGAATTTAAAATCAAATATGACTGACAGTACGACACTCTTATCTAATAAAATTTTGCTGAAGAGCAAATACCACCAATTGAAGTTAAATGTGATAATGAGCAACAAGTATTTTGAAGTGAGAGCATAGGGAATATAGAAGACAATAATAATTAATATATAGTGATGCATCTAGTCACTTTTAGTTTAGTATCGAGTTGGAGGTTGAATGCCACAGTTGAATACGCATTGGTAGAATCTTTGATTTGGATAGCAAATAGATGAGTTATTACCTTTTCTGTATAGTAAGTTTTCTGTTGAAGTTATTTCTACAGGTCCTGTTTATCAAAACTTGCCTGATACAGATGTTGCTGAATCCTCTGCTGGGCTCAACTGTGATGAGACAATTGTTGAGGAATCTGATATCCTCTCAATTTGGAAACAGCAATTTTTCGATGCTTTGGTGGTACTATTCTTTCTTCCTCTTCTTCTTCTTTTCACATTGGCTATTTGGTTGAAGCATTACTCAACCATAAATCCATAACCAGAAGATGTCATAATGCTTGCATTAACATAAGTGATGGTGATAATTTGTTATAGCCTCTTGCCAAGAGGCCCAGAGGACCATCTATTTTTTTCTCAGTTCTTGATGGTTTGCATTTTTGTTTTGAAATTTTTAAGTTCTAGTTCATTTTCACAATTTATTTTTGTTAATTTCTTTGTTTCATATGTTTCCTTTGGTGCATATTTCCTTCAATACGGAACAGTTGGAACATGCAGAATCCAGAAAACTGGATAACAAATTTGTTCGGCTTGCACGCATTTCCTGGCAGTTACTTCTAGTACCATGGCGGCTTCTATTTGCGTTTGTACCTCCCTATCAGATTGTCCATGGGTGGCCTGCCTTCATCTGCTCTTTGATCTTCATTAGTGGGATAGCTTATGTTGTTACAAAACTCACCGACCTAATAAGCTGTGTTACAGGTTTCTTTTTTTATTTTGAGTGTGCAAACTTGTGTTCATTATAAACGCTACTCTGCGAGATGTACCAATGGACGACCTATGTTCCCTGCAGGAATAAATCCTTATGTCATTGCATTCACAGCATTGGCGGCTGGAACTTCTTGGCCTGATCTAGTTGCAAGCAAGATTGCTGCAGAGCGGCAGTTGACTGCTGATTCAGCCATCGCTAACATCACATGCAGGTTACTTTTGATTTTCATCATAAACTAAACTCAGTTTGATTGAAAATAGTCCACGTGATAGACTTTCCTCCAAAATATATTACCCAATGTTAGGTTACCTTGACAAGAAACTCAACTGATATGCTTCACATCTTTGGATTTGCAGCAATTCGGTGAATATCTATGTAGGCATTGGCATTCCATGGCTGATTGACACTCTCTACAACTACTTTGCATTCAACGAGCCCCTCAGAATACAGAACGCCAAGGGATTAAGCTTCTCTTTACTCATTTTCTTCGCTACTTCGGTTGGGTGTATCGGTGTTTTGGTGTTTAGGAGAGTAACTTTGGGTGCTGAACTTGGTGGCCCAAGAATTTGGGCCTGGGTAACCTCTGTGTTCTTTATGCTGCTGTGGCTTACATTTGTTACATTATCTTCACTCAGAGTTTCTGGCATAATATAAAAGTCTATCCAATTTGCTACCCTTCTCTCTTTTTGGTTGGATTTTAATTTCTATCTTCCCATTTTTGTTGGTTAATTTAGTTACTTCTCGAGGGAACGAATCTTAATCACACTATTACGTTTGTAAGGTTTTAATTTGGGCAATTGTAGCATGAATGATAGCATGACTGTATCAAATTGGTAGATTCACACATATAATATAACTATATAATGACAGTACAAGCAGGATAGTAGTAGAAAACACTCTACACAGCCTCTATTCTAACATTCATTATAGATACATTCATCTCTGCAAAAGAAAATTCAGTACAAAGGCGAATCATCCCTTTATAATGCTTCTATCTTGACACCTGTAATGCTCCATTATTAGACAGCAACTCCTACTGTGCATGGAGTCACAGGGGCTGCAGTGTTCTGTTTTACATCACTGTATTTCTTGGTGATGAATCTGACAAAAAACAAATATGTGTTACCAGACAAATAAACCAGAGGCTACACAGCACTTGAGAATATGATGTGTTGTTACCTGAAGAAATCCCTCCACAACAGCTCATACATTAGCCAGTTCATCCCAGTGTCACCACCACTGGGGTCTTTAGAGGAAGCAGAAATCGTGCTGTAAACCACACAGTAAAATACCCGTTATGTGAAAATGGGGCGGTGTGTTTGGGAAGGGAATGCGGTGGGTGGGATGGGGATTACCTTGACATGGATTTTTTGAGCTCCTCAAACATGGCGCGAGGGGAAATGCAGCCCATGCCAAGCCAGGGAGAGATTTTGCAGGAAAAGTTTGCGCCATATATGCTATCACTCCCATCTTTGTTTCCCCGGTTGGGTTGCACTTGGCATTCGCTTGCAAATGTTCTAATCCTCTGCAATGCCTCAGCCTCTCCTCCCACAAGGGAAGCATTAGCAGATGGTTTTCCACTCTGCATTCACAACAATTGTGTTGAAATGTGAAAACCATTCTAACTAATGATGTTTGACCATTCTTGGGTATAACCAAATCGCATTCATTCATTTATCATCTTACATATAACACAGAGCAGTATAGGGCACAGAATCCATTAAGCAAATAAGCATAGCATTAGCCTATGGTTTTCCACTCTGCATGCAAACAATTATGTTGAAACCATTCTAACAACAGAGGATTTGTACAATTATGTTGTACACCGGGTAAAACCCGCTCTCGTGTCCTAGTGTAATAGCCCGCAAACCACTCAAGATAAATCACACTAGGAACACCCTGTGTGAGGGTGTTGGCAAGAATTGATCTTGTTAGGGATGACAAAATTCGAACTCGTGACGTTTAGATACGGAAACAACAGAGGATTTGACAGTATTGGTGCCTGATGATCTCATATATAACACAAAGAGGCAATATAAGACAGAATTAATCAAGAAAATAAGCAAACCTGCCCCACTGTTGAACTAGGATTGAGGCCCAAATCAGCTAGAGATGGAACCTCCCCAGGCTCCACATTTCCTCTAGCAGGCAATCCTCTGAGCTGATTCAATGCTTCAATGGTGTTCCTGATCTTCAAGCCATGAACTTTTTCCTTAAAACTACTGTAATTCGTAGGCATGTCTTCCAATTTAAAAGGCAAATCATCAATATGGAACAACGTGCTTCCCCAGAAAAACTTCATCTCAATGCCCTCGTCCTTCATCGCCTTCTCGACCTTATCTTCCGCCTTGATTTCATCGTGCGAGATATCGCGATGGCAGTAAACCGCTTCCGCTCCAATCTGCTTAGCCAATTCCACCAGCACCGTCTCTGGCTTCCCCACTCGGACCACGAGATCAGAGCCTCGGGCCTGCAGATTCTTCTTGAGATCAGAAACCGACTCGATCAAAAACGTTGCTCGGTACGGGCCGGTCTTGTCAAAGCCGTTATAGGACTTTCCATAGTCACTCGGGTCGAAACAGTAAACGGGCAAAACCGACATGGACTCGTTATTGGCTGCGTTGAGGCCCTCGTTGTCGTGGACGCGGAGATCGTTACGGAACCACACAATGGACGCGCGGCGGAGCCCCGCGGCATTGGAGGGATCAGACGGGCGGAGAGGATTCAAGGGGACCGGGCTCTGAACCGGGTTCGCGGAGACCGTGGACTTGAGCAATGATTTCGGAGGAGTGAGGGAGGCGGAGAGGGAAAGGTGAGACAGAGAAGAGATCTGCGTAGGGATTTTGACCCTGCTTGGGTGAGAACCAAAGAGGGTGGAGATTTTATCCGTGTTGAGAAGGTGAGAGGGGAGAATTGTGGACAAGGAGAGGGAGATTGAAGCCATGGGTAGGCGAAGCGTAGAGACGGCAGCCATCTGAGTTTGCTCTTCCTGATTCTCTTGAGAAAAGTTTTTAGCCTCCATTCTGTGAGAGAAAATGCAGCTTTTCCGAACAGAGATTGGAAGAGGAAAACGGCGATGAAGCTGAGGACACAAAATGTTCTCCGACGAAGATTTGGAGCTGCTGCTGCTGCTGCCGGAGGCTTTTCTGGTTTGTTGCAGTGTTTGGTGGCGGGGTTCGGTGGTTTTTAAGTTATAGTGAGAAAGTTGGTTGGTAAACGTGAGGAAAACTGTCTCCTATTGACAATGTTGCCCACCTAATTTCGTCCCAACAACCGCATTACAAATCTTCATTGTATTTTATTGTATTTTACTCCATATTTGTATGTGATCAATTGAACCAATTGAGTTTTAGATAATTTTTTTTCTTATGCAAAGAGAAATTTCTTATTCGGACTAAAATTCATCAAAACATTTACATCTAACTTGTGGCCACTTCCGGATAGTATACACGAAATAAATTATGTCTTGTGACTCTAGCCTACAATAAATTATAAGAAGGTAAACCAATCTAAGTTACCCATAGGTGATCTTGGCACAAACCAATAGACAACTCATGTTACAAGTTGAATTTATAACATTGTGATTACTAAGTCAAAAGTTGACCAAAATGGTCGGGGTTGCCCTTATGAGTCTTATAAACTCGATAATAGTCTACAATAACCAATTGTTGTTGTTGTTGTTGTTGTAGTTCCATCAAGTCAGTTGTGTTAATTAAGTTTTATGAGTCGAGACCCCTATGAGGTTAAATATGTTAGACCATGTTTATTGTTTAATGTTATGCTAAATTGGGTATGTTTAGATTGAGTTATAGGTTAAACTCCATCTATAAGCATAAACATTTTGCCTAATAGCCTTGATAGGAGATATGTATTGACCTGCCTAACAAGGAGATGTGAATGTGGAATGTGTCTCGATCATACCCCTCATAATAATGAGAGACTAAGCCCACTGGTCTCAACCAGGATATTCAAAGATCGATCCATAAAACATGAGGAAGACTCGGTACTCTCAATATCGGTCCTCACTAACCGAGTATAAACGTCACAACAATCACAACTCACCTAAGGATGATTAGACTCATCACAGCATATGACACTGTTATATCTATCACTGAGTCCCATAAAAACACGTGGACGACATGGTGTAGATTGACATGTGTCCCCGAGACTTCTCTATGTAAGGCACATTAATTGCGCCTTAGAGAGGTTGTTTAATGAGAGCACTACATTTGCCTTTTTCCATATCCCAATTGAAATCTAAAGGAGGTTGTTCTAGTCTTATGGAGGAATTGCCTTGGGCTCTAATTCTTGTGCTTTAGGATTTACACTATTAAGCCTATAAAAAAACATGTTATTTTTTATATCTAATAGTTCAATTTTAATAAATTTTACTTTATTAAGCCACAACTTGTTGCTATTGTTAGTGCTATTATCATTTCACTTGTTTCTTCTTGTTATTGTTTACTTATCCTTATCATTGTTAATACAAAATACTGAGTATCGTTTAATATAATTGTTACATATCATTCACGTTAATTTTTTTTTAAATAAACAATTAAATACGGAGTATAAGATACTTTATATTTTGTAAGTTAAAAAATTCAGAGTAATTCAATTTCAACATGTATAGTTTTTGAATGGAAAAGAAAATATATAGTATTTGAAAATTGGAGATAAAAATGATAAAACAAAAATTATAGTTATTGCTCAAAGTACAATTATTGAAATCACAGGCATCATTTTAATATTAGCTAAAATCCAAGGAGTCCAAGTGCAAATATACAATTACTACAAGTCCAACTGTCCAAGATCAAATAATTTCAGAATTACGTTTTTCCCCCTTATCACGAATTGCCAATTTGCCATCCCTTAGAAGTTTGAACAGGAGTGAGCTGTAATGGAGGTTGCTTGTACTTGCTTAGGTTCAGCACGTCTATGGCAGACGAATATGGAAAGCGTGGTGGATTTCCGGTTCGGAGCCTGTACTGCTACTTTGCCTCCATTGTCGTCGTTATCCTGCGCATCAAGGAAAAGGAAAACTTTCATTTTCACAGCAAGAGCTAATCCATACGCTGAGCAGAGTGATCCCGTTTTCCGAGCCGCCGTCGAACGCGCTGCTATCCGTTTCCAGGAGTCTCAACGTTCAGGCAAGTCCGTCTTCCCGCTCCAAAACTCCTATCCCTAAATTAGAGCATTCCATTAAGGTGTTGATGCAATTGTTCATTTAGGATTTCTATCGAACAGTTTCTGTTTTCGAAGGCGATGTATACTTTATTGATTGAGTAGTTTGAAACTTCACGGCTATTTACCAGTCCATTTGTGTTAGCTTCCAAGCTCATTTTGCTTACTTTGCTGATAAACTGATATGTTCTTATGGTATTGAGTTTTTGTTGATGTTGTTTCATGACTAAGTGAATTGTTGCATTTGCAGATCCTTTGTTCATTGATCCATATGCTGGCTGCCTTTTTCTATCTGAGACTGAAGTGTATAGGGAAGAGCATCTGCATCCCTACTGCCTTGCAACTAAGTATATTGATGATAAGTTGTTGAGCACATTAGAAAAAGTTGATGGGCCGAAGCAGGTAGGACTGTATGAGCATGATGGCTTAATCAACCTGCTATAGTGCTATGATAACTATGGAGTCATATATAGACAGTACTTTACTTAGATGCTGCAGGTTGTTTTGTTAACAGATGGCATGGACACTCGGCCATTTAGACTCAATTGGCCAGCATCAACTATAATATATGACATATCGCCCGAGGAAGTATTTAGAAGAGGAAGTGAGAAACTTCAAGGTCCATGCATCTTTTCTACCTTGCTCTTCTCGTTCTTATTTTTCTTGATTGCTTACTTTTTCTTTAAAATTTTAGAAGTTGGGGCTAAGATACCAAGAGCATGTGTATTTCATCATGTCCCATTGAATTCCTCTAATCTACAACAGATGATGGGCAGTAAAGGATTTAATGGTGCCAGACCAAGTATTTGGGCTTTTCAGGTGAATGCTTCTAGGATACACTACAATGTTCCTTGAATTTTGTGTTGATTGCTTGTGACCTTGTTTGTGTGAAACTAAAAATATTTTCTTCAAAGTCCTATTCCTAGTTTGCCTATAACGAGTATAGGACAAAAACACCTGGATCTTCCCCTCACACCAAGATAAAAGGAGAATTAAACTAAGATAAAAATTTGATTCTGTAAGTTGTTATAGAAGTCGTTCAATACTTCTGCTGCTCAATTAGAAATTCACTTTGCCTCTGCTGACTACTGCATTCAGTGAATGGTACTTTATTATGGGCTTTGTTGATATTGTCACCACAACTATATCAAATTAAATGCTGTGTGTCATTTGTTGGATCTTCTGATATGTCTAATCTTTAGAGTACAATTCACGTCTTACCTCTAGAAATCTACTGTATAAAACCATGGAAGAAGATGAAAAGACCTTGCTTTACAGGGACTGCCGGTCATGAACTTGGCGAGCTTTAAAGATATTTTGTGCCTTGTCAGCAATCTGGCCATGAAGGGATGCTTTTTCTTGGGGGAACTTCCTGTTTGGTTGGCTGAAACTGATGCCAGGTGTAAGGTTACTGAACAAGATTGTTGATGTGCATTTAATGTTAAGTACAATTAGTTGTGCTCTCTGATTTTTGGTTTTTATCCAGTCAACTACAAATAGATGGTTGGAAAGCCTTTTCATGAGCTGTGGTTTCCGTGTGGAAATTATTGGGTACAATGACATTGCAAGAAACCTTGACAGTGAACTGGTAACAGAAGAGTACACCAATGTACTTTTTGTTGCAGAGCATCTGAGATTTTCTGATGATCAGGTACTATTTCTCCCCACATAATTGTACGAAAATGCATTTATAATAAATTGGTATTGGTGCAACATTCAATCGACACAAGATATTCAAAATTCTTCCGCAGGACTCTTTTAACAAGTTTCCCATTGGTTTTAACATTAAAGAAGCAAATGTTTCTACATCTCACTTATATGCAAGATTCTTTTAACAAGTTTCCCATTGGTTTTAACATTAAAGAAGCAAATGTTTCTACATCTCACTTATATGCAAGATTTTATTGTCTGGCCATGTTTGAACCTTGATAGATGGAACTATGGAGGAGAGAATTTCAGAGGATAGAGGAAGAAGGAGACGAAGACGGCTTTGAGGAGCTCTAGAGTTTATCATTCTGTTTGGTCGTGCATCTGCAATGCACATCCGTCCAGGTTCATATCTATCTGAGCTTTCATATCAGCAGTGTTATGTTTACATTCTCAGCTCTATGCAGTTTTAGGATTGTATTGGAAATCAAATATTTAATTGCATATCATTTCCCATATCCAAACATATATTTTACTTCAACCAAAAAAATAGTGTATTTAAACTGGTAGACCCACACTTTAAGCAGAACATTATTCAATTGAACTAATAAACTAAGAAAACATGTTCATGAAATGTATAAGAGCACAATTCTTGATCAGGAAGAACAAGTAATCAAGTAGAAGATACAAGAGTACGTAGATTAGAAGTGTTCTTATTGACACAGCTAAATCCACAGCCACACTGAGGACTCTCGTAGAAATTGTCAATCCCAAAGCCTGCAGAGGCTATCCCAACAGAGAACTCAAGATTATCGCCTTTATGTGTGACCTCAACTATATTCAACCAGAAGAGCAGTATTTTCACCTGCACGCCACTCAAGTTACTCAGCCTGTCCTGGGAGATTGTCCCCGTGATTTTCTTACTGTACTTGAGGTTGTACCCCTTTATGGTGAAACTGCACGACCCGCCAAAGTACGCTGCGAACTTTCCGGTGTTTCGGTTGAGCTCGTAGCTCTCGACGCCGGTCGGAAGAATTCCGACCGGGAAATCGTATTCCTGCAAGATTTCGTACGCCGTCAAGCTGTCTCCGATCGCCGGAGCGACTCCCAAGAAAAAGGCTAAGCAGGCGGCTAGCAATCGGGCCGGCGAAGGATGCATCTTTCCGGCGTGAATAGGTGCGATGCTTTGGCCTTCGGGAGAGACAGAGTTGACGAGGATGAATGATTGGTGTTGGATAGCGTTGAGAAAGTCTTCCGTCAGAATAGTAGTTGGTATCGCGTATCGGGGTATTTTTGTCATATAACGGTTATGACACTGGTCTTTCAGACTTTCACTACCATACAGATTGGAATTCCACATGCTGATTGTGGTTTCCGCCTTAATAAAATACTCAAAATTTGCATATGCATATGCCAATATGCAACAAGGGAATCTTCAGTAGGCATCGTGAGATCCGTTTGGCCGGCCAAATAGAGTAAAAAATGTTTAATTTTTTTATTACAAAAATTAACATATACTCCGTAATATTTACTCCGGTTAATTATATTTATTTATATTATTGGTCTATTATGAAGATTAAAAATTAAACTATAGATTTTTCAGTTTTTGTAAATAATAAGCAATGCAACATAACCCCAAATACTAACTATCAGAGGGATTTTTCGAGAGCAGAACAAGGTCGCTGATTATCTTTCTACACTAGGAGCTCAGCAACGAGCCGAGTGGGTGACGTACGCAACCAGTCCCTCGGGGTGCGAGGAGGCCTACCTTAATGACTTGGCTCATGCCACGAGTGTCTATAGAGTAATGGAGAGTAACTAGTCCTTTTATCCTCTTTCGAGTAACACTCGTCCATGTATGATAAAAAAAAAATAAAAAATAAAAAATAAAAAAATACTCCTGCTTCTCTGCCCCTTCCGGCTTCCTCCATCCCGGATAGGCTTCCACTTATTCTTATTATTAGGATCAATGGCATTGTCAGATAACTAAAATTTAATGATTCAAACAAAAGTGTATGAGTTTTCACAATACATGCCTATGACCTTATGATAAAAGTAGACTAATGCCTACCTTTTCTGACATTTCCTATCCCATAGTATGAATTTTGAACAAACAACAACAACAACAACAAAGAGGTGGAGCCGAAATGCCCTATTTGTATGATGAGGTGGAATCAATATATATCACATGTTTTTGGGACCTGCATTTACGCAAAGCCTGTGGATAACAGCCAGAGTTCCTGTTCTACAGCATCAAACTTCCATGAGTGAGTGGTTAGTTAGCCCTTCTAAAAAAACATTCATCTATCGTATTAATTTCATGGGAAAGAGAGTGTATGTGTTAATTGGATTAGTTGATGAGTTATTTTAGAATTACTATTATTACTCAAACCACTATCTAATCATGAATTAAAAGATAAACACAAGTTTTTCGAAAAAGGGACGACCAAGTGAGTAAAGCATTATTTTTCTCACGAGTTTGATTCAACAAAATTAAATATAATTACTGGCATTGCCTATATTGCAATACACAATTACATTTCAAAATGAAAATGAATATTAAAATTAAGCACTAATATAGTAATATATAAGCTTATTATCAATATTACTAGAAAGGAAAAATCATAGACCTTTGCACGATAAACAAACAAACCTGAGTAATTTCTGTTGTTTACATACATTCTAAATCATTCGGATAATATATTATATCTAACTGAAGTCAGAATTTGTTTTGATATGATATATTAGGTGCAAGTAATCTGAGAACATGTAATCAAAGGCTAAATCAGTCATGCCGACATCGAAATTGGTTAAGTATGACTAGTTTAGCCTTTGATTACGTGATCTCAGATTATTTGCACCTCTATCAAAACATATTCTAACTTCCGTTAAATACAATATATTATCCGAATGATTTAGCATGTATGCATATAAGCAGTGACAAATTACTCACCAAGTTTTCCCCATAATGCAGGCATATATAACTCCTCTCTAAATGTAGCCTATAGCATCACTCAAGAAAATATAATTACTAACTGGATACTACCAACAATCTGAGGTGCAGGAGGGTATATATAATATATACTACCAGATCGAATGTCATTGTGTGGGGAAGGAAGGGGATGAAGAGATCAGATAGCTCATACATTTTTGACATGCCCATTTGCTTTGCATGTTTGGAATATCTCACAACTTTCTGTTCCTAGTTTTGGGATCGAAGCTGGTAGGAAAGAACATACTTCTTGCGTTCTCCTTCCTTCTCGGTGGTATTATATTCTTCACTGCTATCTGGAAGTGATTGCTTTTTTTTTTTTTGTTCTCATTCTAGGTATTATGTATTGAATATTTGCTTTATGCAAATATATAATTTTACATGATTGATTTTGGTCGTCCGACGACTTCTTCAGCGAGGGGTTTCAAAATGGTACATATATTGCATTATTGCCCCTCTAGACGGTACGAGAGGAGCAACATTTACACTATGGAGAGGCAATATATGTACTGTTTTGAAAATTGAGGAGCAACGTCTACACTACTAATAATTCAACATTAATAATTGACATATTATGGAGGAACATAAATTAAAATATTTTCAAATAATTATTGATTATTTGATTTTTTACCCGTGTTACTGACTGCTTAATCAATGCACACCGGCCCTTAGTCATAGTTAATTAAAATTTAATTTTGATTGACTATTTTAATTGACTTACTTGACTCTACTACAAGTTAATAGAAAGTCACCTAATTATTAAAACATACAAAATTAAATACAATAATGACATGTTATGTGATAAATAATTTTTGAAGAAAAATGTAGCACGTATTAATCGTCTAAAGAATATATATTCATTTTTCTAAAAGTTCGTTTACGTGCTTAAATTATTTATTTTTGTAAATAATAAGCAATGCAACATAACCCCGAACACTAGGGCTTCAACCTCTGCCCCTTCCTCTATTTATGATTCAAACAAAAATTAGGTAGATGCACCATACAAGAAGCATGATGCTAAATGTATTCGTATGATTATTCTTTGCATTCAGATTTCACAGTGGTTGTTTGAGAGCTTTAAGTTTCATGCAAATTAAATGGAGTATTACTTAATTGGTTATAATATAATGAGACTGCTCCAAAACTCTCGACCTGATAATGAAAAGAAAATCATGGTGAACTACCCACATATTAAAATACCTAAAGGGAGTAAAGTAGATTTATTAGCAAAATATTGAAGGGGACTCAAAATATGGTCCCAGAATGTCCCAATATTAATGATCTCTAAATCATTAGAGAGCCAAGTCCTAATTCCACATTCTACTCCATGCTTACATGTCACTATTTGATTCATTATCTTCCTCCAATAAAATAAAATAACGACATGTGGAGAGAATTTTACTCCCTGGGAGTACATATATCATTTTCCTATCAGTGGCCTATGATTCATGTCAGTACTTTCAGAAATGTTCATTGAATCTTTTGTTAATTTATAAATTGCTCAATTGGCTGGTGTATATGCATATAAAGTTTGATGGAAACAAGTTGAAAATGAGTGGCATTAGCCTAAGAAACATCTTCCGTTCACAATATATGTCAAAAAAAAAAAAAGCATTGACAATGAAAGTGAAATGAATGGTAATTAAACTAAATAACTAAAAAATAACTCAGCACTAAAACAAAAATTTATTATCAAGATGAATAGAAGGAGAAAGAAAAAGCATATGTCCTTGCTCCATAAAAGTGCAAATAAATATTGAAACATAAACATATTTTTGTTCTTAAAGAAATTTCAAACTCTCATGAAAATCCCGAGCATATGGATTTAGTCCAGAACCAAAACAATCCCAAGCAATATTTCTATCATTCCATTCTTCATCTTTATAAATATTCCTCTCACTTAAAATTCGAGCATTCCCACCTCTATTTAAACCAATAACTAATGCACTCTTCTTCACCTCACTTGTACAAATAATTTTCTTTTCTTGAGTTACCAAATCAATAGAAATTAGATCTGGTCCACAACCATTCTTGAAAGAACGCACATCCCCTTGTAATTCCATTTCACTTGAAAACACTAGCAATTGACCACCCAAATTCCAAACTCCTACTGCGGCCCAAAAGTTAGTTATGCTACAATCAAAGTGTATACTTGAATGTTTTTGCCAATTAATATTATTATCATTTTCATCCATTAACCAAATGTTGATGAAATTCTCCCCCTTCCTAAACATAAGCAGAATACTAATTACAGCAATAGTATCATTCATAACCGTAATGAAATGAGTATTCAATCTTGGTGGAATCTTAATCTTACCGAAAATCTCATCATCCATGTCAAACCAAATCAAATAATCGTCGGAACACAACCAATAATATTTTCCATTCAAATAGCAGTCTCGAGTGTAGTTTAGGTAAGGAATATGTTCAAGACCATCTGGAACTGCATCTATTTGCCTCCACTTCCACGAATCCTCTACTTGGCTACAAACCATTACAATTTGGTGACGATCTTCACTTTGAGAACCTATATCTTCAAAACTCAAAAGCATGATGATCTTCCAGGCCTTGTTTTTAGACAGCCCAAATCCAAACTCCATACATAGATGACTTTCACTAGGTGGTTTGGTAGGCACATTAATTGAAGGTAAGGCCTTCATTTCCCTAGTGGATGGATTCAACGTGTAAACATAAAAAATCATGCCGTAAGAAGAACTGATTCCATCGAGGCTTGAATAATCCTTGCCAACAATCAGGCATAGCACACCATGGCAAGTCTTGGCGTACCTGATTGGCACTGGCATGTCTAGGTATATGCATCTAGCCTGAGACTCTGATTCTTTGTAAAGCACGTAATATAACACATCATTTATCGGGAAATATGAAGCATTAAACTCTAGGAGAGCACAATTGTTTTTAGCTCGACTAAATTCATAGTGCTTGTCGATGAAGAAATGATCCTTTTTTATTAAATCATAAAGAAATCTACAAACACACTTAAATCGCATCAGAGTCTTCACCGATAACCTAACCAAAATGTCAATCAACAAATCCTTCGGTAATATGCAGTTTTCCATTTTCAGATCTAACAATTCAACCCAAAATGAAGAATCCGAAACTTTACCCTCAAGGCCTCAACTTAATGCGATTTTCAAGCAATAGATTGAAGATGTACCTTTAATCTCCTTCGTCACCGTCAACGAATTTTGAAACGAGAACCTTGTATAGCTGATAAGGATGACGACGAGGCCGGAGACTGAATCAAACCAATTTGAGAATTGAGCTCAAATAGGATGGAGTTTTGAGGTAAATAGAAGAATATAGAGCAGTGATCGGGTCGGTTGAAGTTTTAACGAAGCCTAAGAAGCAGAAAAGATGGATCTGATTTTTCAATCGCCACTGATTTATCATTTACTCGTGTTTTATAAGAGTCATTTCTATTTTTGGTCCTACTGTTATTAGGGAATTGTCAATTTTAGTCCACTTCATTAATTTTTGCCACATTGCGACCAGTCTTATTTAGTTCTTGCTACTTTTAGTCTACCGTTAAATTTTTTGTCAAATAACCGTCCAAAATAGGGGTATTTTGGTCTTTTCATGCTTTGATCATCACCTTTACGCTTTGCAGTGGTTTTCCTTACACATTTTCATCCAATGAAGAGGTACGGCGAAAACCATAGCTTTGTAATGTGGTTTACATGGCTTTCGCCGGGCCTCTTCATGGGATGAAAATGTGTAAGGAAAACCACTACAAAGGGTCAAAGAGATGACCAAAGCATGAAAAGATAAAAAATACCCTTGTTTTGGACGGTCATTTGACAAAAATTTTAACGGTGGACTAAAAGTGGCAATGACTAAATAAGAATGGCCGCAATATGGTAAAAATTAATGAAGTGGACTGAAATTGGCAATGCCCCAATAACAGTAGGACCAAAAATGAAAATGACTCTGTTTTATAATTAAGTGTGCGTCTTTTTTGAAATATTCCAACGAAAACTCAAAATATTATCCAAATATCCTTTTTTTTTTGGAAATAATCCAAATATCCTTTTTTTTTTTGGAAATAATCCAAATATCCTTTAATATAAATTTTATTTAAATTTGACCCAAAATGATTTTTTTTTTTTTGGTGAATGAGAATGACCGAAGGGTCCCAAACTTAACGCCTTCTACTTGAAGCAATGTCTCGCGCATCTTGAGACAGAAAAACATTCAGGCCGTCAAGGAGGTGATCCAGCAGAGTTGTACTCCATGTTGATTGCTGCCCAATATTTACAAGAAAGTCGGCACATTGATTCCCTTCCCGGAGAACGTGTCTGATCATGAACTATTAGAATTGGCGAAGGAGCGCTTTGCAGTCTGCAACTAAGGTGGAGGCAAGGTTGCCACAAGCAGCATCATTATCCATAACTTTCACCATTGTCTCGGAGTCGGAGTCAACAATGATATGGGTGAACCCGCGGTTAATGGCGGTGATCAAACCCTCACGAAAATCTCAAAGTTCTGCCATAAAGCTAGAAGTGTGACCGATGTTTGCAATGAACCCAACAATCCACTCCCTTCTACGGTCCCGAATTAAGCCTCCTGCACTAGCTAAACCTGAATTTGCTTTCCTCGTACCATCCGAGTTCATTTTAACATAACTAGGTTGTAGGAGAGACCAAGAAACCCAAAGCTGTCTTGCAGGTAAGGGACCAGAATGCTTAAAAAGGAATCTCTGAGCCTCCATAGCCTCCTGCCTCGCCCTTTTAACTGTATCGTCCGTAGAGCAAAAATTGTTGTTGAAGACTAGGTTGTTTCGGGCTTTCCACATATTCCATAGGAGATATGGGAGGGTAATTTTCCAGCCTCCTCCACTGTCGCAGTTCGGCTTATACGTGCAAGCCGCCTCCTGCCAGTCCGTGAGAGGAAGATGAAAGCTGGATAAGAACGCTGCCGAAGGTGATGCCGAATCCCAACACTCCGTTGCAAACTCACACCGGCGGAAGAGATGGTCGACGGTCTCTTCTTGCTCACCGCATCTTGGAAAAGAAACATTTGTTGTTAGACCGCGTCGTCGACGTTCCGAGTTAGTTAGTAACACATTCACCGTAATTTTCCAAATGAAGAGCTTCACTTTCTCCACGCAGGGGATCTTCCAAATCCATGCATGAGAGTCCTCTGACCCGCCATGACCTGAAATAAAAGAAATGACCGAAGAAACCGAAACCAAACCAGAATTGGAATAAGGCCAAGTCAGCTGATCTATTTGTATATTAGTAACTGGTAGCGCCACCGCCCGAATTTCGTTGACTGTGACGGGTGGAAGGACATCGTTCAAGGGACCAAATTGGTAATTTTGCTATAGTCAATGGACCATTTCAGTGAAAAATTAATTATCAATTTGGTCCCTTGACTATAGTAAAATTATCAATGGTCCTGATTTAACGGATGTTTAACGGCAAAATAAACGGATGACCAAATTGGTTACATTTTTCAAAGTCGATGAACTTAATTGGGCACGAAAAATTGTTCGAGAACTAAATTGGTAATTTCACAATAGTCGAGGGACCATTTCGGTAATAAACTCTAAAATATATTGAACTCATTATTTTATATTTGAATACGTAAACAAACCTATTTAAATTTAAAAATATTTAAATTTTATGAAAATGTTCTTTTTAGTCATTTTACATTTATCAGCAAGCTAATTTTATCAAACATTTTTAATCATAACAGCTAACTGAACAACTATTCAGATTTCAGCTTCGAACTTATAACAACTTTTCAGATTTACCAAACATAGCCTAGGTCTAATTCGCCTTCTTCGTTCGAATCGCCTCCCGATCACACTTTTTTAATCCGAATCACCTTTTGAGCCCCGAATATCCATATCAGGTTGCTTCCAATATCTTCATCAGAATCAATCATTACGAATGCAATCTGAAAATTAACTGATTGTGAAGAGAAAGAAAAAGAAAAGAAAAGAAAAAAAAAAAATTATCTCTTTGAACTTGTGCACATAGAAATGAATTAAAAACTGTCCACTTCACTGTGACCATGGATAACCATCGGGCATCCCCAAGCACAATAAGAAACTGAAAAATCTCGAGAGCATTCATGGAGGAAATACAGCACAAGAACTTATATGTAAACGGAATTAACATGCACGTAGCTGAAATCGGCCAAGGCCCGGCTATCCTATTCCTTCACGGTTTCCCGGATCTCTGGTATTCGTGGCGCCACCAGCTAATCGCACTTTCCGCCAAAGGCTACCGCGCAATTGCTCCCGACCTTCGCGGCTACGGCGACACGGACGCGCCGCCTTCCGCCTCCAGCTACACCGCTTTTCACATCGTCGGTGACCTCGTCGCCCTACTCGACTCGCTGAGTCTCGATAAGATCTTCCTTGTCGGCCATGATTGGGGTGCCGCTATGGCATGGTACTTCTGCTTGCTTCGCCCAGATCGAATCAAGGCCCTGGTCAATTTGAGTGTGGCTTTCACTCCGAGGAACCCTAAATGGAAGCCGGTAGAGTCTATGCGTTTTCTGTTTGGTGACGATTACTATATGTGCCGATTTCAGGTACTTTCTCGACGATCATGCTCATTATCCTGTTTTGATAAGTAATCACTGGAATATTAACATCCAACACAACGTTTTATAGCTTAATTTTTCGATTCTCAAATTGAATTAGCATTTCCTAAGAGTGAATAGTAAATTTCTCATTATCTTTTCTTTGATGCATAAATTCACAATATCAATTCATCTTTCAAGAATCCGTAAGGATCAGAGTTCCTATCATGACAACACCAATTCTTCCTAACACTGGAAGTAAGTGCAGAGTAGTGATCGCTGCTAAAGGTAGCCTTTGATGAGTTCAATGCTTTTCTGTTATTCTATAGGAACCTGGAGAAGCAGAAGAAGAATTTGCTAGTGCTGGTACTGATAGAATAATCAGGAAATTTTTAACAAATCGTAAGCCAGGACTAGTTCGAGTGCCCAAAAGTGTAAGATTTGGGGGTTCATCTAATAAACCTATCAACATGCCTTCTTGGTTGTCAGAACAAGATGTGGATTATTATGTGAGCAAATTCAGCAAAAAAGGTTTCACTGGTGGATTAAACTACTACAGAGTTATGGATTTGTGAGTTGAACTTGAGAACTTTATTTTTTTTTTTCTTAAACCTAAAAAATTACTCTGTTTGTTTGCATTGCTCTTATCAGATAATAGTTCTACACCCGTCCACCCAAGCACAATGAATAAATTAATGTAATAGTTCCTAAATTGTGTCAAGTGTGTGGATATGCATGTCTAGCATTTGTTTGTAGATAGTATCGTGGAAATCAGCACCAGTATTACCCTTAGTGAAATTGTATTAATGTCATGTGTGTTTGATATGATATGTAACAAGAAACAACCTGCATGTTGGGTTGCTGGATCAATGGCTTAATGCTAATATACTGAATCTTAACTGAACAATTATATAGATGGTTAAGTTTCATGAGCTGATTTGCCCTTGTAATTATGATAATTTTGTATTATTGTTTTGTTGAGATAGGAAGTGGCTTCTGATCATAGCTATATTGATATATCGCTTAACTGCTGCAGAAATTGGGAGCTGTTGGCACCCTGGACAGGGGTGCAGGTAAAGGTTCCGGTTAAATTCATTGTCGGAGATCTTGACGTGACTTATAACACCCCGGGTGTGAAGAACTATGTAGACAATGGTGGTTTCCAAAGGGATGTGCCATTTTTGCAGGAAGTGGTTATAATGGAAGGAGTGGCACACTTTTGCCACCAAGAAAAGCCGGAAGATATTAATGTGCACATATATGACTTCATACAGAAGTTTGGTTAAAAGCTTCTTCAAGTCACATTCTGTTTCTTATGAATGAAAGAGAGCGGAACACAATCTGGCTATATTTGGATGACTTTTTTTACTATGTTTTGTAGAGTTTATAGCTTAATTTAAGCTACAAATAATTTATAAATTATGTTTGGTAAAACGATGGAGATTAGAATAATAGCTTATTTTGATTCAAAATAAGGTGATTGGCTTTTAACGTTATTTTTTACTTTTTATATCTTTTTTTATTAACTTTATTAATTTATAAAAATTGCACTATTTATCATTCATTAGTCAAATTTTGATTCAATTTATCTTTTTATGTCTTTTTACATGTATGAGCTTATTGAACAATTAATTTTACTAATTATTTTTAGTTAGTTTATTAGTTACTAGCTTTTCACATATCAACTATTAAGTAGCTTTCAGTTAGGTTTGTGAAACAGAGCTTTTGTGTAATTCATGCAACTCTTTTGATGTTGTTAATAAATGTGATTTTACTTCTGGTGTGAAAAAAACAATATTATGCATGCATAGTCAATTATTTTTATATGCTTAGTTGACAGGGAATTTTTTTTTCCTAAATAAAAAAGTATAATAAAAGTTTTACTTTTTGACGTTATTTTATAATAAGAGAGAAATTTGTTACCTCTTATAACTGTAACCTTAACGCTTAATATATGATTTCTTGGACCGATGGTTCCAATTCAATACGATTTATGAACTTTAGGTTAACCAATTTTTTTCTTTTCATTTTAAGTTTTACGGAGTAACATTTAGTTTCTAAAATATAATAAAATTGCATGCTGTTTGAAATTTTAAACAAAAAAATGAAATATTAATTAAACAAAAATGTTAACTTTTTGTGTCTACAATTTTAGTTTTCTAATTTTTGTATAATATTAAGGTTAAGATTATTGTATAATATTTTTTGTAATCCAATGGGGTAGCTAAAGTGGCAAGTGAGCGAATTTCGGGAGAACTCGGGATCGATTCCCATAAGAATTAATTTTATAATCATTCATTGGAACTTTTGAGAGTTTGAGTTCATTTTATAATTATTGTTGCAAGATTTGAAAGTTTAGTAATGATAAGATTATAGTATTTGATTTGTCAAAGCAGATAGGCGGGAATTGCCATGGACGGGTACGGTGCAGGTAAAAGTTCCGGTTAAATTCATTGTCGGAGATGTTGACGTGACTTATAACACCACCCCAGGCATGGATGTGGGCATGTGGCGGCTATATTTGGATGACTTTTGTGTGAAACTCTTTTTCAGTAATGTAAATGATCAGCCCTATGATGATGATCGATGTGGCATGAAAATCGGAATATGTATGCACATCCCATCCATGACTTGATGCTTGGGCTGACCAATTCATATTGTATGCAAATAGATGCACTTTTTTCTGCTAACGAGAGGCTTGGAAAACACTTTTGTCCTGACCCTCCATTCCCAAATTGAATTAAATAAATGCACTCTTATTTCCCCTTAGAGGATTGACAAGATCGAGAAGCGAATTAAGAATGGAACCCAAATTCTTGCTTCTTTCCCTCTTGTGCTTAATAAGCCTAAATAATGTTTATTTGCTGCAGGCTTCGGCAGAGGTTGACCCGAAGCTGATTTCCAGCGCGTGCGATCACTGCAAGGGTGGTCAGATGTGTGTGACGTGGCTGCAGGACAATGAAAACGATCAGGAGCTTGTGGGGATCGATAAAACCGATATGCGCAACCTTGCCTTTTTCTCGCTGAAGAAGGTTGAGAAAGAGGCGGTGACGGTATCGGAGGCGGTGGAGATGAAACTATCTAATGGGAGCGAGAAGTTGCCGCCGATGACCCAGCAGGGTCTCAGCGACTGCCATGACCATTACATCCCGGCCGTGGATTTGATCGAAGATACCGTCGACTCCATCGCCTTTAAGCGATACGCCGAAGCCATTAAATTCCTCAAAGCTTCCACTCTCGACCTCATCGCCTGCCAGAAGAGCCTCGCCAAGCTGCAAACCGATGCGGCCACCGGGAAGCCGACTAAAGCCGACGAGCATGCTACCATGGCCATTAACCACCGCGATGTTCTTGCGTCTCACGTCACCATAGCTCAATGCCTTCTTGATTTGGCCGCTAAGGACGCTGGCGCCGGCGCCCCGGCTGCAGACCCGCCCTCTTAATTTTAACCCCACCAAAAAAAAAAAAATATTAATAAACCATTAGATTCATTATGTTTCGCCTTATTGTAACACAGATTATGTGATCCAATTCTCAACCAATCAGCAAGTTACCTAATAGATTCAAACATTCACGGCTTCAAAGTTTGTACACAAGATCATATTTGAAATCATTGATATAATTTCAAGACCAAAATAAGAATTTGACTCAACAGATTTTATTATATCAAGCCCGCCACCTTATTCTCTCTCCCATTTTATACTAAAATAAATTTTAAAAAATGTTATGATTTGATCAATACATAATAAATATGATCGTATTATCATTTTGCATTTTGCATTATTGCTACGACTCCCTATTAGCTTATAACTTGTATTGTTTTAATTACAATTATTAAATTACTTTATTATGTATAAACATCTCTTCTTGTATATTTAAAGAGCTCGCGATTCATTAATATACACTACAAACTTTATCCAAATGTACACTCCCAATCCTCTACTTATAAGCTTTAATTTTGCATCAGACTACTAGACACTACATATATAAGCTCAATGTAGTATGCTTCTTCATAATCAAAATGTGAGGTGGTTTCAAAAAAAAAAAAAAAAAAATCAAAATGTGAGGTAGTCCTAGTGCGAGGGGATTTCATTTTTGTGGGCAATAATGAAACAAACAAAATAAATAAAAGCGAAGTGAAGCACGTAAATTGGTGAATAAAGCACGTAGATTGGTGAAATCACTTTTGTTCAAACATACTTGATGGCAAATTATTTTGGGGAATCGGGTCTCGGGTCCACTTAAAGCATGGTCGAATTTTAGGGCATGCAAGATGGGCAACATGGACCTCAATTTTTAGAGGACCCAATATTTATTTTTGACCTAACTACTTAACCAATAAAAAAATCTACAACTAATCTAAAAACACACCAGTTTTATGACTTTTATCTCAAATTACTTTTCTCTCCTAATAATTAGGACCTAATTAATTAAGTATGGCAAAACTATTATGTTTCTCCAACGGCATAGATGACGCGTCAAGTCTTGAATCTGTAGAGATAATTTGAATTAAAAATAGTGCATATATTTTATTTATTGGGTTTAAAGATTGCACTTATACTTTCGGTAGGGTCTCATTTATTTATAAAAACGGGGCCATAAAAATTCAAAAACTGGCTAAAGTGGACACGGATCCAAAATATACAATTTACATACTGAATGTTTACAATTTTATATATATTGTGAATATTTAATACTCCCTCTGTCCCATTTTATGTGTCTAACTTTCCTTTTTAGTTTGTCCCGAAATGTTGTCCCCTTTCTAAAATTGAACATCACCATCATTCTACTTTTCCCACTTTACCCTTATGACTTTTCATTTCTTTATTGCTTTTATTTCCAAAAGTGAAAAAGTTGGGGGCATAATTGGAAAGCATGCCACATTTACTTTAATTTCTTAAAAAGCGTGCAAAAAACAAATGAGACATCCATTTCGGGACGGAGGGAGTATGTAATACATTGCAAGGTGAATCGGATCCATAATATAGGTATTGCTACTTGATTGAGTGGACTTAATGGTCCTACAAATGGGAGGCCCATTGAGAGGTGGACCAAGAAGTTGGATAAAGGAAAGCAGTCAAAGCACGCCCGAGAGCGTGAACGGGCCCTGTCGGATGGCTTTAGCTTCTAGTTGTAATTATCAGTCACGCCACTTTTCACATTGTACTAAATAACAATTGTACTATATTCATCAGCCCATTAACATGCAAACATGCAATGCTGCCAATGCATGCACCACAATTACTGCCGATTCACGGATACGTACTACAGTTGTAAATGGACTGCTTATACGCTTTCATTTACTTTTCGTTTCGACTAATGTTACATGTTCTGATTGATTTAAACTATTATGAGAAATAAAGGCGAGTTACGTAACTGCAATAGTGCTAGCTATAAGTCACGAGTGAATGTTGTTAGGAAGGATATCAAAAACATGTAGATTAATGTTTAATTTTTCAAAGTGTGTTACTATCCAATCAGCACAAAAATGTTGTCTCCCAATATACATAGACGAACATAACATTGTCACTCTTGATCGGGTGGTCAGATCAGCCTGGAAGTGATCGATTGGTTCACAGTCTAAATAACAACTTGAACCACTGGTCCTTGGTTGAGATAGGATATGGAGGATTGTTGGAGCGTCCAGGGGACTATAATCTATGGATTACGGGGGTTGCGAGATTTGAGAATTTGGATTGTTTGGCTTTAGAAATTAATTTTTTGGCCTTTTCGTGAATAAATACACCCTCCCGGGATGTAAAACGAATCCATTTTTGGAGCGTTATTATTGTTTTAAGTCTCTTGGTACAGTGTTCTATTATTTAACCTTTTGTGTATTTACTTCGTTTATAATAGAGTCGTGTTGACTTGCTATCGACTATTTGTTACTGGTAAAACCGAAAATAGCAAATGGTTCCATTGATTATAACTATTTATAAGTAACATTTTACATCTTATTAAAACATTTTAGTCTCTAGAAAACATGCTTGCAAAAGCATTAGTATTTTCTAAATAATTGTTTCCCAAGATATCAGAGGGATTACGAAATTCAATTTCGTAACTAACACACCAAAATATGATGCGTCAATGTGCTATATATTGGCATTTGCTCATTTAGTACAACATGAGAGTGACAATAGAACATGCACTTCTGCAGGGTCACTTTCCTAAGGTGTCTTTTTCTCGAATCATGCGTTCAAATCAAGAAAGTTAATATACAGTTATTATAGTGTATAGAGAACAAATTTAAAATATTATAGTTATAAAATTAATTATTCGATCAACCCAGTTAGAGTTATTTCCAATTTATTTTATTCATTTTGTAAAAGAAGACAATATATATAAAGTATTTTTGTCACGTACACTCACAAGATGATATACAACAAAATATTTTTTTTCAAATTTATATGAAATAATAAATTTGTCATAAAGACCAACGTACCAAAAATTGCCCAGATCTAGATCAGTGGTTTTTATTTTTATTATTATTTTAAAAAAAAATAGTACTCTTTAGTCATAATACAGTAGGTCCAATTCGTGTGCCCCATTCATACCGTCAATAGTATTGCACCACATGGGAGACTGGGACAACATCATCAATGCTGCACAAGTTGCGATGGACCAGCCTGAGTTTAATCTTTAAAATTATATAATTAAATAAAAATATCGATAAAATCATACACATTAAAATGGGTGCATAATGAATAATTTCACGTGGTATACAATTAGATCATGTTACTAGTTGCAGCAAGTTTGAAACCTCGCCTGCAACTCTAACGTTCAAATTAGGTAGCGGATGCCCAAAAATAATGATTAAGTGAGTGAAATATGATTCTTGTACTTAAAAATTATGAGTTCAATTTTTGTTAATATGTTTTTATTAAATTTATCATTCAAAGTCTTCATAATATGAGTTATTTCTCATGTTTAATTTACAAGCTATTATAAAACAGTAAAATTTACACAATGCGGTACCCATGAAATAGTAATTGCATTTCCTAACCAAACAAAATTAGCTAGTGGATCGGAGCAAGGAAATTGCTCCCAATTTTCAGTATTTTGTCGTGGATTATAATAACAAAATCCCATCAAAACATCTGGAGTTGACAATCAACTTCAAGCCAATCATTCTTAATTTAGTCCTAACCTAGTTGCAATATAACAACAACGATATAATATCATTAAAAAAAAAACCCCAAAAAAAAGGTGTTTAATTAGCATGTGCTTGGAAAATTAATGCTAGTCAGCATGAGCAACTTAGTTGGTCACAAAAGTGAAGTTTGGAAAGAAATACCAGACTGGATTAACCTTTAATGTGTAAAGTAATTCCGCCGCAAGACACTATAATTAAGTAATTTATGTTTTTAGCCTAAGTTATAATTAAAGTAAAGTGCATTTTGAAAATTCGTTTGCAATCATCTAAAGGAAAACCAATTATAAATGACTTTTGAGCCGTAAAAGAAAAAAAAAAAAAAGAAGTAAAATAAAAATAGTGACACGATACACAAAATTTGTTTGGTAGTGTATTGATATTCACTCTCAGACACATAATTTCAAACCTAGCTTATGTGTATTTTGATAATATATTTGAACATGTGGTCTACTTAATTGTATATTGCTAGAAAGTATTTTTTATAAACGCATGCCTTTCAACGGACCAAATTTTATATATAGGTTATCTTCCTTGTCTGTAGATTGAATGCATTGTGTGCATGACATGATTAAGGTTACAAGGATGCATAACCTTAAACAGAAAGCCACTCTCTTCTTCACTATCTCCGCCTGCTCGGCCCTCGTCTTCCTCGCATTCTTGTCGGTAACAAGTTTCAATTCCTTGCTCACAAAAAATGAAATTTTTTCCGGGCCCACACGCCCCGACCAGAATCTGCATATTCATCGTCAGAAGAAACTTGAGGTTGCCCACACGGAGGCATGTGAAGGCACACTCTACCCGGAGCTCTGCGTCTCGACTTTAGCCGCCGCATTGCCGGATCGGCGGGCGAAAACCATCCCGGAAATCATCGCCGCCACCGTGAATGTGACGGTGGATGAGGTCAAAGCCTCCGCCGTCAACTGCTCCGGCATCCGGCGGAAATTGCCGCGGCTAGGGCCGCTGGAGAAGCGGGCGCTCGACGACTGCCTCGAGCTGTTCTCCGAGACCCGCGACGAGCTCAAAAAAGTGCTCGCCGACCTCGCCACCACCGCCTCTTCTTCCAAGCACTACGTTGACCTGCAGACGTTCTTCAGCGCCGCCATGACCAACCAGGCCACGTGCCTCGACGGCTTCGCCTACAGCAAGAAGCACGTGCGCCGCATCATCGAGAAGCGGCTCGTCCAAATCTCCCATCACGTGAGCAACGCCCTCGCCATGCTCAAAAAGATTAAGAAGAAAAAACTCAAACCTAATTCCGACGAAATCTTCCCGGAGTACGGCGAAGTCAAAGACGGGTTCCCCAAGTGGCTCAAAAAGAAAGACAGGGCGCTGCTGCAAGCTCCGGCGAGCCAAACAAAACCTAATCTCACAGTGGCTCAGGACGGCACCGGAAACTTCAAAACAATCAACGAAGCATTACAGGCGGCTCCGAATTCGAGCGCCACACGATTCGTGATATACATTAAGGCCGGCGCTTACTTCGAGTACGTTGAGGTGGATAAGAAGAAGACCAATATCATGTTCCTCGGAGACGGCATCGGAAAAACTCTGATTAAAGGAAACCGGAGCGTCATCGACGGATGGACCACTTTCCGTTCCTCCACCCTCGGTAAGTTCAACTTTAACCTTAATTTCTTTCCGCTTTTGCATTTCTTAATTCATATCATATAATTTAATTTAACTTGCTTCGTATTATTTTATGGGCTAACTAATAACTACTATATTACTATAACGTTACGACGTCGTTACCACGAGTGTCGGCATAATTATGCAATCACATAAAAATATATTAGTCAATAATACTTATATTTGTATATATTATGTTAAGCATCATCCGTGGCAGCCCACACCATATATGGAATATATAAAAATCAAACATGGGCTACCTACTCCACACTGCCTTCATTCAAGAACGTTTGAATTAATTTTGCTGACCAAGTGAGATTGGCCCACCTTAAATTCAAATTCAAATGCAATAATGTACTAAATTTACCTTTTGATCATTATTCTAGTGAAAGAGATGCTTGTAACAGTAGGATAGGGATTTGATTATAACCATGACCAAGGGAGGTTAGGGTTAAAAATTTTATGCAAGAAGTGTATAATTCCGAAACTAAATTAGACCAAAAACGAGTTTATAAGGTTAAAATATAGTGTTCGTACACCTTTAAAATAATAATAAATTATATTATTTGGAGCATGTGTTTTATTTGAACTCAAATTGCCATCATACTGCAACTGTTTATAACGTACTATTGGGGATATGTAGGCACTTTGTGTCGGTGTAAATAGTATTGGCAATTTGTATTTTTATTTTCGTTTGTTTCTTTTCATGATTGTCAGTTTACTTTGTGCATCTATTCTTCCAATCAATTAGACAAGAATGGGAATATTGGACGCGATTTGTGGGGGCATAATAATGCATGAACAAGAGTCAACTATATAGTATCATGCACGAAACCAGATGCGATTTAGCTGTTTTCCATATTTTAAAGTTTATCTATCAGCACCGTAATGTTTTTTTTAGTCATCAAAATTCAAAAACATCAAACCAATATTATACTAAATAAATATAATTCAGTATCTTGTTCATAAATAATTGGTGAAACTAGACCACAAAATCTTTATCTATGAATTTGAATCTAATACGTAAATATTTGCAGCTGTGGTAGGGAGTGGGTTCATATTGAAAGGGATAACGATCGAGAACTATGCCGGACCGGAAAAGCACCAGGCGGTGGCGCTGAGGAGCGGCTCCGACCTGTCGGTCTTCTTCAACAGCAGCTTCGTAGCGTACCAGGACACTCTCTACGTCCACTCCCTCCGCCAATTCTACCGCGACTGCGACGTCTACGGCACGGTGGACTTCATATTCGGCAACGCCGCCGTCGTCTTCCAGAACTGCAATCTCTACGCTCGGAAACCTATGGATAATCAGAAGAACATCTTCACCGCGCAAGGCAGGGAGGATCCCAACCAAAACACCGGCATTTCGATCCTCAACTGCAAAGTGGCGGCGGCCGCCGACTTAATCCCGGTGCAGTCGTCGTTCAAGAACTACCTCGGACGGCCGTGGAAGGAGTATTCTAGGACGGTGTTTATGTTTTCGAACCTCGGGAGTTTGATTGATCCCGCCGGTTGGTTGGAGTGGGACGGGGACTTTGCGCTAAAAACGTTGTACTATGGCGAATACCAGAACAGAGGACCGGGTTCGAACACGAGCGCAAGAGTGAAATGGGAGGGCTATAGAATCCTTAACACTAGTGAGGCTAATCAATTCACCGTCGGGAACTTCATACTCGGACAGCAATGGATTCCGGCCACCGGCGTTCCGTTTTATGTCAATTTGACCGCCTCTTGATTTTGTCAGTTATTCTGTTGTAATCCTTCCGAATAATTAAAAATAATCTGTAATATTTCGTATTAAGAAGTTTAATATAGTTTTGCATTGGAATATTTCTTGTATTTTTGCATCATGAAAAATGGTGGTGCGAGTGCAACTTATAAAATGATAGTAAGCCAGTAAGGCAACTTCAATTAATTTAATAATTAAAAGGTTTTTATATTCAACAAAGCTCATTTGTGCATCTAATTATGCCAGGGAGAGTTGGTAATTTGGACAAATTATACCGTGCACGTAGCAATGTGCACCACGTACGTAAACGACGATCGTTTTGAGCATTGTAAATTAACCGTTTCTTTTTTGCAAATTACGTTTCTCGTTTTGGCCGATCTATTTATTTATATTAATATTCTGTGTATTCTAGGTAATTGTTCTGTGTATTTCAGACAATCATTCTGTGTACTCTAGGCAACCATTCTGTGTATTCATGTTAGTAACATATGTTGTAATGTGTTTATGCATTCGAATGTTTAGGAGGATGAGTTCTGTGTATTGTGTGTCAATATTATGTGTATTCATGTTATTAACACAGGCTGTGATGTGTTTGTGCATTCGAATGTTAGGAGGATGAGTTCTGTTTATTTTGTGTCAATATTCTGTGTATTATTGGCAAACATTCTGTGTATTCTAGGCAAACGTTCAGTGTATTATAGATAATGAATTTCATGGAATCATTCGCGTCCGCGTCCACTAATATCAAAAACGACATCGTTTTGGACTAGGGTGCACATTGCGTGGTCCAGATATAACGATTGGATAATTTGTAAATATAGATTGGGATAAGTTTTAACTATTTTACTAGAGGCCCAAAAGTTCAACGTCAAACAGGCTGCAATTGGGCCAATGAGCAAACAGTCTTGGCTAATTTCAGATCCGTATAAAAGCCCAAATTTCATTTACAGAATATTAAAATACAGCTCATTGGGCAGTTCATTACGTTGGCCCGGCATCCCATTAGCCCGAATTGTGATCTGTTGGGCTAATAACTCACTGGTATCTATAATCTACATGTTGAATAATGAGACTCATTCAATTTGGACAAATTATTGCGTGGACCATGGTCCATATAATTGTAAGAACTATAATTATAATATACATTTCTAATATAGTAAATATACATTATTTAATAATATATAAAAATCACATGCTTTCAAATAATATACTTTATGTATACAAGTTCTTTTTCTTGGATTAAATTTTCTTGTGGTAACATTTCAGCTACTGATTGGTTGAAATGTACCCAATACAAAACATACAAAATATATCTTATAAAACAAAAGGTAAGTATGTAGTCCACATGATTATTATTCTGTGTGTTTTTGCCATTTGAGTGACAATTCAAGGTGTGTATGTGAACGAATGCACTGAATGAACTCCCATTAACATGTGAGTGAATCTTTAATGTTATTATTAAAAAAAAAAAAGTCTTTGAAATATGGGCAAGTGGGGGTCCCATTGCTCCCCATAGGCCAGAGAGGTCTGTAGCCTGTAAAGAGATCAATCATAGCTCTACTACCCTAATGCCCCAGCCTATTATCCATCCCCTTTGCATTGATTGATGTATTTCACTTTCAATTTCTATGTATTGCTGCTCACCTTCTGTATTCACTACTCATATCATATCACATCAACATTATTGCACACATAGGTGTTTAGTTTGGAATAGTTGTAGTAGAATATTGATAGAATGATAGGTATTCTCTCTTGCAAATCTACAAATCTTAAATATAAATATTTTCTCTGTCCATTTTATCTGTTCTTTCAGTCAAGTCTCATTAACTGAATCAGACACATAAATGAGACGGAGGGAGTAATTTTTTTAGACCAACAAGATGAAAATGTCATATTAAGCAAATTGGTTGGTTAACTCAACTAGACTGTCTCGAAAGAGGCATTTTGTAGGTAATTAAGCAGCAAGAAAGAGGGTTAAAATGTGCACATGGAGGAGAGCTTTATGCATGTGGATAGAGCCCAGAGAAGCACATGATGATATGCCAAACATGCTTCCACTCTCAGCTGGTAGCCTGGCCCTCTTCTTTGCTGACCAAAAGTTAGATTTTTCATGTGTTTGTGTGACTATATATAATTACTAATAAACAATTCATTCCCAGTATAAAATTTACAGGGTTTCCATTATCCAAGCTTGGGGTGTTAGACAGATGGCATTTGGATGGGGTTTTTAGGGTTTAAATATATAAATTTGGTGCTCCCAATCTAAAAAACCAGCAAATCTCTTGCTGCTTTTTCATTCCCATAGCATCTCTTTTGTGTCAGTCCTCATTCAACCAACTCTCCCCCTTCCTGTCATACTTTACTGTTCACTTTGACTGCCTGGGTACAACCTCAGATTTGACCTCATGTGTTTTCACATCAACATTTACAAAACTTTTACTGTGTTTCTGCAGACTATGATGCCTACACTGCACATATTATGTTAGTTAAATCTTGTTATAAACATGTTTTATAATAAAGTTTTATTATGCAGAGTTACAAATTTTACTTAATCAATCACAATTTCTCATGTAGTAACATGAATATGGTTTGTTACATTCATTCCGTGAGTCTCAAGGAAAATTATGTATATCAAATATTTGAGGATAGACTGTAAAAGTTAGAAAGAAAACAATACCATTTATTAGTTTTGATAGAAGTCAAGCTATATAACTACCCAAAATGTTTTAAATTGATCAATTAGTTGAGTTGTGTTCTTGTTGTCATAGAGCAATTAGTACATGGCATATTGTTCTTGAGGTACAACTCAATTCCAAAAATAGGCTATGACTCGTTTTGCTAGCAATTATAATGTGCAGGTTTGAATTCTACTAAATGAGCAATATAAATTTGTTTCATTCTAGGTATTAATGTATAAGCATTTTAATTTAATGAATCTAAGATCATTAAGACATGTGACTCTACTCACTGTAGTAAGGATATGTTTAAAAAAAAAAAAAAAAAACTCTTAAGTTAGGAGTGAAAAAGTTAATAAATGTCATGCAAGTGTTGGTGGCAACTTGACAAGGATAATATAACTCTTTTAAGCATTCAAGTTGTTACCTAAAATGATGGGTCAAACTTCTGTGAGACCATCTTACGGATCCTTATTCGTGAGACGGGTCGGGTCGAAACGACATGCAAATGTCATACTTATATGTGCAAATGTCATACTTATATGTCCAAATATAATACTAACCAGTAATACAATTTTTGTTACTTATAAGAGAAAAAGTATTACATTTTTTCATAATAAGTAATGTTGACAAGTGTCCCTTACTTATAAGGGAAAATATTATACTTTTATGGAAAAATCTAATATTTTTAAATCGAAATGTAAAACTATTGTATTTTTTTCTTAAAAGTATTGCATTTACCTTATAAGTAACAAAATTTTTAATCCTGATTAGTATTACATTTGAACATATAAGTATGTTACTTGTGCGTAAAAGTATTACATTTTCATCTTGACCCTACCCAACCCGTATCAGACGGACTCATACAAGTTTTTGTCTATAATTAATATTGTTATGTATAAATTATAGAATACATACGAGAATGCAAGACAGTACTTCTTACTAGGTAACATGCTACACTCTATATGTTGTGTGAAAAAACAAGGGAGAAATGGGAGAAGGGAATGTTGAGGATGGAAGTGGGTAAGGACTAGGTGAGGTCGATGGTTGTTAGGTTGTGAAATGGGGTCTGTCTCAAATCATATTATTAATGTTGTTGGTGTACTTGTGTTTGTTGGGTTGAGAGATAAGCATAGGCAGAAGCAGTAAGCATGGAGCAAATTTGAGCATTTTTTGACCAAGTCACTGAACTCAAGATTCAAGCACTCGCCCCATGCTTGTATTCTTTCGCTTTATCCGACACCCCCAGGCCAATATAATTTTATTACTGCCACGTTTATCCTTTTTCACCCCCTTCCCAACTAATTGGAATCAAAAGTTGGTCTATGCACTCACCTCTGTAATATATACTGGAAAATACTACTTTTACTTCCAAGTTATACTCCCTACTTTTACTAAAGTTCGATGTTGACACTTTCTTTGAGAAGTACAAAATAAAAATAACCTATCATATCTCGCCAAGTTAGGGTGCAGAAAATGGAAGTCCATATAATAGAACTATATATATATATTTCTCAATCTCAATTTATTTATTTTTTTATACGTTAGAAACGGGTATTATAGTATTCAATCTCAATACAAGTGGTCAGCACAATTAATCGACCCAGTTGCATTATAGTCTCAAACTTGGGAATGCCTTAACTCACATATATAAAATAAAAGTGCATCAGGGAGATTCAGGTGTAATTTTTAGGAAAACGATCTCATAAAGCCTTAACAAAATTGGTAATTGGTTTATTCTCAAAAAAAAAAAAAAATTGGTAATTGGTTAATAAATATGGGGTAAATGTGTATTAATTCTTTGTAAGATTAAAGAATATATGACGTCTACATCAATATTAATATCAATAGTAGTATAAATGTCATTGGTCCCCACATTAAAAATGTGAAACTAAGAGAGGAAACAAAAATAGAAAAAGGAATTTCATCACAAGCAACACCAATTGAATAAAAATTTATACAGTGATTCGAGCGAAAAGGATAATTGAGCTTATTTAAGCCTGTAAATATAATTTTTGTATATATAAAAATCATGAGTTTAACTGTTACAAACACTTTATTGGATTCCATGCTACAATGTATTTGGCAAGAGTTCTACAATAAGTACTTTCTATTTTTACTCCTTCATTAATTCATAATGTGGTAATTGATGATTAATTATCTCCATTTTTGTAGCAATGAAAATGTCAACATTAAAATTTTGTGAGAAGGAATAAAAGTTGGGTTTTGCTTAGATATCATCACTTTGTTGTTAATACTCCGTATTAATTAAAACCAGTGAACTTAGTAACAGCCAAACAGGAGTGTTGGGGTTAATGATTAGGATTTAGGAGGTTAGCGAGCAGGACGTTGGAGATGGCACAGCGGTTGGCCTATAAATACAGGGGAAAGTCTGCATTCCCTGTACTGTGCGGTTCTCGCAGGTTGTTTGGGGATTCCTTTTTACCACAGCAAAAAACATGGCTTCTTCTTTAACGTTGTTGTCCTTCATCTTCCTGTTTTGCTTCTTCTTCACCGCTCCTCTGTTTTCCTGCAACGCTTACCCTGTACACCGCCACCATAACCACCCTCGTTTCGCTTCTCATGACTACAGAGATGCCCTCACTAAGTCCATCCTCTATTACGAGGGTCAGAGGTCTGGGAAACTCCCTAGTAACCAGAGGGTTTCTTGGAGGAGAAACTCTGGGCTTTCTGATGGGTCTGCAATGCATGTATGTCAGCTTTCTTTAATTTATCTGTTTTTTTGTTATATGAGTTTGGTGCTCTAATGATGATTCGTTTGAGGGAAATGTAGGTTGATTTGGTCGGAGGGTACTATGATGCCGGGGACAATGTGAAGTTTGGTTTTCCGATGGCGTTCACCACCACAATGCTGTCGTGGAGTGTGCTCGAGTTTGGTGGATTGATGAAGGGCGAGCTGCAGAATGCAAGAGAAGCCATTCGCTGGGCTACTGATTATCTTCTTAAAGCCACTGTTCATCCAGACACCATTTATGTCCAGGTTTATATATATATTTGTGTCATTATGTGTTATTCTAGTTAGTTGGGGTTTTTGGATAACAGAATGTTTGGTTTTGTAGGTTGGAGATGCTAACAGAGACCATGCTTGTTGGGAGAGGCCGGAAGATATGGACACCCCAAGAAGCGTGTTTAAGGTTGACAAGAACAATCCCGGGACTGAGGTTGCCGCTGAAACTGCGGCCGCACTGGCCGCCGCGTCTTTGGTGTTCAGAAGATGTGACCCCACTTACTCCAAGCTGTTAATCAGGAGGGCCATTAGGGTGTTCGCATTTGCCGATAAGTACAGAGGATCTTACAGTAATGGGTTGAGGAAATATGTTTGTCCATTCTATTGCTCGTTTTCTGGGTACGAGGTAAGTAATTAAAAGTGTAAAACCACCGTCCAATTCTTGCTCCATTTTCGTTAATTTTAAGGTTTCAGTGACACAATTATAATAATGTATAGGATGAGCTTTTGTGGGGAGCTGCTTGGCTGCACAAGGCGACCAAGAACACTGCGTATCTCAACTACATTCAACGAAATGGGCAGACTCTCGGCGCGGCGGAAACTGATAACACGTTTGGTTGGGATAACAAACATGTCGGAGCAAGAATCTTGCTTTCGAAGGCGTTCCTCGTACAGAGGATTCAGACTCTCCATGACTACAAAAGCCACGCCGATAACTACATTTGTTCTTTAGTTCCCGGGACGCCATTGACTTCGGCTAAGTATACACCGGCGGGACTTCTCTTCAAGATGAGCGACAGTAATATGCAGTATGTGACCTCCACCGCCTTCCTACTCGTAACCTACGCCAAATACTTAACCTCCGCACACTCCTCTGTTAATTGCGGCGGCGTTATTGTTACCCCGAAGAGACTGCGCAACGTGGCCAAGAAACAGATTGATTATCTGCTGGGAGATAATCCGTTAAGAATGTCGTACATGGTTGGTTACGGTCCCAGGTTTCCACAGAGAATCCACCACAGAGGCTCATCCTTGCCGTCCGTGGCCACTCACCCGGCCAAGATCCAGTGCAACTCCGGATTTCGCGTCATGAGCTCTAACGCCCCCAACCCTAACATCCTTGTCGGCGCCGTTGTCGGTGGGCCCGACCAGCAGGACCGGTTCCCGGACCAACGCTCCGACTACGAGCAGTCGGAGCCGTCAACCTACATCAACGCGCCCCTCGTCGGAGCTCTGGCGTATCTCGCCCACTCATTTGGCCAACTTTAGAAGCCGCTAAGCTAGAAGATGATCAAGTGAATTTTCTTATGTTAATCAACTATATTTACTACTAATTAATCTGTATCTTGAATAGCAAAAATGGTGTATTGGACCAAACCCAAAACACCTTGAGCACAGTGATCAAGGTTTTAACACCATTTATATATCTCTAATCTGTGTTATTAATCTCATCAATCTTATCCCATCTTTTTAAAATCCTTATTTTTGTTTGGAGCTCGAGGTAAATCTCCTATCCAACAAAAGAGTTTATTTCATCGGCGGCTAATGTTTTTGTGTCCCAGAAATAATGTCTCTCTCGCCTCGTCCCTTTCAACACGCCACGCCACGCCAATAAAACGTCCGAAACTCGGACGAGTGTGGTTTATATTTACTCTGCCACAATAAAATATATGTTACCGTTGGGTGAGGGGCCCAAGGTTTTGACCGTTGGCAATGGAGAATGTCACGTGAGGAGGGTGAGAATTGTGGCTCTGCTTGTCACGTGGTCAAAAGGCTGTTTATGCGCAACTGTTGGGGGTCTGACGCGGCAGTGCAGTGCTTTAGTCAGAAGTAACAAATATAGTAACGACATAATCTCGTAATTTGGAAACATAAACATATTATCTCAGATTATAAGGTCAGGTTTCAAGAAGATAAACCTGTGACAGTTGATACAGTTAATTAAAGTCCATTTTATTTGGAAGGAAACAACAAACAAGAACTGCAAATACAGAGGAGAACACGCATTAAATTCTTCATATAAACATATTCATGGCCATATAACCTTTATTTCGGGTGGGGGAAGATGGATAAGACACTACTATGCTGCATCTCATTCAACCAAGTTTTTCGTCAAAACGAGGTCGAAATTGGGAGAGGATGGATTACATATTTCATATTTGAAGCTCAAAGCTCAACACACTTATGGGATGCATCATTTATTTGGAACTGCATATATACAACACTAGTTTTGAAGTTTCATTCTTCATCTTCAATGGCCAGGGGGACGGATTTCACCTAAAAGCAAGTAGGCAACACTTAGCTCCTAGCTAGCTTTTGATCGAGTACTTATAGAGAACGAGGAAATGGAGAGACAAGAACTTACCAGTTCGCGGTATTTGAGAATGTAGAACATCTCTAGGTAGCGCCTAGTCTCACGCCTCTCGAGCTTCGAGACGTACTTCCAAAAACCATAAACTCCAGCTAAAGTCATCAGCCTCTCAGAGTAAATTTTCCATGTATACCTGGAAGAATACAAGAATGCTATTTGTGATACCATATAATAGAGATCAAGGATGGAAATTTATATTCTTTGCTACTACAAACAGACCTTTCTTGTATCCTCTTAAGACCTGCATCAGAGATTTTTACCCAGTACTCGGGATTTTCTTTACATTTTTGAAAGAAGTTTGCCATGAGTTCAGCAGCCTCGTCGGGATGATAAGGATCAATATGGAAGCCTGATATACCATCTTCGATAATCTCCATCGGGCCACCGTGGCTAGTTGCAAATGTTGGAAGACCACAAGTCATGGATTCCACCACCGTCAGCCCAAAAGCTTCGTAAAATGCAGGCTATAACGAAGAACAATAACTATTAATTGGTAATTCTCATAGTTCATCCACTGCATTATCATCTAAACGAATAAAAGAGTGATTAGAAACTTCATACCTGAACAAAGATGCCTCTCTTGTCGGCTATGTATCTGTAAAGTTCACCATTTCGTGCGCGGTTTGTTTGGGCGGAAATCCACCTCAACTGCCCATCCAGATTGTATTGCTTCATAAGAGCGTGCATCTTTTCAATTTCAGCTATTTCTTCCCGGTCACTCGACTTCTTCACATCATTGTAGCCAGCCACCACAACAAGGTTTGCCAATTCTCTCAGCTTTGCATTCTTAGCATAGCACTCTACTAGTCCCGTGATGTTTTTAACTCGGTCAAGTCTTGCCATGGAGAAAATTAGAGGCTTCGATGGATCGCTCAGTGTACCGCTGCAGATGAATCAAGAATCAGTCAGCAAATGCATCATACCAATCCCACCCCCTCTATATCTTTCCTTATTTGTTTAGGTCTATGCTTGAACTAATATGCATCATTAATTAATTCCTAGAATAAATTTATATGCTCGATACCATAAAATCTTTCTAAAAATTAATGCATTTTTTTTTTGAAAACAAAATTAATGCATTTAAATCAACCGTAGCTTTAAATGTATAGAGAGAAGTTTTAAAAAGCAGAAATACGAGGGTACTCAAACACAGAAACATGCAACAACATTGAAAAATGTGGTTGTTCATTTTTATCTTCCTCTAATTTTTTCCCTCTATGAACCTGTGAGCCCCACAGGTTTTGCAGAAACTCAATCTTTACCTGTGTTTATAATAAACATGTTCTCGAAAGTTAATGTAGATGATGCCTAGAAATGGTAACAGAAATGAAAAATAAATGCCTACATACATGTGCTCATCGTTCTGCTCGGTATCATATATCAACTGTTCAATTGAGCCATGCAAAGACGTCAGCCTCTTCTCCTTCTCAGAGTACGAGAAGTAAATAGTATCATCCGCTCCCGGAGAAACAATATTGAATTTAGGATCAAAAACATCAATCCCGTGAACAACTCTGTATAAGCCTGGCAAGGTGAAAGAGGTATGGCTCTCATACTGGCCAACAGTGTTCTTCCTGAAATAGTGAAATCAACGGGGCTTCCAGAATGAGTAAGCCAATCAATGTGCTAAAAACAATTCAATAAAGAAAAGGATTCAACTATTTCATTTTTAATCCACCATACATAACACTGAACCATACAATTGAAGTGATATGAATAGTATGTAACATAAAAAGAAACTTACGTTCCAGCAATCTCCTGGTATGTGCTGGTAATTATAAAATCTGAATGATTCATCGCCAGTAAATCAGCAGTAAATTGACATGAGAAGTGGTATTTGTCCTCAAACTTTTTCCAATATATATCAGAGTCTGGATATTTGGTTTTCTCCAATGCATGTGCAATGGTGCACTGGAAGAAAGTGTCCAAAAAGACAGATGAAAAAATTAGAAAGGAAAGAAAAAAAGAAGGGTTAAAAGCCCATCAGAAGATAATCTAAAGAATTTAATATTGCAAGGAAGCACCGAAAATATAAAGTTAACAATCAACCTGTGTAACCCCGAGCTTATGTGATAATAAGGATGCAACTAGATTTCCATCACTGTAATTTCCAATGATCAGGTCCGGTTTTCCTTGCAGCTCAGCAGCAATTTCACTTGCAGCATCCTAATAGAAAAGACAATAAGGAATATCAATAAAGACGACTCAATATTGAACTACCTATAGTGAAACAAATGTCTGAATGTTCCTAAATTTACAGCTTGAACTCTTTCCCAACGTATATACTAGTCGAAACACTAGGAAGTAAGAATGGCCATCCAAAGGAAACAAAAAAGTTCCATTAAGAAACGAAATGTAGTCACCAAAAAACCAACAATTAGTGCAATCCCACCTCAGTATATCTCTCCAGATAAGGCCACACATCGAACCTTGATATCCATTTGCGAAGAACCCCATTATCACTTCGAAAAGGAATCCTCAAAATGTGTGAATGTTCAGTTCCACTCACTCTCTCCAACCGCTGGTTGCAAGAAGTGCCTTTTGCATCAGGTATCAATCGAGTGACCTTTTTTTATGAGCAGGGGAAAGAATATCAAATCTCCAATCAGAAAGCACACATGATACACATGTCAAGACAATGTAAAATCAGTCTAGAACGATATATTACTTACAATAAGTATTCTAGGCGTAATATTAAGTCCTTGGTGCTTTATTCTTTGAAGCATCTCAGTTTCCAGGGCCCGCACTTGATCCAGTATATATACAACCTACGCATCAACAATTACCACAGACATGAACCATGCACTGAATAAACCAAATATCATAAGAAAAGGAGGATCATGCTACATTCTAGTTGGGAGAAGAGAAAAAAGAGGGTTATAAAAATTGTATTTATAAGTTGTTACCTGGCCACCTGTGTCAGGCAACCCCAAAACATTTGCTTGGCCAAAGTATCCATGAACTGACAAAATGACAACATTGAACACCATAGGAATTCTACCAAGAAATTTTTCTAAGGTTGATGGATCAGGAGCCTGAAGGATGTCGGAAAGCAGGTGCATCATGTCTTTAACCCGTCCAGCAGTATCACCCCAACCTCTCTCGAAACCCATTTCTTGCAATCTGCATGGGCATAGTTTTATACATTAAATTTAAGCATCGAGCTTTGTTCATTACATGCAGAGACGACGAAAATATATTGCTCATTTATTAAAAACACTCACGCATATTCGAACTCTGGATATGGTGCATCTGGTGGAAGCTTTGAAAGATAATCATCTGCCTTAGCCAATGAGGATTCAAGACGAGAGATCTTTGTTATCCGGTCATTCAGCATAAGAGCCTTCATGATAAGTCACATAATTTAGCAGATATGAAATGCTAACATCTCAAAACTTCTAATCCAAGAAAACAGTTTAACTGGATTCTCAACCAGATTCACATTGTCAAACAGTATCTTGGCTAAGGTAAGGAATACAGAATACATGTAGATGCTTTTCAAATTTCAATATCCCCCACCCTCTAAACATAAAGAGAGAGAAGAGAAAAGAAATGGCATTTGTTGAAGATCAAATCCAAGAGGAAAGCTTAACTTAAAAACTAATCGAGTCTCTCTGAATATGTGAAAGACTACATTATGATTCCACTACATTAGAAGATTGATGAGGCTGGCTCAGGTTTTAATTACTTGTTGACCAAGGATTTCTGAACTCATTAAAACCTGACCCCCACCACACAACACACACACACACACAAACAAACACAGAAACTCAGCAAGGCTCCTACTTGGGAAGTCAAAGCATTCCAACTCCACCAAGCTATTTAAACTAAAAAGCATTGTTAATTAATAAAAACGTTCAGAAATTCTGGAAAGTTCACAAAGAAGAAATGATAACTAAAGAAAGTAAGAGAGGGATAACCTTGGAATCTCACCAAAGATAAGAGAAAGATAACTAATGGAATCTCTACACGAAATATTTTAACCACATAATACGTAAGAAACTACCTTCAACAATTCAACCATAAAGAAAGGCTGCTGAGCTTGCAATGAAATTATAAATTTCTATTTCCTTGTTGACCAATGATTTTAATAATTACCTCACAAGAATGAAACCTTCAGAAAGACAAAACTGCAGGGATTCTAATATGGAAACTATGAGAAACAGAGAATACCAAACTTAGACAGGGAGAAGCAGGGGATTAGTATTCAACCTGTCATAACTCATAACAAACTTCCTAAACTACCATATTCTGCAGGGCTTCTAATTTGGAAACTAAGAGCATACCAAACTCATTACTTTAGACCATTCATTAACATAAATTCTACTACAAACTGAGCACTCCAACTCCAGTGACCTCTGGACTTGGCTTTTTGTCATGTGACTAATGGACTAATCAAATTAGTTCTTCAATGCAAGATTTCTCAAGAAAATTTGAAAATGCTGTACACAGAAATGAAGTCATAGATATATGCAAAGTGGAATTTCATCCTACAAAACTTACATGCCCTTTGTGTCTGTGTACTCTAAGGAAATCAAGTAAGGGCTCCAAAGACTCTTTGTTGCGGAACATGATTGAAGAGAGATGCCGGTTGAGGAATATAACCCCATTTCCAATTGAGGATGATCTGGTGGGTCGTGGAATTGATACATTGAACGGCTCAAAATCAAGCTCAAGGATGAACTGCCCACATTTCCTTGCACACAGACAAAAACAACCAAGAATGAATTTCAAAATTTTCACATTAAGTGGGAGACCAAAGAATAACATATTATAAAAGAAGCACTTACTGCCCATCAGCAAGTTCTTCCTTGAAACCGAGGTACTCAGAAATTGTCAATTCATCAACACTTAGTTCATATACATTGACACGCACAAACTCCCAAACGCCTGGCCTCGGACGGATAGCTAAAGCAACAAAGGGGGGAAGCACTATGGCTTCCTGGTGACAACAATGAAAAACTTATGTAAAATTTATCACTTGGCTAAATATAGAAAGGCTGGACTTGTTATGGCATGAAAAGAACTAGCAGATTAAGAACAATATTGTGTTGCTCAAATAGCAAAGAGACTAAAAAAAGGTCAAATTTTCCTGTTTTATACTCATTCGTTTAGGTAATGAGTTTTATGTGCACGGCCAATGTCTTGATCACTTACTAAGTTACTACTAACAATTCGCATGAATTCATCCTACCATGTCTCAATAAATGCTTCCAGCCACCCAAAACGGCCAAAAGATTTATTATATATGCAATTCGGGGAAAAATCAGAAGGCCAAGGAAATTAAACCTGAGCAGATTTCAAGACTTCACTGAAGGGACCATCACTGAGCTTCACACCTGCAGTTTCATTGCAGCTAACGTTGTTAAGCTCGTCGATCAGGCTGTGCGGTTGCAATATCCCCTTCCCCTGTGCCACAAATCTTCCAATGAAAAAAAAAAAATCAACAAAATGTTACAAACTTTGCATGGTTTAGTCACAAAGTTTATCAGTAACTCAAAATTCCAATATAATTTTAACCTTTTCCGGGAATTTCCTCCATACCAAAAAAAAAATGATAAATTCGTATACCTGGAGAGAAGAGCAACGAGTTCATTTCTGTGAGCTGAGAGAGTGCCCTCCACTCTCTCCCTCATACTAGGTATCCTCCCGAGCTTATGACCCGACATCGAGATTCTCCAGCGATTCCTCTTCTATTCACAAAATTGACTCAACACTCGGATCGTTTGCGGGAATTTATTTCTATGAATTTTGGGGTGCTTTTGCAGTGAGTTGATGATTGATATAGATCGCGGGAGGGTGGCGGTTTACTGATCGAGTTATGGCCTTATGCATGACTCAGCGAGTCAGTGGGAGACAATAGTGTTAACAATTACGTGGGGTCCCACTTAAAAACATGCAAATTTCGTACGCAGACACGATAGTGCGTCGCGCCCATTGTATTCGTGTCATCCGCTGATTATTTTGCGGTTGGATTTTAGTTTGTTTTATTGTGACATTTTATTAGTCACACTGAATATAATTGAATATCATACTCGCAATCCTACGACAATGATCTAGTGGTTATGAAGTTACACTCACACTTTTAAATTTCATTATATACAATATTCAAATAAGCTTCACTAATTTGATTTGGGGTTGAAAATTAGTTTCATTCGGCATAAAATGGTAAAATTTCAATAGTTATTGCGTGGATCGTGGTCTACACAATCACGGTAAATTTGATTCGCACAATATTTTTCTACATAATTCACTGCAACATATATTTTTTATAACTCATAATGCACATTATTCTAACTCATAATGTACATTATCTTACTACAAAAATTTGATTATTCTAACACATAAATTAAAATACATTATTCTAACTCATAAAATTCAACGACGTTGTTTTGAACTGTGGTCTACACAATAATTTGCAGTAAAACTTGATGCAAGCTTATGCTAGATAAGTTTAATTTACATTTTTATTGGGTTTAAAAACAAGTTAATGGATCTAATATATAGTCCGGTAAATATAAGTTATTAAAATTTTTAAAAAAAAAAAAAAAAAGGAGAGAGAAGGAAATATAGAGTTTGTATAATCATGACTATTATTAACTAAAACAAATTATAAGGAGTATAAAATAATCAACACCAATAAACGTTGGCTCTGTTTGGCAGAGCTTATTTAGGAGCTTATAGCTTATTTTAAGCTACTAATAAGCTATAAGCTCTGTTTGATAATGTTCTCAAAATAAGCTAGTAGCTTAAAATATGAGCTTATTTTGAAACGCTACTTGAGGTAGCTTTTCAAAATAAGCTAGTAGCTTTTTAACTTTTTTCCATCTTTATCCTTATTATTTTAAATAAATGACACCCTTTACCCATCTCAATTAAAACTCTTTTGACATTTTCTTTTCATTATGTTTGGTTGTAATTTCAGTTTGATATTTATGTTTGAACATTAATTTTTTTATGAACTAATCTTATGAATTATACATTTTTTTTTACTTTATATATTTTCAAATATATGTTCTTACATTATATTTTATTTAAATATATTGATTTCATTATTTTATATTTTATTATGTAAACAAACCTATTTAAATTTAAAATTATTTAAATTATATGAAGATGTTCATTTTAGTCTTTTTACATTTATTAGCTTATCAAAAAGCTAATTTTACCAAACGCTTTAAACATAACAGATAGCTTAACAACTCTTCAGATTTCAGCTTCGAACTTATAGCTTTTCACTTTTCAGCTTTCAGCTACCTTTTCAGCTAGGTTTGCCAAACATAGCCGTTGTATGCTTAACTTTGCATAAATTTTGTATTTTTTTTTTTAATTCTACTGACTCGGTTACAATGTAGTATCTGTTCATGCATAAATTTTGTATTAATTATGAAAAAGATTTATAATCATGTTAATACATACTTCGTCTATGTTCAAATCTTGTCAAGCTCTTTATCAATCTAGACTTTATAGTTAGAATAATATTAAATATGTATAAGAGATTGGATATTGGTGATCTAATGATGGGTCTCAGCCTGGTTTGTCTAGGTCCATTACAATTTAAAACTTGGAAGATGCAATAAGTCACTTTTAAAAATTATAATTAAGAGATCAGGTTTAATTTTAGAATATTATTTAATAAATAGTGGTCCATTAAGTGGGACTATGAGAGTACTAGCTGCTGCAGCTGGTAGGGTTGGATCATGTTTACCAGGAACTGTTTGAGCTGCCCGTTCGGCTCTAATTTATTTATCTTGACAACCTTTTCTCATAATATATGAGATTAATTTTTTTTATTTTAAAAATATTAAATTACAATTAATACGAGTGATTTACTTTCCAATTTTCATATAATTTCAACTATATAAATACTTAGAAAAAACAAAAGTTTGTAAAAGATTATAAATCCCAGTTCTTATATCGTGGCCCGCGGTCCACAATGCATTGTGGACCGCGGTCCCAAAACGACGTCGTTTTGATTAATGAAACAGACGGATGAATTCGCGCCACTCATTTTTTTTTTCATATATACTGCACTTTCTTTTCACATATACTCACTTTCTTTTCATATATACTGCACTTTCTTTTCATATATACTGCACTTTCTTTTCAACACAACTGCAGTTACCTTTCAACACAACTGCAATTACTTTTTGATATAACTATAGTTTCATTCGATAATATAAAACTGTAGTTATATCAAAAAGTAACTGCAGTTGTGTTGAAAAGAAAGTGCAGTATATATGAAAAGAAAGTGAGTGGCGGCGCGAATTCATCCGTATGTTTCATTAATCAAAACGACGTCGTTTTGGGACCGCGGTCCACAATGCATTGTGGACCACGGTGCACAATATAATTTGCATATAAATCCTTTATAATTTAAACGATAACAATATCCAAAATTTGCTGAATTTCCTTACACAATATATTGACCGTTTGGTCATAAGATCTAAAATAGTTAATATTATCATCGTTTAATAAACAAGTGACGACAGGATTGCGGGAATTTTAATCCGCCAAACATTTTCCTTAACCTTATCCAGTATCCACTACGAAGTGATGGCGAACAAAGTCGCTATCAATCATACCACGTTCAGTTTTTCTGTTGAACCCAACCAAAAAAAAAAACAGTGAAAACTCTTATGAATTTATAATCATTCGATGCATTGCTGTTTAAAATTGTCTCAAATTAAAATACAGAAAACACATCCACGTGTAGGCAGCGTTGTCTAACGTTGAATTCATTGTGTTTCTCTTCTTTTTTTTACTTTTTTTTTTTTTTACTTTTTATTTATTGCGTCTCGGACTCTCGATGCCTCTAGAGTTCTGCTGTCCCATCATATATGGAAAGTGGATAAGAATTAATGGGTTCATTACTAGCAGTTTTACATTCGATTTCGACCCCAAGTCCAGGCCCATTTCAGTCCAAGATACTGGAACGACCTTATCTATTTTTGAAAGAACAATTGGATTGATTTGTGTTCGGATTTAAGATATTACTTTCATATTTTTGCAAGGGCGGTGGGAGGACCACAGCTATGCCGCTTAACCACAAGGTCTTTGGCTGAGTACGATAATATATTCCGTAATTACTTAAAAATCTTGTAATGTGTTTGAAATCTGTTATAGGTTATGTGCAGTAAAACATACCGAGCTTAAAACAATAGCTAGCTGCTAGCTTTTAAGCTTGCATATTTAAATTAGTTTTTAAGATATGTATGTCAAACCTAGTCTATGTCATAATTTTATTACGTTCTTATTACATTTTTCTTAGCTATAATTTTATTAATTGCAATCGGTTATGCTGATCAGTCTTCATTGAATGCGTAAGTCGTAACATCAACAAGAACAAATTAGGGATGCTATCTTTTATAATTCTAATATGAACAGATACTACAATGTAATAGAGTTAGTTGTATTAAAAAAACAACTATAAATGATAAGTCCGCAATTTTGAGAATGATTTACAAGTGAATATCTAAAAATTAATGAAAGGTAATGAAGTTAAAAAAAATAAAAAATAAATAAATAAAAACATGTTATCAGGGTATTGATTGATGCTACATATGAGATTCTTTCCTTTTTGAAGCAACAATTCCTAATTTCTTCAATGATTTGACTCAGATTTGTCCAAATTAACATTTACCAAGCAATATGCATGCATGAAACTCGTACATCATTACATCACACGAGATTTTCCACGGCCTTAATTAATTGATACAACCTCACAGAGTTGCCTTTTTTGGTGGCTAAAACAACGTTGTATCCTTAAAGATCGCTAACAGAAAAGCATGCAAGCAACAGCAAATTGAAGCCACCTAAGTCCTAACCGTCGTATAAAAAGGCAAGAGAATGATGGATCACTTGTATTCGTCACATGCCCATCATCGGATTCTTCATAGCCTAAAACGTAACAACCGTCGTCGTCAATCCTTTCTCGAAAGGCCACCCCCATGGCCATCAAGGTTGGACTTCTGTTGTTCCTCGTGTGTACCACCTTGATCCCAATCGGCCGTGGCCTTGCCGAGACTGTCATTGACGTGACCAAGTTTGGGGCTAAACCCAATGGCAAAGTAGATTCCACAATGGTATGCTATTACTAATTAATACCTGTTGCATTCAATATAATCATATATATATATATATATATGCCCGTAAGGGCAGCCTGAGTGGCAAGACCAAGACGCGGCCGTGAGGTCCTGAGTTCGAAACTGTCTGCCACCCGGGTTTGAGCCGGTCAGCTATGGGCAACCTAGGCTGGTTAACCTCCTTGTGGTCCTTTGTCGGCTAGGATCACCCACCCGGGTTTGAGCCGGTCAGCTATGGGCAACCTAGGCTGGTTAACCTCCTTGTGGTCCTTTGCCAGCTAGGATCACAGGGCGAGGGTTTACTCACATACTCGGAAGAGGAGTGGGTTCAAGTGAGGTCTGGGCTCCCCGGTCTGTAAGGATTACACAATTAAGTATGCATAAATGAACAACATAATGTTTAGAAACGCACCACACATATGCATCACATTTCATGGTGCATTTTTGAACACTTTGTGGTGCATTTATGCGTACGTCCGCACATGAAACACTATTGTCCACTGTCAGAATGGGAACTTGAGTATATATATATAGATAGGTTCAAATGAGGTCTGGGCTTTTCGGCTGGTGCGGATTGCACAATTAGGTATGCATAAATACACAACACAATATTCAGAAACGCACCACAGTAAAACGCACATCACACCTAATGGTGCATTTTTGAACACTTTGTGGTGCACTTATGTGTACTTTCGCACAGGAAGCACTGTCCAATGTAGAACTTGACTCTCTATATATATGAGTTTGTATTTGATGTTCGGGTATGTAAAAAAGATTAATGGTAGTTTTCTTTTTTCTTTTTTTTCATGCAATAGATAATATAATAGTTGGATTTGTAATGCAGGCAATGATGAGGGCATGGAATAAAGCTTGCCATTCACCGGGGCCGGCGAAGCTTCTAATTCCCCGAGGGAAGTTCAAAACAGCAGAAACGGTCTTCCAGGGACCCTGCACCGCTTCTAAGCGCATGACCGTTGAAATTCAGGGAACTCTTATAGCGGAGAATGACATCAGCGCCTACACTTCCTTCTACTGGATCATGTTCGAACATGTGGATAACGTGGTGGTCACCGGCGGTGGAACTATCAATGGCCGTGGTGAGGCTGTCTGGAAATTTGACGCCGGCGAAAAAATTCAGAACGCCCCTCTTCTCCCTGTTGTAAGCTACCTACCTAGTCATCATTATTAATAAACTTGACATCAACGTATATATGATGCGTGTGGTTTTTTTTTTTTTTTAAGTTATTGACTCTATTACAATGCAGTATCTGATGATGGGTGTGATTTTAATTTGTGCAGTCTCTGGTGTTCCAAGGCGTGCGGAATTCTGCCCTGCACCATCTCAACTTCGTGAACAGCAAAGGTTTCCACTTGAAGATAACGGATAGCTCGGGGATCAACGTTTCCCATCTCCGCATAACCGCGCCAGGGAACAGCCCCAACACTGACGGCATACATATCAGTGAGACCACCAACATTAAGGTTACCAACTCCGTTATCCAGACGGGCGACGACTGCGTATCCATCGGTGATGGAAACAACAACGTTATTGTCTCCGGGATCAAATGCGGCCCCGGACATGGCATCAGGTCAGCCAGTGCATTCCCTGTTAAGTTTCTATTAATGTTTTGGTCAATGTTACAGTAGAGGCTAGGCGCTAATCAGCGCTCTAGGCACTATACGTGTCTAAAAGGCGACGTCTAGGGCTGAAATTGTCTTGAATTACCTATGTCAATTTTTACATTACTAATTTTGGTATTGGTTCATGAAATTAAATCAATGTTTTTGTGACAGTATTGGAAGCATTGGCAAGCGCCCAGATGAAAAGTCCGTGAAAGGAGTGAGAGTGAGTAATTGCACGCTAACAGGCACAACAAATGGTGCAAGAATCAAAACTTATCGGGCATCACCCAAGCTCCAAGTGTCTAGCATTATTTTTGAGAATTTAATCTTGAAGAATGTTAAAAGGCCAATTATCATCGATCAAGACTACAATTCCAAGAACCAAAAACAGGTAAGCTTTTAAGAATAACATACATTCGACGATGTTTTGTACGTTTTTCTAAATTGGCATCCTATTCAGCCATGGAGTTTTGTTTTAATTAATCGCGTATCGTTCGTGCAGCCATCGAACGTGAAGATCCGAGATGTTCATTTCAAGAACATAAGGGGAACGATCTCGTCAAGTAAAAATGCAGTTATGCTGACATGCAGCAAATCCAATCCCTGTCAAGGCATTGAATTTGCCAACATTGACATTAGGCCGAGTTCTAGCGCCCGCGGGCTTCTTCCGACTTCGTGCGTCAATGTCAAGCCAATCTTCAAGGGCAAAGTGAGCCTCGCCAGTTGCCGTCGTTAATCGCACAATGCAATAACGGCGTTACAACATCATCTAATCCGGTCGGCTCCAGGCAGAACCTAACGAGGAAACCAAACATGAACACGTATCGATCATCACCAACGTTAGTTCTTGGATCGTCGATCAGCAACGTGCAATGCTCGATCATATCCTTAACATAACCATAACGCTTCAGTTTCGGCCTCGAAATTAAAGTTCGAATGTATTCTCCGTGTTAATAATTTTTTATTTTTTTTTCAATTCATTATACAGTTGACAGGATTTTTTGCAATTATGTTAGGGGTGTAAGTAATGGACCCTCTATAGACTATAACTGAACCACAGGAAATTTTCAGTTTTTGGTTCAGTATAGGTTATGTAGTTTAAAAAAATTTTTGTCATCATTCCAATTTTTTAATTTATTATCAAATTTTCTTTTTATTACTTTTGATATGTTAGTCGTTTTTTTTTTACTTTATATATTCACATTCACATCATTGATTACTTTGATGTTTTGCATTTATATAATCTCTATCTTAATTAATACTCAATCTGTAAATTGGATTTATTATTTTATTATAAAATTATTAAGATTCAATTCAATATTTGCAACATATTAGGCCAAGTATAAGGTGTTTGTGAGTCTTCAACGACTTTTTTCTCTTTATTATCATTTCATATATATAAAGAAATAACATTATTAGTAAAGTGCTTTGATTGACTATGCATAGATTTCTGATACTGTTTAATTTGTTGGAGAGTTTCGTAATTATTAAGTATAATATAATGAATACAAATGTAATATATAGACAGAGGTTTTGGAAATCACAACTACCTAATTGTTAAAAAGTATGAATACACGTGTAGCAACGAAGTGAATATTACGAGTCGGGTCATCACTTACTAGATGATGAGTCAATTCTTCTTTATTTGTAGGCATTTAACTTGGTCATTAAGTTCACCAGAAAACCAGGATTACCTTGAAAAGGAAAAGACGTTACATCATATGAACGCACTAAGTATTGTTTGACCTATTGTGTGATGGTCGGAAATGGTTGAACAATTTGCAGGGTGGCATTTAACTTGGTCATTAAGTTCACCAGAAAACCAGGATTACCTTGAAAAGGAAAAGACGGTTACATCATATGAACGCACTAAGTATTGTTTGACTTGTAAAATGAGGTTGACTGTATTGCGTGATGGTGAGAAATGGTTGAAAATTTTGCATAGTGGTGTGGTACTGGCAACAATAAATGACCTTATGCTCCACGATATTAATCTAATTGATGAGAAGTCTCATTTAAGACTTGCTTTTAATGACATTGTAATATTTAATTATTGTCACAAACATTATGGGTTGATATTTGGGATGAACTTTTATGCACAAAGTGTATAATTGGATATAGAGAGTGAATTCATGTGATTCAATATATAATCTGACAAAATCAAGAAAGACGAGTTATTATTAAAAAAAAAAAAAAAAGAACAGAAAAGAAATGCCCTTATTTGGATGCGGTCTGTGGGTCGGGTACAGATCAATTTGAAAATCCACCTATACACGAACCAAATGGGCAACAAATTACAAAAATATCTTTACCATGCGGCTTTTATGTGGCCGGGGCGACATTTGGATACTTATTTCATTTCCGTCTCTCTCCTCTCTCTCTAGATTATCTCCATTCAATCTCTCCCTCGCTCTCCACTAACTCTTCACTCTGCTTATCCTCGTTTCTTGAGTGGCTTCACGCCCTAATTTTTCTGTTCTGCAATCTTTTTCTCCCAACAAACGCGTTTCTCCTCTCGAATGCGAATCTTTTGATTCCGATAATCTCAATTCTCCGGCTCTCTCACTCCCTCCACTGCCTCTTCGCCGCACAGAGCTTTACGTATATGTATGTCCTGTAATTCTGTAGCTCCGCTTTGTTCGAATTCCGCGGAGTTGTTTGTTGTTGTTGTATCTGCTCTGGAGGTCCGTTCGATGATTACTCTGAGTACCGATGCTTCGATGTAGGTATGACGTCTGCTTCTTCAATGTCAGGTGAGTGTTGATTTTCAGCTGTTGTTTTGCTGATTCAGAATTTCGTAGGTTTTGATTTTCAGTTGACGTTTTTGTTGAATTTTGGCAGTTTCTGTGGAATGTGTTAATATCTGTAAGTTCTGGAATGGCGTTGTGAGTGGAAGGTTGAACTGTAGTGTGCTGCCTTGTGCGTCGAAGGCTCCGAGGGCATTGACTGGATTACTCGCCAGTACCGCTCATCCTCCTCAGTTCTGGTCTGGTTCGTATGGACGAGCTGGAAGACGAAGTAGCGATAGATGTGTAAGTTTCTAGTTCCTGGCTAATTCACCAAATTGAATGTGGATTCTTTTTCTGATAGAGTATATCTTTGTTCTTTCACGACTTACTTAGTGTGAAAGCATGCTGATTAGTTGATACGTTTACGGTATGGTATGGTGTGCCTTTGGCATTGAGGCTGTATTTGTTTAGGATGATTACAATTTTAAAATGATTTAAAATTTTAAGCTTGTTATGAATTTGGAGTTCTATTTCAGTATTCTATATGAGTGAGGTTTCCATCGCCTTGTTTGGCTCCATTAATTATCTAAGGATTTGGTAAGGTCCTTTCTTATGCAAGTGAAAATTCTTCATATACACTAGGCATTAAATTCATGCAACCATAGATGTATTTTGCTTGGTAAGTTTGGAGGGACAATCTCCTTCCTGCCATTGTTAAGTACGAAAAAAAGATTGATGTTTTGCAAATATGATTGCTTGCTACACTTGTTCTGTAATTGATGCTAATCTTATCAAACTTTGTTTAAACTACTCTTTATTGAATAATAATCAAGTGTTTATGCTGCCAGTCTTTGACTTTTTGAAGAGTTAATCTTAATTGTCCATGGAAGTTTTTAATTATTTGTTTAATTGTTAGGAGGGGATATATGACTAATTGACTATAAAGTTTGATCTTTCAATATTTTACTTGTGTCAGAGATGTAATGCCCATGATATAGGAGGGTGGAATCCTGGTGAAGATCCTGGAATTGTTCATCCACACACACTTCTAAGCTCAAGGTTGATTCATTCAGATAGTTGCAAATGGAAATTACATTGCTCTTCATCTTTTTCCCCAAAACCTTATGAGGAAATATCTCCTGAAAGCTTGTGGGAGGTATGTGATGCTAGTGTTAATGTCCTATAGTTTAAATTGTTGTCAGGTCACAAACTCTGGAGTAGAGTGATGTATTGATTGAACTGTATAACTACACTGAACAACCTAGGTTAATTATGCCTTCTGTCTTTGGTGTGCTGATCTGGAACATTTTCTGAATGAGCATATTTTAGAAGTTATGGTGCAGCAAGTGCCTGAAAGTTGGGTCGGGTAACTAATACCTTAAACTTACTTTCTCAGGATCTTCAACCTACTATCTCATATCTTTCACCTAAGGAGTTGGAATTGGTCCAAAATGCCTTGAATGTAAGTTTTTATGGCCCACATGCAATTCTATGTTCTTAGTTATTTTACAATCTTCTCTTAGCACACTTCCATCCACTCGTGCTAATTATGTTTCTTACCTTTCCTCAATGTGGGTTCCGGGGCGGCACATTCCTTTCTCTATGTTTTCCTTGCAACTGGAGTGATGCTTCACAACTTATTAGCATGGCTCAATAACCAATAGATTGAATATTACTGCCTGTTGCTTTACAGTTAGCTTTTGAGGCACATGATGGTCAAAAGCGTCGCAGTGGAGAGCCCTTCATCATACACCCAGTTGCAGTAGCACAAATTCTTGGAGAACTTGTAAGCTATAAATATTCTAGGAGCACCCTTTTCAGAGGAGATTTTAACTGATTTTGAATGCCTTTCATAGGAACTAGACTGGGAATCAATTGCTGCTGGGCTCTTGCATGATACAGTAGAAGATACAAATGTTGTTACTTTTGAAAGAATAGAGCAGGAATTTGGTGTTACTGTTCGCCACATTGTAGAAGGGGAAACCAAGGTATATCACTCTGTTTGGTGTGTTATTAATTTAAATTTTTTTGAGTATGTTATATCATTCTGTTTGGTGATGTAAGGTATCCAAACTTGGAAAGATCAAGTATAAGGATGAAAACCATTCTACTCAAGATGTCAAAGCTGATGACCTTCGGCAGATGTTTCTGTCAATGACTGAGGAGGTAATGTGATGAAACCATTTGTATCTGGATTCATGCATACTCAATTGTTATTGGTGACTAAAAATTGCAACTTTCAGGTCCGTGTTATAATTGTCAAATTGGCTGATAGATTACACAACATGCGTACTCTTTCACATATGCCTCCCCATAAGCAGGTGTGGTTTAAGTTTGGTTTTCTTTTGGTTTCTTTTGACTTCTGATTTATAATGTGTGTTACCTTTTGCATGCAGTCCAGCATTGCTAAAGAGACACTGCAGATTTTTGCTCCTCTGGCAAAATTGCTTGGGATGTACCAAATTAAGGTGCCTCTTGTCACACAACTACATAATTTTGCTATTTCACTTTGACATGCTTAATAATCTTATATTTTTCACTAAATTTCTATAGTTGTTTATTTCCCTTAAATGTCGATTGAGATTTCAATCATAATATTGTCACACGTGAATAATCCTTGACTTTTAAGATCATTTATGACCCATTTAATTACATTCTTTTTTAGTGGAGGTTGACCTTGCATTGCATTTCAGAGCCTTTCCCTTGGTTTTACTTTTACATGTAGTTATCTCTCTTTGCTAAATGAATTCGTTACTTGCTATTTGTGCTACTAGGGCATTCTTCTTCTTCTTCTTCTTCTTCTTCTTCTTCTTTTTCCCTTCCCCCTGTCCCACCAGTTATGATTGAGTTACTTAATGGCTCCAAACAATGATTTTAATTCATTTTGTCTTGAGTGGTGATTCTTGTTGGAAATCATTGATAGGCATTTCATAACTAATCTCTTCTACTCTATTTTGTAGATTTAAATGCCTAATTTAGTTTATTTATTGCAGTCTGAACTTGAAAATCTAGCATTCATGTACACAAATGCCCAAGATTATGCCAAGGTCCAGAGGAGAATTTCAGAACTCTATAAAGAGCATGAAAAAGAACTCTTAGAGGTAAAGCTCCTTACCCTACTGGATTGGAACAATGCTGTGGCAGTTAGTTACTTATCAGACATCACTCTGTTGTTTCGCATCAATGAATTGCTGCAGTGGGAAACTCTGGCACATCTTCTGCATTTTGCATTGCCTTCTTTTGTTTCTTGACACTCATGGTGCCTTTTCATTGTTTTAGGCAAAAAGAATATTGACAAAGAAAATTGAGGATGATCAATTCCTTGGTCTCATGTTAGTGAACACTGAGGTCCGATCAGTATGCAAAGAGCCTTACAGGTGATCCTGGGTCCCTACCTTCCTATTTCTTTGATCTGCATCTGTTCTTTTCTCTTATTTTCTTCTTTAATGGATTACTTAAAGCCAATAGTCCAACACCCCCAGTGGCACTAGGGTAAGTCTTTTATTTTTCAATGGACACTGTTGGAAAGAAGGGATGGATAAGTAAAAGTTTTAGTCTGATCAGTTTTCTCGAACTTTCCACTTCTTCTCCATCATAAAGCATACTGTTTCCTTTGAAACGAGAAATATCCACTGGATCAGCTGCTTTCATCCTAGGAATATCATAGTGCTTGTGGTTGTGGAGAACATCAAGAGATTCTGGAAATCTTATATGCTCTCACGTTGACCATCAATGTTTAACCAAAAAAAAAAAAAATCTATTGACTTCATATTGTTATTTGCATGCAGCATCTACAGAGCTGTTCTCAAATCTAAGAGTTCAATAAATGAAGTCAACCAGATTGCACAGGTTTTTTCTTGATATTGGGACTACGAGTAGTTGATTGAAGAAATTGCATCGTGTTTAATTGTTTCTCAGACTTCTGTATTTTTGGATTATCAGATTCGTGTTGTTATAAAACCAAAACCTTGTGCTGGAGTAGGGCCACTTTGCAATGCACAGCAGGTATTACCCCGAGAAACATGCTACCTTGGGTTTGAGTTGAGCCTTCTGTTTGACTTTGGCACTGCTCTTTATCTGAGAATATAAAAAAGTATATGTTCAGGAAATAGGATAAAAGTGTGGATAGCACTGTTCTTTTGTTTTGACATTGCCTAGCAGGTTGCTTATTCTTACCTTATATGCTTTAGGAGTTCTCTTAATGAACAGAAAAACAGTTTTTAGTCTTTTAGATAATAGCTTTCTCATAAAGTTGTTTTCTCTAGATATGCTACCATGTACTTGGACTTGTGCATGGAATCTGGACACCTATACCTCGAGCTGTACGTAGTCGCATGACCTTCTCCACCCTCTTGTTTTCCCCCTTTGATTTATCAAAGATTTTTTATGTTTATATTAGTATATTTATTACCTTTCCTTTAACAGGTGAAAGACTACATTGCTACCCCGAAGCCTAATGGCTATCAGAGCCTGCATACAACAGTGATTCCATTTCTTTATGAAAGCATGTTGCGGTTGGAGGTTCAGGTAGTCTTAGGTCTATACCGGAGTTTTGTTCCTTTATGCACCCTTAACCACTGGCACTAGTGTTCATTGGATTGCCATTTTAGCTTAAGTTATTCTTTCTTTATGTATTGATTTTCAGATAAGAACTGAAGAGATGGACCTAATAGCAGAGAGGGGCATTGCTGCACATTATAGCGGGAAAGGTCTTAATGGTGTAATTGGACATGCTATTAATAACGGTTCTTCCCGTGGCCATGGGAAGACAGTCTGTCTCAATAATGCCAATGTTGCTCTTAGGGTACTGTATTACTTGGCTTTGTAAAACTCTAATCTTATTATCTAATGTCTTTTCTTCTTTAGAGCATTGGTTTGGAGTCTGTGCCCTTTAAAAATTGTTAATAATATTTCATAGTTCTTTTAATCAGATTGGCTGGCTCAATGCAATTAGAGAGTGGCAAGAGGAGTTTGTTGGGAATATGACCTCTAGGGAATTTGTGGACACTGTTACAAGAGATCTTCTAGGCAGTCGTGTCTTTGTATTTACACCCAGGGGAGAGGTAAAGATTCTATATTTTTTAAAATAGGTATAATTTTGTATGTTGTTTTCTTTTAATGGAATAAATATTCTTTTTACAGATTAAAAATCTTCCTAAGGGGGCTACTGTAATTGATTATGCATATATGATACACACTGAAATTGGCAACAAAATGGTGGCTGCAAAGGTTTGATTATTTCTACTGATTTGTAAGTATCATTGCGAGTCAAAATGTCATTTGGGTGATTCACTATCTGTAGGTGAATGGTAATATTGTCTCTCCGGTGCATGTGCTGGCCAATGCTGAAGTTGTCGAGATCATTACCTACAGTGTTAGTTGCTTAGTATTTTTTCTCTTATTCTCACACCAGCTTCCCCCTCCCACTCCAAAAGAAGAGAGAAAAAGAAACTCCAAAAGGAGAGATAAAGTAGAATTTTACTAGTGTAAATATGCATCTGGTTACTAATAAAATTTCCAAATCTCTCATTTGTCAGGGCCTCTCCAACAAATCTGCTTTTCAAAGACATAAACAGTGGTTGCAGCATGCAAAAACACGTAGTGCCAGGCACAAGATTATGAAAGTAATTTTTTTTTCTCCCATCCCTCCAGATTTGAGAATTGAGAATTTATTTCATTTTGCATCTAATAAATAATACCTCATACTTATCTATAGTCCAATGTTCTCTTCATCTTCAGTTTTTAAGAGAGCAAGCTGCTCTATCAGCAACTGAAATAACTGCAGAATCAGTGAACGAATTTGCTGCTGAATCTGGTGATGATAGTGAAACAGAAGTATTTGATTCTTCTAAGGGTACTAAACACACTTGGGAGAAAATTCTAAAGAATGTTGTTAAAATGTCATCTGCAACGATGAGTGAAGAAGATATGTTTCAATTTAATAGTAGTAGCATCCAGATCCCCAAGGTGAATGGTAAACACAGTAAGCATCTGCAGCATGTGAGTTTGAAGGCCGAAGGAGAGACTTTATCACAGGGGAATGGCGTTGGCAGGACAATTTGTGCTAACATTCCTATGTACCGTGAAGTGTTCCCTGGATTGGAGAACTGGCTCGCCAACAAGGTTTCATCTTGGAACAACCTTGAAGGGCATTCCATACAGTGGTTGTGTGTAGTCTGCCTAGACCGAAGAGGTTATAGTTTAAGCTATCTTTCCATTTATTGCATATTTCAGATACTATTTTGCATATTGACTCATTTTCTGCAGTGACTGTCATAACTGTTGAAATAATTTATTGGTTTTTCAAGTGCTTCATTAAGAATGTTTCTATAACCAGAACTTTGAGTGTTTCTTCCTTTTAAAATGTTAAATGTATATACTGGGAAACAATAATGGCAATCCACTTGCATGAATGTATATATGTTTATAATGGTTCATCGGATGGTGACTAATATTTTTTGTACAATGTGATTAATAGGCATGATGGCTGATGTGACAACAACATTGGCAGCTGTAAGCGTCACAATATGTTCGTGTGTGGTGAGTCTTTATATATGAAGTATTATTGTGTAAATTTTGTCCCATAAGGGTCTCCAATTCCTTCCCCTGACCATTGTTTTACACATTCATTGATTGAATCATCTCCAGCCTACATTCCCATCTGGACTAGGCTCTAACAATTGCGGCAATACTTTTTCTTTTCTTTTTTTAATCATTTGTTCTGAATGATCATGGCTAAACTACTTGTTCCAGGCGGAGATTGACAGGGGGAAAGGAATGGCCGTCATGCTATTTCATGTTGAAGCAAGCTTGGATAATTTGGTATGGTATTCAAAATGCATCTGTATGACTGTTCATATTTAGCAGAAAATGTAACAAGGAACATACATTTTCCTACAGGTGACTGCATGTTCCAAAGTGGATCTTATCCTCGGTGTTTTGGGTTGGTCCACGGGTTGCAGCTGGCCAGAATCAGTGGCGAACAATCATTTTCTAGAATGTTAGTGTACATCCCATGGTGTTCTAGAATGTTAGTGTACATCCCGTGGTGGCTGCAGGGTGCAAAGTTTTGACCGCAAAATTGTTCATCTTTTGTTCATTTCTGGATTAATTACCTTCTAGTTCTCATGAAATTTTCTAACAGTTGACAATTAAACCAACAGCCAGCCCGGGCTAATCTGGAGTAAGGCTAGTGTATATAAACAAAGAATATTGGTGATGAGGTATACTTGTAAAGGCCATTTTGCAAGGGACAAATAAAAATAACAGAGTTTGAGACAGCTTACTGTAATTCATCACTGTAAAAGTGTTGGTGACAGGTTAATTTACTTTCCTACAGATCATTTTTGTGAAATAGTACTAATTCAGAATGTACTAAAGTTCACGGCTTAAAGTACACTCGGATTTCTCATCGTCCTATCAAGGAGTGTGGTGGGGCCATAATTTTATTGTTTTTTTTTTTTTTTTTTTTTTTTTTTTGGAAATGCCATAATTTTATTGTTGAGTCATTTTATCCAATCAAATCTTTGACTTTGTATTTGTCAAGCTATTCGTGTACATTTAGGTCTTAAAGAGAGTTGATACATGCAAGTTAATTCAGCATGTATCTAATGTAATAAGAACCAGTATTGCCTATTAAATACCTTGAATAATTGTTTCAAAAAAAAAAAAATACCTTGAATAATCAAAATACAAGTTGGGGTTCCTCGACTATTAACATTAGATCATTTGTTTAAATTTTATTAAATCAAATCTCTTGAATAATAAAATGTTACTTAAATAGGTCATTTGTTTACTATTTTTGTTTAACTTTTAGGGGTGACCTTTTTTTTTTTTTTTTTTTTTTTTTTTTTTTTTTTTTTTTTTTTTTTTTTTTTTTTATTTTCTTTTTCTTTTTTTCCTCTAGTCATAATTGAAGTAAGAGTGATAGCAGCACAGGCTACCATGATTATAGCAGACTGCCCGGGGGTCAACTAACGGCGGAGGAGTGAAGAGGCATACGACGAAGGGGTGAAGGAGACATACGACATATGGGTGAGGGGGCATATGATGGATGAGAGAAGGGGTCGTATAGTAGAGGGGTGAGGGGCACATTCTCAGGTCAATTACTTTCTCATGGTAGCATGTGTTGTTATAACTCTTGACTTCAATTACATATGGGAGAAAAGACAAATTTACCCCTAAATTTGACAATTCGCAAATAGAAAATGGTAATGGATGACCTATTTAAGTAACATTTGATTACTCATGAGATTTAATTTAGTAAAATGTTAAACAAAGGACCTAACGAAGTAAATGCTAATAGTCGAGTGAGATTCCAACTGATATTTTGATTACTCAAAGGATTTAATTTAGTAAAATTTTAAATAGAGGATATAATGAAGTAAATGGTAATAGTTAAGACCCAACTAGTATTAACTCATTAAAAATACCATAAAATGCCTATTTATTGATTTATTCATGTAGGGAAGCCTTGTCTTGTTCTGGCTACCAATGAGAGGATTGGGAAAGAGACAATTTGGCTTGGTATGAAACCTGTCTATTGTCACCCTTAATCCTATGTACCACCTCTAGCCATCCTTTCTCTTGGAGGGTGCTAATACAATAGTTATACCATGGACCCCATGTCTACCTTACAAAATAGATCTGTGTCCATTTACCTATTGAATATTCACAATTCAATTTGAATTGTGAACATTCAGTATGTAAATTGTGAAAATTTAATTGTGTATTTTAAATTCGGATTCACAAAGTAATTTGGAGTGCTTAATCGCTTTGCTTGCTTGAGTGACGGGCATATGCTTTTCAAATGGGCCATATGGACGGGTGCCTTACCATGGGCCGAAATCTCTTTGCTTGTCAGGTGAGACAGATTGTGTAAATTAAGGACTAGTAAGTTAGCCCTGTGTATATTAATCTTAACGTCTTTTTATCAAAAAAAGAAAAAGTATTAATAATATAGAGAGCTTACCTAGAAAACAAAATTCTAAAAAATTACAACTTGTATAAGTTGTAATTATTATAAGCAAATCGATATTTAATATCCATTTCTCTTGAGATATTAACTCGTTATATTATTAATAAGTTGAACTATTTATGTCTACATAATATTAAAGGACACGCGACCATACCTAGTCCTCCATGTATAATTTAATTATCATTACGTCGACATCTGACCAAAATTAGTTCTAAACTCTAAAAATTAATTATCGGGGCGTCGATGAAACTCGGTAATTGTCAAAAGAAGCCAGGTTGGCGTGTGGCTGCCAGTTCAGCGTCGTCGTTGCCGTCTGACGTTGGCGCAGTCAAGTGCGGTGTACTTTTTGCCCCTTGCCTTCCACCATACGATGTGCTACCAAGGTTTTATGTTGGCTTCACTTGCATTATTTTATTATTATTATCATATCACAATTCCTCGTTATTAATTACTATACGGCGTATTATTTAACTAACAATCATCTACTAAATTGCATGCTTCAACGCAATGCCAAATCAAAGGTTGACCATCTTTTAGGATTTCCATTCGTTGACTATCCAACACAAGTTCACAACAAGACTTCCTACATACACTAATATTCTGCATGCAACTATTTGTTTTTCACTTCTAATTTTGGATTGTAACATAAAAATATTTTTTTTTTCTGGAATTTTAAAATAGACTATTGATGCAATAGTATTGTTTTTAGTGGTGACTGGAAGAGAAAAATCGTTCACAATTTTATTGAGAAGTAGATCAAATTGATCTGGTTATTCATAAAGATGATAAATTATTATTTAAGAGAGTTATAGAAAGATAAATTTTACTAACGTGTATATATAACTACGTAATTAGGAATCAAGTTGGGTTTTTAAATTATTTTTAATTTTAAGCATACCATGATTTTTGAATATTTAATTGCGAGGATTGTTTGCAGACACATATATAATAACCAAATTAAACTAGGATTAAAGTAACAACAAATCATAATCCAAATTGGATTTAAATTTGTGGGGGTGGCCGATAATGACATCTTCCTATCATGTTCGATCTTTATTTTTTATTTTTTAAATGACGAGAATAACACGTAATCACTATATGAAGATGCGTATCATATAAAGATATACACTTACTTATGTCTAATAGACAACAAATTACACATAAAAAATAAATTGTACTAAAAAACTCTATGTAACATACTCAATCAAAAAAATATTAATAAAAATTAAATTCATAATATTTTCATACAAAATTAATTTTATTCCATTCACTCAATCACTCTTTTCGGAATTCGTACAATTAATATTTCTTTGAACTTATCTAACCGGCTATTAAGAAAAGATGGCATGATACTAGATTACTAGTACGCACTACGCAGTAGACCTAACATCATTCGCATTTGATTATAAATATTGGCAATGAATTGAAGATATGGTAGTATGTAAAACTGATATTTTATTCTGATATAATTATTCTAACATATTTTAATGCTATTAAACTATTTCAATATTTTAAAATTTGAATAGATATTTATGACAATTTAAATGAGTAGGCATAATGGATAGCTGATGCAACAGTTAATTTGATAATTATAAGATTTCAAGTATATTTTTATGAGTTATTTATTAATACTTTTAGTTTAAATTGATTAACTATAAATAATCTGTGTTGATTTATTTATTTTGTCTACCCGTAAGTAAAAAGTTAAAATAAGTGGTACTATTTGGTGACTACTAAAATAATCACGTACAAATGTGCTATTATCAATATTATTAATTGAGTGTTTAATAAATTTTCTAATACAAATGGATGCAGCTACAGTAGCATAATAGTCGTAGTACAAATTTAGTCCATAAATTATATTTGTAATCATCTTTAATCTTAAGTCATGCATAAAGTGACGATTTTAGTCACTCGAAGAGTATTTCTATCACGAATTTGTCACTTAATAAACTGACTAATTTGATCAATCAAAGACAAAAATCACTATTCCATACATAACTTAGGAGTTAAAAATGATGTTCGTATGAACAGTTTAACTGATCACATGAGTGAAGTTTGAGAAAAGAGACTAGAGATCGAGTCTCACCGGCTGCAAAGTGGAAGAAGGCAGTAATTTTCAATAGATTTGGGGTGGCCAACTTGCAGAGATTCACATGACCACGCAAGAAGAAGGAAAGAATTTGAGGATAGACTTCAAAGAATCAAGAAAAGAACGTAACACGAAACTTCTTCACGCTTCACTATCTCTGACTCTAGCACTTAACACCCACCAACTTTCTCACCTATAAATACCTCTCTCCCTGTCGTCGTCTTTCCGCATCCAACTCAATCTTTCATTCATTTCCATACTTAATTCTCAAATTTCTCAAGAAACCTTTTTAACTTTCAACTTTCAGTATAGCCAAAAAATCATGTGTGGGGGTGCAATCCTCTTCGATCTTATTCCCCGTAACAATAATGGCGGCCGCCGTGTCTCCTCAGATGACCTCTGGCCTAGCTCCGCCGACTTTTGGCCCAATTCTCCCGACCTCAAGGATACCGGCTCCGCCCAGAATGGCTGTCCCTCCCTTAAACGATGCGATCGCTGTACTGGTAATTGCCTAATATTCACTGCCATTTTCTTTGATCGTTGTGAATAGGGGTGAGCAAAAAAACCGGACCGACCGAAAAACCGACGACCGAAAACCGAACCGACCGAATATTTCGGTTTTCGGTTCGGTTTCGGTTATTAAGGTAAAAAAATTTCGGTTATTTCGGTTTTTCGGTCGGTTATCGGTTTTTCAATAGAAAACCGAAAACCGACCGAAAAACCGAAGATTAATCTAAAGAAAAAAAAAATCTCACCTAGTCCTATTTACATTTTACAAATCTATAGTATATTACATCAATTTTATCACTTTATTTTACTAATACTCCGAGTATTATTTTAGGGATATTATAGTTTTCTAATATCAGTTATTCTATTATATTGAGTCTTATAGTTATTATCCTTAATATGTATATGATACACACAATATTTTCATAATCAAATATATATATATATATATATATATATATATATATATATATATATATATATATATATATATATATATATATATATATGAAAATATGTAATATATGAAAATATGTACAGTGTACATATATATAATATGCATGTGAAAGCATGGCCAAAAAAGAAAATGTTAAGTGTGAAAATATGTACAATACGTACAGGTTAATATATAGTACACTACTATACGTCTGTACAGTATGTCAAGTGTGTATATATATATTGACATACTCTACCTGTTTTCATAATTGTATTTATTTATATATGGTTACATGATTACACTAATCTTCATCATTCCCTAATCCTAACATGCTAACCATTAGTATATAGATTTATATAAGCTACACTTGTTAACCATATAAGGTATAAATATAGTTTATTTATCTCACTAAACTACTATTGTACTTGAGGACATTAATTTTAATTGATTATAAATACTAAGATATTGTTTTTCCCTTAATAATTTAGTCTTTTAGCATTAGTCAAATAAATTTAACTATTTTACTAAAAAAATTCGGTTATATTTAACCGACCGAAACCGACCGAAAACCGTCGGTTTCGGTTATTTCGGTTATGAATGTTGATCGGTCGGTTTTCGGTCGGTTATGAATGTTCGGTTAAAATTTCGGTTATTTCGGTTATTAACCGAAAACCGACCGAAACCGACCGATGCTCACCCCTAGTTGTGAATGTGTCTGATTGGGGAATTTTAACGAACAGGTGATGAGCGTCCTGAGAGGGCGAAGAAGAGGCAGAGGAAAAATCTGTACAGGGGAATCAGGCAGCGACCTTGGGGGAAATGGGCGGCGGAGATTCGGGATCCGAGAAAGGGTGTGAGGGTCTGGCTGGGAACGTTCAATACGGCGGAGGAAGCGGCGAGGGCGTACGACAGGGAAGCTCGGAAAATCCGAGGAAAGAAAGCCAAAGTGAACTTCCCCAACGAGGATTTCGATGACTACAACCTTTCCCAGCCGAGATTCCAAAACTCCGACAACAGCCTTCCTTACCCGGTCACCTCGTATTACAATAATAACGCCTACTATTCGATAAACAGAGGCGAGCCCGCCATGGGATATTCAACTCAGAGCGAAGAAGCTTCCGGGTCAGAGAATGGGTATTATTCATGTTCCCAGACTGGCAATGAAGGATCATTGATGAACCAGATTAAGGAGGAAAACGAAGAAGAAAAAGAAGAAGAGAAGGCGGTTCACGTAGCAAACAAGGCAGAAGAAGATAACCAAGTGCAGAAACTGTCGGAGGAGCTAATGGCCTATGAATCATACATGAAATTTTACGAAATACCTTACCTCGACGGCCAGTCAGCGGCGGCGCCGGAGCCAATCGTCGGCGGCGGCTCGTTGGAGCTCTGGAGTTTCGATGACGTCAATCCCAGCTGTGCCTAATCTTAATCCCAAATCCTCCATCTTTCTTCCCCAGGAAACTGTTCAAATTTACAACTGTTTGTGTTCTTCATCATTACGTTCCTTAATTCCATTTGTTCCATAGTTTTCCATCTTCAAACGTTGTCGAACATTTGCTGTAATTTTATCCCGCAACCTCGGAGGAATTATATTTAATTTTGTTCATAATTTCCGCGTAATTCTGCTTTTGCAACTAAGAAAAAAATCAACTTTACTTCCTAACCGCGCAATTTGTACTGATTATAGGAAAAGAAAAATGACAAAAATCCTAAACTTCTTCATCCACAGCAGAACAATGTAATGCAACATTAGTTCTACTTTTGTTCTTGAGAACCAAATTTACATCTTTCTTATCCCTATAAACAGTAACACGCTGATTAAATCTTTTTCAGTTTCAAGATTCTCTACTGTGATTTGAGGATCAAATCATTTTATCAATTAATTGTGGAGACGAAGGTTGAGAGAAATGTCAGCGCCGTGTAATAATTTGTAAATTACAAAAATAAAAATAAAAATAAAAATTTGCGCAATAATTAATATACGAATAATTGTCAAAAACTCTGTAGGTGCGTTTTCCAAATCGGTTAGGCGGCGTATTTACTTTTTTCGCATTTGCAAGTTGGCGACAAGGCTGCAACGAGGGCAAATGGGCATTGAAAAAGCAAAAAAGAAAAGAAAAGAAAAAAAACGTTATTCTGTACCAAATTGTCGGGGGAAGAAACCTACGGCGGTTGCTGGGTTTAGGCGTGTTCCTTACACATGGCAAAACCCGAAGGCGCCAACAGCTTTACCGGTTTTGACTTCTACGTAACGCAGTACTACAAAGCCACCAACTTATGTACTACACTTTCCAGAAGCTCAAAGTGTACTACATCGAGCAGTCAGAATGTACCCAAATCTTATTCAAATATTTTTTTTTTTGAATAATTATTCAAATATTTATTCATTTGAACTTAGCTATACAATTAAGTGGTAGTAAATGAATCCCTTTATCACTCACCTACTGAAGAATATAGCTAACACAAATCTTTATTGTATGAGTGAGGTATTTGGAAAATTACTTATGAGTAAATTTCTAGTTTGTCTAACCAATTTTAATTTATTTAATTGGTTAAATATTTAATTAGTTAACAAAATTTTCACTAAGTTTATTGATGTTAATAAGCTGAAAATTTTCAAACACATGACCTCCCACTTGAGAGAATCACTTCATGCCACTTGACCACAAGGCCTTTGACACATTAAGTAACTTATTGATATCAAATTAATGCATTTTTGTTTTAAAAGTCTAATTTACTCTTAATAATTGTTGATTGTTGTGGTGTTTATACTTATTTAATTTTTATTCAAATTTTTATTTTTAATATCACTGCCTAGAGCCTAACATCTTAATTAACTCTCTGCCCCTCACACATACACATATATAATTGTGTTAACCGTTATGTTGAATTATATTGATAATGAAGTTTTTTTTTTTTTTAAATAATTATAACTATATTAATAATAAAATAAAAAACAATTAAGAATAACACAACCATCACAACAAATTATAAAAATTACGTTAAGAGTTAAGTAAAATAACACAATATACTTCTGTTTTTATCTGTAATTTAACTCATGTTACATGTAATCAAACAACTAATTTACCAAACACTTTTATATAACAAGTTAATACTATCAGTTGGTCCAACCAACTAACACAATCAGTTATCAGTAGGGATGGCAAAGAGGCGGGGCGGGGCGGGGAATGGGGTCCCCGTCCCCGAAATCCCTCCCCATTCCCCGTCCTCGCCCCGTTTCCCGACGGGAATTTTTCGGGGGACGGGGAATCCCAGCAGAGATTTTTTAAAATATGTCAATTTAAAAATGAAACTAATATTATGAAAAAGAAATACATAGATTAATAAAATTAAATAATAGTAACATATAGACATCAAAATATCAAATACAAGGAACATATTATAACTCACCTCAAGTTTATTTGACACAAATAAGTTATTTATAGTTTTCAATTTGCATTGCTTATTCAATATTCACTGGCTATAAAGTATAAACTAGAAATATTATAGGTAGCTATTCTGCTTATTCACCGGCTATTTTAAACTTTCCATTACTTTAAAGTATAAACATAAAACTTATTCACACTAGCTGACAAATATTAGAATGAAATCAAATAATATATATATATAGGACATATGTAAACATATACTTAAACTACGGAGTATTAGAAACTATTGTGAAATGAAAGGCAAACTGGTAGGATTATATAAACATAAACTTAAATCAAAGAAATCAAAGAATATATATATACATACATACATACATACATACAAGGGGAATCGGGGGCGGGGCAGGACCCTCCCCGTCCCCGTCCCGGTAGGGATTAGGAATTTCTCCCTATCCCCACCCCCGTTCCCCGAAATAATTTTCTGAACTCGCCCCCGTCGGGGCGGGGATCGATTTTCCCCGTCGGGGGTTGAATTGCCATCCCTATCAGCTATCAATTAACCAACAATTGCCAAACACCCCGATAATAATAAACTTCTATTTATTAATTGATAACTATGAATCGGTAGATCTGATCCTACCTTAAAAAAAAAAAAAAAAACTGAGATATCTAATGTAGCCTTATTTAAATTAGTTAGAATGTTAACTTAGTTACTAAAAGATTAAGTTAGATACTTAGGTGACAAATCAAGATTAACACACCGTGACACCGCCTCTCTCCCATGTATCAGGGGTTGTTATGCCGTGGACCTGGGTCTACATTCACATACACTATACTTTACATTCATAATTTGTAAATTCCACATTCACACATTACAGGATTATATGTTTAGTAACTATACTCTACATTCACAATTTGTAAACTCCACATTCACACATTCAAAACTCTATATTCACATGTCCTATACTCCACATTCACAACTTGAGAACACCACATTCAGACATTACAGGGCTACAAGTTGCTAGAACTTCTTAACTCTATTACAGATTCACACATGCATAACTCTACATTCACGATTTCTATACTCCATATTCACAATTTGAAACCTCCACATTCACACATTTCTGGGCAACTCTACATTCACACAATCATAAATTTACATTCACGATTTCTATACTCTACATTCACACTTTGAAACCTCTACATTCACACATTTTTGGACAACTCTATATTCAACAATATGTTTACTAATTTAAAAAATAAAATAAAAAAGACGACAAAAACGACGTAGTTTTGGACTGTATCATAGGTTAACATACACCGTGTCCCTAATCCAACTCCTTTACCTCAACCCATTATATTGATCCAACCCAACAACATGCTTGGTCCAATTTTAAGAAAATCCAATAGCACCAATATTAAACCCCCCAGAATGACCTGTTGACAGTAAATTTCAATTGCGGGCCGGAAAAGGGTATCATTAAGACATCATTTCAGGCCCATAATAAAAAGCCCAAAAAGCAGCCATCCCCGTTCTTAAAAAACCCTCGTAGTCACCATATCGCATCGCAGTATCAACAAGAGGAAGGGAAGATGGTGTCGCTGAAGCTACAGAAGCGGCTCGCCGCCAGCGTGCTCAAGTGCGGCAGAGGCAAGGTCTGGCTCGACCCAAATGAAGTCAACGAGATCTCCATGGCCAACTCTCGTAAGATCTTCGCTCTCTCTCGCTATTAAACTGTATGTTCATATGCTGTTCGTTTTATCGACAACTAAAGCTTTTTGCTCAATTAAAACCGAAGAAATTTGATTAATAGCTATTTCACTTTCGGTATGCTGAAAGGGGTTTTCTTTAAATTTGGAAGTCACATACTTCACTGGTTATTTCAATCATGGACTGTGTTCCTTTCTTAACTTTGTTATCATACTAGCTAGTACATGTTTGTTTTAGCGTAAAGGATGTGACTTTAGCTTTTCTTAGGTTATTCTTATGCCCTTTTTGTGAATTTCATGCTGTCTGAAATGTATTATCTCTCTTTCTATTAAACTATATGCTCAAATGATATTCTTTTATCTGGAATTAAACTGAAATTAGAAGTATTTTTGCTCAATTGAAATTGCAGAAAGTTGATTAATAGCTATTTCACTTCCGGTATGCTGAAAGGGGTTCTCTTTAAATTTGGAAGTCATGGACCGTGTTCCTTTCTTAAATTTGTTATCATACTAGCTAGTACATGTTTGTTTCAGTGTAAAAGATATGGCTTCAGTTTTTCTTAGGTTATTCTTGTAGGTTGGTGCTCTTTGTGTGAATTTTATGCTGTCTAAAATGTATCCATGTTTTGGTGATACCTCTTAATCCACTCAGTGTCGCAGATAGTTATTGCAAAATTGTATTATATAGTTGTAGTTCTAAGAAATTGAACTGCTTTTTATTATCTTAACTTCCATATATTCAATGGAAATGGGAATCATAATCTCTATTTTGCTATGAGCTATTGGTTTTATTTTTAATGCATGTTTAATATTCATCTCTCCCTTGCTTGTGCTCAGGACAAAACATAAGGAAATTGGTGAAGGATGGTTTCATCATCAGGAAGCCAACCAAGATTCACTCAAGGTCTCGTGCTCGTCGGATGAAGGAGGCCAAGAGGAAGGGCCGTCATTCTGGATATGGTACTTCCCGGGGGATTAAGGATTTACTTTGCTTAACCATTTTATTTGTTGATTCCTTTGCACCAATGTGTGGAAAGAATTTGTATCATTACAGTGCAATTTTTTCCCACTCATGAAATTTAGACAATTGCTTCTAATTCTAATTTAGGAATAATTGGAACAACAGTTTTTGATTTACTATGAAAAATTTCAGGTAAGCGCAAGGGTACTAGAGAGGCCAGGTTGCCCACTAAGGTGCTATGGATGAGGAGAATGAGAGTTCTCAGGCGCTTACTTCGCAAGTACCGGGAGTCTAAGAAGATTGACAAACACATGTATCATGACATGTACATGAAGGTTAAGGGTAATGTTTTCAAAAACAAGCGTGTCCTGATGGAGAGCATTCACAAGTCGAAGGCTGAAAAGGCCAGAGAGAAGACCTTGTCTGACCAGTTTGAGGCTAAGAGGGCCAAGAACAAGGCAAGCAGAGAAAGAAAGTTTGCTAGGCGGGAGGAACGTTTGGCTAAGGTATGGAAGTAGGCGATGTAGAGTTTTTTTTTTCCTTCAAAACATGGATATCTAATAATCTAATATGCATCTTCTCTTCATCCACAGGGCCCAGCAGAGAGGGAAGCTCCAGCACCAGCGCCTCAAACTCAGCCAGCTCAGTAAGTTACTATCTTGAAATTTCTCAATTGGTATTATTTTGCTATGGGCTGCCCTTAAACCATGTTTTTGTATATCTGCAGGGGATCTAAGAAATCAAAGAAGTGAAGCCCTGGTCTTTGATTCCAAGGACTTGGTGAATCTTTCCCAGTTTTATGTCTTTAGAATGGCAGTTAAAGTTTTTTTACTTCAGTTTTTGGTGTTCTGTTTTGATGAGACAATGTAACCTATATGACAATTTAAGGAGTTTAAGGATTTATATTAAAGCATTTATTGTTTGTTTTAATTGTGGCATATTCTGTTCATTTGTGTTATATCATTTGAGTTGTGTTGAATTAGTATTCAAGTATTTTTAGGGTAGGGAACTGGTGATCTTCTAGTTGTGTGTACATATTTTGAATGCTGTAATGCTTGAAATGTACATTGCGAATGAACAAGGAACACATCAGTCCACTCATTACCTAACGCAAATGACAAGAACACAAACATGGAAGTACCATGCCTTTTAAGTATTCTTAAAATTTTGAAATTAAGGTTATTTATCATCACAACTGTACCTTACAGGCTTGGCTTTATATATATATGTATAATCATCTATTTTAATGGAACTTTTCTCAATCAAGCTGCCACTGGGCATCATCAAGAAGCAGTTATGTTTTCTTGGCAACTCAGTTGTGCCTAAAGACTCCTTTGATAGCGTGCAACGGGGGCGTACATTGAACCATCTGCTCTATGGTACTGTCTATATTTGAAGAGATCGTCGCTGCCTTGATTTGCTCTCCCTCGAGGGGCCACAATGGCCGGGGCATTTGGATAGTTGCACGAGCCAAGTTTAACGATGAAAGTAACCGTGGTGCCCTTACCTAGGCCCTCGCTTTCTATCCAAATATGGCCACCCATCAGCTGTACAAACCTGGTTCAATTCATTGTTTCGCATCAAAAGACTTAAATACAATGCATATGGCAATAAAAGAATGAACGAGGGCAACATGCTGTTATATGGCAGTAATGGAAGTTATTTATGAGTTGAGATTTGCAAAATTAAAGCTTGTGGCTTTAAAACCATGGGTTAATACCTTCTGCAAATGGCAAGTCCAAGACCAGCCCCGCTGTTGCTTCGATTTGATGCACTTCGAGCCTCTGTAAACTTGGTGAAGATGAGTGGAATATCTTGGGGGCTAATACCACACCCCGAATCTTTGACCTGCACGAAGAGAATAGGGAGGGAAACGAGGTTATATTCTATACGTTCTTATTATACTTCACTAAAACAGGGATTTAAGGACTGGGGAAACACGAGATGATGTTGGGAAGAGAAGGCATGGAATATAGTTGGGCCGTGAAGAAACCTTTGACCAAAAACGCAAAATCTAGGATTCTGCTTGACATTTACATACAGACAATTTCCATAAACATGACAGTCTAATAGCCATGTTGAGGCCAATCATTTTTTTTTCCAGGTGATAAAGAAAAGGAATACTCTACCTGCATACGCAGATAAAAGTGGCCCTCAGTTGACGGTGGATAAAACTCTCCCTGCCGACTGCCCCTAATGTAGTCTGGTTTCGCAACAGAAGCCTCGATAGAAATTTGACCTTCCTTTGTGAACTTAACAGCATTCCCAGCAACATTCAACATGATTTGCGTAAGACGTTTGGCATCTCCAACAGCATGGATGGGAACATCAAGAGCTAAAGATAAAGTCGTAGATAATTTCTTCACTGCTGCAATAGGCTTAATCATGTTAACGACCTGCAATAAGGTAAAAACAACAACATTCACGTTAGGTTGCATAGCTCAGATGTAATACAGTATGCGAAGTGTATTATTGAGATTTTACCTCCCGAAACACTCCATGAAGATTGAATGTTACGTTCTCTAATTCGAGACTGCCATCTTCGAGTCTTGAGAGATCTAGGACATCGTTAATCAGTGTTGCTAGAAGATTGCTACTCTTAAGTATAGTTTCCATCATAACCCTCTGTTCGGGATTTAAGTCAGTTTCTAAAAGCAGTGAACACAAAGCTATGACTGAGTGCATCGGTGTTCTCATTTCATGATTCATCACAGCTAGGAAATCATTGCGAGCATGGATAGCCATCTCTGCTTCTTGTCGGGCTAAGTCTAAAGCAATATTCTGCTGCATGAGTTGATCATGCGCCCGCATTGACTCCTCCAAAATTGCAGCATGAGAAAGAGCCACCGCAACCTGGACCAATAGATACATTTCATTTAATATAATATGACTATTTGATTGATTCATTGCTTGAACCAACATGACTACAGGATCAATCGAAGGAATCTAACGTAAATTTGAAAGGGAAAACTACAACCATACATAAAACACAATTAGATACAGGCTGTAAGTATACATTAAAGATAAGCTTTACAGGCAAGTTACCCTCTATACGCATTAGAGAGTTAACATAAGAATGGAATATCCACGAAGATGCCAAAATCAAGATCAGAGATGGATAAAAACCTGGTCAGCAACAACTTGCACAAGTTCTAACTCATGCTCACGCCATTTTCTAATCCCGTTCATTGGGAGGATAAGAACCATGACAGCATAACTTTTTGCAGAGAGTTCGGGCCAGTCATTTATTTGGAAATTGGAGAGATGTATAAGTGGAACACGAACAGCAGCAACTTCAGGTGGAACGTGTCTCCCAGTATTAGTAGACCTCATCTTTGCTAGTTCGCAAGAATGTGGAATCAGTATTGCTCCTGAGCTGTTGAAAATATCATTGATGATGCCAAGGTTTATAGGCACAGTAGATCCAACGGGTATAAGATTGTTAAGAGTATGGGAAAGCTGTAAAACCATCCCTCTTTGTGTTGGCATCCACAACGCACATTCCGCCAAATCCAAGGTCCTACCTAGTTCAACAAGAGTAGTTCTTAATATCGTATGCCTGTCAAGCGTGCTTCTAATTTCATGGGTGAGCATTCTAACATGTCTCCCAGTTTCTTCTTGCTTTATAATAAGCCCCATTTCCCTGTCAAGCTCTTCTGCCCGCGTTTTCAAGAACAATTCTCTTGTTTTCACGCTTAGCAGATCGGGAATGATGTGAACAAGCATCAAAGCAGTGACACACGACACAATGGCCGTTGAGATTTTTGCAATCGTCATTACTATAGCAACTGTTTTCGAGTGCGAAGAGAATGTCCAGAGATTTATCAAATGGGTTGCTCCACAAAGTACAATAAACGCCCCGAATTGCATCAGCACCCATCTATAGGGGAAGAAGGCTGATTTGTGGACAAAATAAATAAGCTCCAATGGAATCGAGAAGTAGGCAAACGCTATAAAGAAATCTGATATGTACTGGTATTTCACCAACAGCTCATCAGTTGGAAGCAGAATCTCAACACAGTCACAAGACTCCATCCCCTAACACTTGCAGAAAAGATCTGAAAACCACAAATAAATCCAATTCAAAAAAAAAAAAAAAAAAAAAAAAAAAAAAAAAAAAAACCTCTTTTTTCCCAGAAATTCTGAGTATCATAGATCTGTTACTGCAATTTCATCCCTTTCTTAAGCTACTCATAAATATACATACCAATGAACCCACAAACACATAAGTGCAAACACCAAAGGATCTGCAAAATACCTTATCGGTGTACTAAAATGCAATCTTTGCCATTTCTGGAAACTACTCAATCGAATCTTAGGTAGAACCGTAGAACATATCGGGTAAAGTTCATCATTTTCTAATAAAAAATTACTATAATCTTGCAGCCAAAAACAATAGCGATGTAAACTGGAAACATGGCAATTTCTGGGAAATCAGTAAACAATAATGATCTCCTGCAAATCTTACTAATTCTTTCCTCTTATTTTAGCAAGATTATTCAAGAAGCAGAAAATGAAATATAAATAAAAAGGATTTGAATACACTGCATGAATTGCCTTGATAAGAAAAAGCATCCAACGGCGTGCGTTGTACCTGGCGCTTGCAGATTTCTGGTAATTAAGTTAGTGGAGCTTTGGGTGATGGCATGAGCCCTGAGGTGCTTAAAGACTCCATTTTTGTTTGATCAGGAAAGCTTCTTGTCTTTTGAGCTCAAAATAGTGAGGGAGAAAAGAGTATGGAAAACTGTGACAAAGAGTAAAGCCAACCCAATAAGTTGCAGTGGTAAAGAGGTAAAGTGCAGGGATGGAACCAACCCCAAAGAGGCAACGCTATCAAGATTCACGGAGTCTATATATATCTATATATTATATAATACTGTGTATTATATATATGTAAACAGCGGTTCCCACGTGGAAAAGTTTGCCTTGGATCTATTCAGGTTTTTTTTTTTTTCATGAAAATATTTACAACATAACTCATAAATGCTCCGTACCTTGTACAACCCAGAAATTTCAAGTCAGGCTGTAATAACATTCATTTCTGAATTTTTACAACACAACTTCGTATATGGGTGGTCGAGTGGTTAGAATATAACAAAAGTTATGAGTTTGTAATAAATTGGACTCAATTTAATTTTATTTTTGTGTTATTATGTGATTTGCAGATTATTACACAAGAAAGAAATGTATGCACAAAAAATGATTTATCCAGTGCATATCTTCGATGGAATAGTAGTTGTGACTTCTTTTTGAAGCAAAAGATTCCATACACTAATTTGATAATGTTCAATTATTTTAGTTTTGAATAATGTGATATCATATCATACAATACCATGTTACAAAATTTTATGTTAATTTTAATTGAGCTCCAATTGTACTATGAATTTTTTTTTTTTTTTAAAATACAATTATGCATGGTCAAAAAGATTTTATTGTAAATACATATCAACAATCAATAACCTTTTTTTCCTTTTTTTGAGTATATAACTGATAGGTAAATATGCATAAAAGACTAATCCGTATAGTCGGGCCGACAATAAGTCACCCAACCAGTCTGTCATAGCCATAACCTGACTAGAATAAATCACTTGTAATCAACCGTACCGCTCATAACGATAGGCCTCATGACAAAAGAAGATGCTCTTGGATCACCATTAGGATTACCCCTACGGAAAGCCACCCGGCCGATCTACTGTAGGTTGACCGGTCGGTCTACAAAGTGATGCAACATGCCAGCTGAAAACCTAACTTAAACAACAAGCAATGGAGTCCACTTGCGCCTGCAGAGCGACGATTGACAACCTGCACACATAATAGCTCTGCGCCTCAATTAGTCAACCTCCGCGTAGACTGCGGAGCGACCGTCTGACCAAGCCAACAAGAAGACGCGTCACGTCAAGTCACTTGCAGCAGGCGCATTAAATGCGTAGACTGACTTAGTTAGTATAAATAGGAGGTGACGGTAATAATGGGTTACCGGGTATGTAATCTGAGTATTATTGAAGTAAGATGGTACAGTGTTTGAGTACTTGAGAACAATATTGAGCCTAGTGCTCAGTGTACAAGTGAATGTAATATCTATTGTCTAGTAAGAAGTGTAAGAAGTGTCCCCCTTCACTATGTGGTTGTGAGCCTTTTTATTCCCTTCAGCTCAGTAACGGAGCATTGATGAAGAGTTGATCGTTGGACACCAGTACCTGAAGTGTTGAATGCTGAGGAGCTGAACGTCTGTCATCAATGCTGAGGAGCTGAACGTTGGCCATCAATGCTGAGGAGTTGAACCGTTGAGCATTGATGCTGAGGGGTGAGGTGTCTTGGGTGCTGCCAATAGTTCCGGGTCGGGTACCCAATTACTCTGCCAATAGCAGGATAAGGGAGAAAGCCTGCGAGACTTCTTAAGCAAATGGAAAAAAGAAGTCAACAACGTATATGACTTCGATTCGAAGGCAGCAATTCCCATCTTCATCCAAGCACTGAGGTCAGGCGATTTCCACAAACAACTGAACACCCACCACCCACGCTCTTATGAAGAACTCATGAGAACGGCCAACCGGTACGCAGACGCAGAAGAGGCTGACAGGAGAAAGAAGGATGAGGAGGAAGGACGAAAGAGTGAGCGACCTGATAAAGCAGGTCCGCCTAGCCAGACACCACGACCAAACCAACCACCCTCAACGAAGGGAAGAGATGAGCATTCTCGTCTCGCCCCACCGCGGCACTTAACACCGCTTACTCACCCGGTTAGCGTGATTCTAAGTCACGCTGAGGAAATGGGAATGGTGCATTTTCCCTCAGCACCAGCATTTGTTGAGTGTCCGGGACAGTACCAACAGCAACAAAGCCTACCCGACAATGTGTGGCAAAAGGAACAAGATCCTGAGCCTTCAGCTTCTAACACCAAGAAGAGGAGGTGCGACCTGGGCAAGGAAGCAAGAAACAGTGAGCTAGAGGAAAAGTCCGTGCAACGAAAAAAACAAGTAATTCGCTGATGGTCGGTCAAAAACTCTCCAATTTGGCCGAAGTCAGTCCTCGGCCAATCTCGCGCTCAAAAAAAAAAAATAAATAAATAAAAATCCTCGGCCCGAGGCCAGTCCTCGGCCAACACTTGGATGAAGTGGTGTCACCTCATCAGATGAAGTTGTGTCACCTCATCAAATGAAGTGGTGTCACTCGGCCCGAGGCCAGTCCTCGGCCAACACTTGGATGAAGTGGTGTCACCTCATCAGATGAAGTGGTGTCACCTCATCAGTGGCGCTGCTCCTCATCAAATAAAAACCTCTAGTCCCTTAGGGCCGGCACGAGATCCGATCTCGCTAGCTACCTGACGGGAGAGTGTTTTCCTGGATCAAGCCAGATGCTTGCCAACACTTGGATGAAGTGGTGTCACCTCAACACTTGGATGAAGTGGTGTCACCTCATCAGTGGCGCTGCTCCTCATCAAACAAAAACACCACACTCTAGTCCCTTAGGGCTGGCACGAGATCCGATCTCGCTAGCTACCTGACGGGAGAGCAGACCTTTGATCGAAGCCTACGGCTGGTCGAAGTAAGCTCGCGCACAGAACGGCAAACAAAAAAAAAAACAAACAAACAAACAAAAACAAAAACAAACAAACAAACAAACAAACAAACAAAACAAAACAAAAACCAAAAAAAAAAAAAAAAAAGAAAAAGAAAAAGAAACAAAAAAAAAAAAAAAAAAAAAAAGGATAAATGGCCGAAGTCACTGACTTCGGCCAATTTGGCCGAAGTCAGTGACTTCGGCCGATTTGGCCGAGGTCACGCACTTCGGCCAATTAATTTGGGCCGAGCGGCAGACCTCGGCCAATTAATTTTGACTGAGGTCTGACCTCGGCCACTACGGTTCGAAAAAAAAAAAAAAAAAAAAACAGTCTCATGCAAGTCGTTACTCCCAAACCACCTCAAATACTCTCGTTTGCTAGGGAGTGGGGGGACTGGTGACAGAGTAATTGGGTACCCGACCCGGAACTATTGGCAACACCCAAGACACCTCACCCCTCAGCATCAATGCTCAACGGTTCAACTCCTCAGCATTGATGGCCAACGTTCAGCTCCTCAGTATTCAACACTTCAGGTACTAGTGTCCAACGATCAACTCTTCATCAATGCTCCGTTACTGAGCTGAAGGGAATAAAAAGGCTCACAACCACATAGTGAAGGGGGACACTTCTTACACTTCTTACTAGACAATAGATATTACATTCACTTGTACACTGAGCACTAGGCTCAATATTGTTCTCAAGTACTCAAACACTGTACCATCTTACTTCAATAATACTCAGATTACATACCCGGTAACCCATTATTACCGTCAGGAGGGTCTCCCCCTCACTTCTCATCTTCATCTCATTGTAACAACTACATACTACTTGTAGACTTCACTCTACAACGTCACCACACTTGTGATCCACTCTACAATTGCAATCTACACCATTTGTAGCATCCCGCTTGTAATCACTTGCTACTTGATATATTACTCAGTCGAGGCCCAATTGCCCTTCAATAGACTGACCGGCTTACTTAGGAGCACCATTTTCACATGTTCACAAATATATGTATTCGTAACTCCTGATTCCATTTACGCTATCAATAACATCATTTTATTTACAAAAGTATTACCTCTTTTCTTCTTTTTTTTTTTTCTTTTTTTTTTGATATGCAAATGAAGGAAAAGCACAAAACATATTATTTGAACCTCGAGCAGACCACACATGCTAATTAACACGAATAATATCATGAACCCTAATAGGAGGGATTAAATAGTTGCAAACTGGTTAGTAATTGTGGAGTTTTGGTTCCACCCAATCAACACCTACGTGCACATATTTACCTCCTTTATGCATTTGATGTGATAATAAGTCCAATCCGTATGCAACAACTAGCTTATAGCATCCCAATCAGTGAATCTAAAGAGGTTTTTGCACGTTAGGTTACTTATGTGGAGAAGAGAGGGAGAGGAGATAGAAAGTGTTGGGTGCTTGCATGGAGATCTTGATTTTTGTCAAATATATACACTCCACCAGATTAATAAACATGCTCCCTAATGCGCATTATGTGCACTAGGAGCGCCTGTCGGGCACGTTTTTTCTGCTGCAGTTTCTTTTTTCATCTTCTTCTTTCCCTTCCCTCTCATGTTCTATCTCCTAGTTACCTCAACGAAAACTCATCAAAATCCATGCTTATTGAGGATGCTCCTATAGCTTGGACTAACTAGCACAACAGTCCATTTTTATATTGTAAAATTTCTCAATAAAAATATATATTTTTTGTAAAATTGTAAGGAATGGGCCAATTTGTTATGTTGATAAATTAAAGTGGGTATACAGTTCAAGTCTAGTACAAAATTTGGCAGTTACGTGGGGGCACTAGTCCTGTGTTAGCTGTGTAAAGAGTTTTTTTTTAATACTACTGACTCTATTACAATGCAGCATCTGTTCATAACTACTTTCTCAACCTATTAATTAAAGCACAAGAATCAGTATCGCCTCCACTAGTTCATAACTACTTTCTCAACTTATTAATTAAAGCACAAGAATCAGTATTGCCTCCACTAAGGCTTGAACCCATCACCTCCCAGGCTCCCATATAAAGGGAATGGTTTGATGCCACTGGACCACAAGGTCCTTGGCAAGCTGTGTAAAGAGTTAGGAAAGTATTATATTTTCTTGCAAACGGTTGGGGAGCAAAGGTTGGCAATCACACAACAACGTTAAAGGACATTATTATAACGTTGGGGTTGTATATGATATGATACATTTGACTGATGGGTTTAAACATTAAAAGGAGAAACCAAAAGATTAAAAAATGGACCGACGACGAGTGAGATAGGGCAAAACAGACGTGAGTGGGGTGGCAGATAGTGTAAGTGGAGGAGGATGCATGCATATTGTATGAGAGATTCATTCACCTGCCCATACCTGTCGCCATCATGTTCATGAAAAAGTTCATTTGGTCATTTCATTTCAATTTGCAACCAATTGTTTTCTTTCCCACCACGCCCAAATCCGGTTCACCTATCTATTTTTGCTCCGATTAACAAATTGGGTTGAAATGACAAAAAACGTAACTTCTAGTCATTCAAGAAAAGCGTCACATTTGTGGGAACTAGGAAAATGAAAAGAGTGATTACCCATAATCCAATTCAATCGAGTAAAGTCATTCTCTGTTATGTAGGCTTCAAATTGTTTCAATCAAAGACTGGTTTATGTATAAAAGATCACATTTATTTCATATCTTTTAAAAGGATGTGAACAAGATCTTTAAGAGCACTCTACATAACTTTATACCTTCTGAACATATAATATATAAACATATATGTACATGTCCAATTATCAGGTTTTAAAATTTTCGAGATTGAGACATAACACATCCTTTAGTTATTCTAACTTCTAAGAATGATTTAAATCCTGTAACATATCTATGTGGACTATACTACCAAATAATGCACTTTTAGTACATTAAAAGTGTACATTATATTCAGAAAAAATACATTATATGAGTACTAAATTATATTATTTTGTGTAATGTATATTCAATACACGAATAATTTATTTTTAGTATATTAAAAATATATATTTTTGTTATGATTCACAGAACAATAATTTGCCAATAACCATGTAATATTGTAATACATGTCAATCTGTCATAATATACGAAGGAGATTAGGGACTTTTGTTTAAAATATAGATCTGGGTTTGAAAATGGCCTGAATAGCCCACTACTCGATCCAAACCCATGAAGAGCCCATTTCCGGTAATATCAAGATTATGGATAATTCATTATACGGCCCGTCAACAGATACAGACATTTGGGCCCCCGATAATAGCAGACATGCAGTATTTGTTTTCCCCAGCAAATTATGCTATGACAAGGTGAACCCGTGTCTATATTCGCAAATTTGAAATTTTATGTTCACAAATTTAGAACTCTACATTTACAATTTTAGAATTCTATATTCACAATTTTAGATCTCAATATACAAAATTACATTACTCAATATTCATAATTGTGTTATACTGTTGAACATAAAGTTACAAAATTGTGAATATAGAGTTATGAAATTGTGAACGTAGAGCTATGAAATTGTGAATATAAAATTATGAAATTGTGAACATGAAATTACGAAATTGTGAACATGAAATTACGAAATTGTGAACATGAAGTTATGAAACATGGAGCTATGAAATTGTGAACATGGAGTTATGAAATTATGAACATAGAGTTATGAAATTGTGAACATGGATCTTGGTCCACCTTGCAAGGTGGACCCGGATCCATGGCATAATAACTGGTTTTCCCCCAACTCTTTTTTGGATGACAAAAGTGCATTAGAAAAGTATCGCTCGTTTATACTCATTTATAAATCACAGATAAAAATCATGCTCTACTTACTCGACAATACTCAAACTCATGTTTCTTGAGATATACGGAAACCCATCAATGTAAATCAAAATTTATTTGTAAACAAACTTTTAATACAACTACAAGTCAAAAAATTAATTATTATATACATAAAATTTCTTTAAATTCTTTCGAATAAGAGTCAAATTCTACGAGCATAACAGCGAATACAGCGGAACACCCTCATGGCCACATGCATATAGATGCTTCTTCTCAATCATTCTCCAATAAATAAATAAATAAATTGTACCTTATTTAGTCATGTGCAGAAACAGAAAGCCCTCAGCTAATTTATACATCAGGGACCCCATCCCCAGGACCATCCTTCTATCATGTTCAACGTACGCATTGAAATTTTTTCTACAATATATTCATACCACATAAAATCATTTTATTTAAAAATAAATTTGTAAACAATAAGTATCCAGTATAAATATTACTTTTTTTAGTTATTTAAAATTAATAATTCGAAGGATTTTAGGTTGCTGTAATAAAGCATGAGATGCTATGGATTGAATAATACTATAGATGAACAAATGCTCGTGCATGGTCGGCCCTGTAGGATGACAATATGACATGCGAAAAATACAATGTACTGGTGTGGGTTGACTGACTATTATAATTCTAAAGAAGTGGTTCGAATGAGTTTTCGAGTATATAAAATATTCTCGTATTAAAATATCACGAGTTTTAATTATTGTCATAGTTTGTCATATATAATTTTTCAATGTTATTTATCTCTAGTGGAATTTATAAAATAATACACAATAGCAAGATTTATTCCATGTACACTTTCAAATAGTGATAACGAAATTTTCTCATTACTCAAAAATAAATTCTAAATAGTATAATTTCATATATATAATGTTTTGGTTTTTTTTTTTAAAGTTAAGGAAGAGTCAAAAAATGACTGACATTTTGTGTACTAGGCATAACAAAGTCCAGGGTGGTTGATATATTTCCGTTTGACCGGAAATTAAAGAAATTCCAATCACGAGGCTGTGGACAGTTCCGGTCGTGTGGTCTCTCAATCAATTATGCTACGAAGCGGCGGAGGTATCGGAGTAACGTGATACACTATGACATCGATCAATATGCTTAAAAAAAGTCTACATAAACATCTCAGTTCGAGCTTCAATGGAGTCAATTATATTGTTGACTCTTTGTGTTTCATTATGTGGGTTCGAGCCTCAGTGGAGGCAACTGTTGACTCTTTGTGCTTCATTAGGATGAGAAAGTAGCTATGAACAGATACTATATTGTAACCAACAACCAACAATAAACCACCTCCTTGTGCCGAGGCATGTAAGCCAGTAAGCAAATGTTTAATAAATCATCTCAAATGTTTTGTTGGGTCGAATGAGATTCTTGAGATTGGGGTTCAATTTTGGGGAGAAGAAGAAAACAAAAGAAGAAAAAATAGTAATTAGAGTGTTTAATTACTCATTTTTTAGGCGTATCAAGTAATTTCATGATGTATGAGTATGAGCACGTGGTTGAGGGATTGGCAGAAGGGTTTTCAGTTGTCTCCCTCAACCATTTTTACTTTTCTTTGTTTTAATGTTTGAGTAGTACGGAGTATTGCAGCAATTTGGCTGTAAATTTTTGGCCAGATGTGATATGTCGTAGCCACCAGTTGTTTAATTATAGAACCACGTAATTTCAATACATATCCAATTATTATAAGTTACATCAAATAAGTGGAAATATATATGTTGTTTTCGTTCTTGTGTGTTTTGATTGACAGCTCTTTTCTTTTTTAAATGGTAGAAGTGTAGTTATCAATTGGGTCACATCCATTTTGGTCACGTATGTAGTTGTATCCATTAATCATTTTGAATGAAGTTGTGTGTATATATATATTTATAATATAATATGTGATCACTATTTAGGTGAGATTGTTAGATCAAATTTTGTGCATCAATATAATAATTCAATGGTTTAGATTGATTAAAATTTTAAGTTGAAGTGTGTGCGAACGGTGATTAAGTGTGTGTGAACAGTAATTAAGTGTGTGTGAACGGTGATTAAATGTGTGCGATGAGTGATTAAATGTGTGCGAACGAAGTGAGTGTGTCAACCAATCTAGACCATTAAAATTTTTTAGATTCATGTACAAGATTTGATCTCACAATATTTTAATGGTCTAGATTTATTAAGATTCAAGTTGAAGTGTATGTGAATGGTGATTAAATGTGTGTAAATGGGGTGAGTGTGTCAATCAATCTAGACCATTAAAACTTATTAGATTGATGCACAAGATTTGAGCTCACAATCTCATATAAATAGGTGATATATATATATATATATATATATATATATATATATATATATATATATGAAATCATTTTGTTCAATTAAATTTTGACAGATAGAATATTGATGTATGTGGATAAGGAGTAATATCAGTTGTGTTACAAAACAATGACTCTGTTTGGCAGAGCTTATTTAGGAGCTCATAGCTTATTTTAAGCTACTAATAAGCTATAAGCTCTGTTTGGTAATGTTCCTAAAATAAGTTAGTAGCTTAAAATAAGAGCTTATTTTTTAACGCTATCTAAGGTAGCGTTTCAAAATAAGCTAGTAGCTTCCTAACTTTTTTTCCATATTTAACCTTATTATTTTAAAGAAATGACATCATTTATCCTTCCCAATTAAAACCTCTTTTACTAAATCTTTTTGACTTTTTCTTTTCAATATGTTTGGTTGTAATTTTAATTTGACATTTGTGTTTGAACATTGAATTTTTTATGAACTAATCTTATAATTATAAATATATTTTTTTTTACTTTATATGTTTTCAAATATATGTTCTTACTTTATATTTTATTAAAATATATTGATTTCACTATTTTATATTTTAATGTATAAACAAACCTATTTAAATTTAAAACTATTTAAATTGTATGAAGATGTCCTTTTTAGTCTTTTTATATTTATCATCTTATCAAAAAGTTAATTTTACCAAACACTTTTAAGCATAACAGCTAGCTTAACAACTCTTCAGATTTCAGCTTCGAGCTTATAGCTTTTTAGTTTTCAGCTACTTTTCAGCTTTCAGCTACCTTTTTAGCTAGGTTTCCCAAACATAGCCAATATATTAGTGGGCATTATTATTGTATTGATGAGAGTTTATTGTTATGGTTTGTAACCACTTTTGTATGTAATATATATATTGGAAATGGTAATGAAAAGTGTGCTCTCCTTTTGGTCATTCTTGTGTGTTATTTTCTGCAATTCATTTTCTCTATTAACTATCCTTTGATACTATCTATATTGTAAACTTACCAATTAGAAGCTAATCGACCAACGAGCACAATAAACACAACTTACGAACAGATTGCCCATATATTCACATCCTTAACAAAGTGATCAATTTGGGTGTAATTAACTATAAATTTTGCAATGTGTTTCTCTAGTTATGGAAGCAATAATTTTGGTGATTTATTACAATATTTTAGGAGATTGCTTACCATCTTTTATGGTCAATTAATTTGTAATTAATCATGTGAATTTTGAGGATTTACTTTCCTAATTTGGCCAAGGATATTCAATGTTCGAATTTGCATAAATACCTTATTTTCCCCAGGTATTTATACAAAATAGAGCATTGAATGTCCTTGGGTTCACAATTTTATTCAGTCAAAGAAATACACAAGTTTTTATATTTCTAAATTTATATTTATTGAATTACTAATCAGTTGTATTGCACAACGACTATTGACTACACAACTTATAGAACCATCATATATGTTTAGTCTATAAGTGTTATGAATTGGTCATTGATCATACTACTAAGATCAAGTGTTTATCACAATTGTAAAAAATTATAATTAATAGCAAAAACGTAACTTTATGATCGTTATATTTACATAACAACTACCGCAATATATATATATATATATATATATATATATATATATATACACATATATATATAGAGTCATGTTCAGGTGTGGCCGTGCTCTTACGTGCGGCCGTGCGGTTTACACCACTCAATGTTACGAAATACACCACTCAATGTTAAGAAACACACCACACAAATATGCAATGTGGTGTGTTTCTTAAAATTGTGGTGTGTTTCTTAAGATTGAGTGGTGTATTTCGTAACATTGAGTGGTGTGTGACCGCACGGCCGCACGGGAGAGCACGGCCACACTTGAAATTATATATATATATATATATATATATATATATATATATATATATATATATATAGCAATAATAACATCTTGAATTTAATCCTAATCGATTTGTCGAATACATATTGGTGATATTGTTGAAAGTATTTATTATAATATAAAAAGAAGATTTAGTAGTACTTATTAATTGTTGTCATAAGGTTACTTGCTAGTGTTATGTTAATTGAAAGAGGTATGAATTGTGGGGGTTCACTCTTATCATTTTGATATGGAAAGTGGAAACTCAGTGATGACAGCCTAGCTATCCTCATTCATCATTTCTTGTGGCCCCCACTCTCCTGTCCTCTCCTCTCCTCTCCGCTCCACGCTACTTTCCCTGTCCCCGCACACACACAATCCCCCATTTTATGTTCTTAATTATGTCATTAATATCATCCTATTTAGTAATATTAATATTAAAAAAAATACGAAAAACAAAACACACAACTCTGGGTGGAAAAGGGTTGAATTATGCTAACTCCAAATGAATCATGTCACTCGGACTCACATGTATTACATGACAGGTAAATTTTGATATTCAATTTTTTTTAAAGTAATTGAATAAAAATTTATATTCGCGAGATTTGAATTCTTGTCTTTTCTATCTTGATGAAGTTTATTAATTTATGATAACTTTTATGACCATTAAATCAACTCAAAAGTTCAATAAAACACACAATTATGTTGCAAAGTGTTGATAACATACTAGCCAATGAGAAATTTCTGATTTATTGTCGATATGAATTTGAATTTAGTAATATGTTACTCTTTAGCTAGAACAAATGATGACAAATATTATAAATTTTATTTAAAAAAATATAGTTTAGTGGGTGAAGCATAATCCTGATATTAAAATATTACAAATTTGATTATTGTTACCGGTGGTCTAGATCGCGGGGTGATTTGTTTCTATATTGTTTTATTATTATATATGCGGTGTTGCTTCCTCTTTTTCACACTGTTTTTGTATTAATTTATAATAATATTTGTCAATATACGGACTAATTCTTTCTTATTTTATTCCATCTTAATTGCCACTCGATCACTCGGTCTTTCCTTTTTCCTTGTCGTCAATAGCACCGATATCATAAAATTACAAGCGCCCTCTCTTCTTCTTCTTCTTCTTCTTCACTCTGCTCGAAAGTGTTTGAAGCTTCTTACAGGGCGGTGGTGGACTCACTTTTTTGACTGCTCAATGGGAGAAGAAGAGAGAAACCCCATGAAGGCGCTAGTAAGTACGTTGTTTTTTTGTGGTTCTGCTAACACTAGCTGAGTTGATGTTTTCTGATCCTTTTTTTTTTTTTTTTTTTTTTTTTTTTTTTTTTTTTTTTCTTCTTTGGGTATCTCTAACATTTTCTGTTTAGTCCAGTGTTAGTATGAATTTAGTGCTTCTCTATTGTCTTATCAGATTGGAGGCTCTGTGCTTGAAAAAATTGACTTCAGAACATGGTTTGTACTGTCATTCTTGTTTTCTGCAAAATTTTGAGGATGAGGGGTTACTTGATATGCTTCAAGACTGCTGCTTTTTTTCTGATTTCTTTTGATATTCAGTTGATCTGTTCTGCTTGAGTGTTTTGGGGCGTATTGTTTGATCCACATTGTCTTCTGGTTTATGATGGAGATTTTTAAAAATGGTAGATTCAGGATTTTGTGATGTTGCTAATCTTAAAGTTCTGCATTTTCTTCAATTTCTTTTGTGGTGAAGGCAGTATTGTTAATTGATAGGATTTAGATTAAACATTTTGCCCAAGAGGGGCTATTGAGTGATCTGCTTGCTAGCTGTTACAGGTGCAATATTCATGAGTCAATGTGATCATTACATTAGCACAAGTTTGGAATTCATATCTCTTTCCAGCTTTATTTCCATGTGCTGTTTCTTTCTTCATCTTTTTGTATACTTTTGACCTTAAACTAGTTTCATGCTCATTGGCCAATCAAGTTGAGTTCTTTAAGGCATTGCCTAAGTTTTCAAAAGCATTTAGAATTGATATGTTGGATGTTTTAATTGAAGTTCCCTTTACCTTTTCCTTTTTTGAATCATTCTTTCCAGGTATTACTGATTTTGATATTGTTGCTGAACAAAGGTGTAGAACACACTGAAGCTCAATTTGAGGGAGAATGCAAGTTGAATAAACCTTTGAAACCCAGACCTCACAGTGTGTCAGTATTGGAGTTTGGGGCTGTGGGGGATGGGAAAACATTAAACACTGTAGCATTTCAGAATGCGATATTTTATCTCAAGTCCTTCACAGACAAGGGTGGGGCACAGCTCTATGTTCCTGCAGGCAAGTGGCTGACAGGAACTATTGATCTCACTAGTCACCTCACACTCTTCTTGGAGAAAGATGCCATTATTCTTGGATCAGAGGTCAGGATTCACAAAAATTTCATCCTTTTTTATGAAAATAATAATGAATATATCCTACATTAAGCTTATATGCAAGAGCTAAAGCTACCATCTTTACTGGAACATTCTTATCAAATGTTTCAAATCACATCCGTTTTTTCCCTTATATTTATTTTGTTACATCAGAAACTACTAACATACTTTGCTATAAATAAGTATCAGTGGCTTTACTTTTGGACTGTTATAACAGGTTTGCTAACACTGCAGCTTTGAGTGTGGAGATGAAATTTACATTTTTCCATGGATCTGTCTCCAATGCAGGATTACAGTCATTGGGAAGTAGTTGATCCCTTGCCATCTTATGGGAGAAGTATTGAGGTACCCGGTGGAAGATATCGCAGCTTGATTACAGGAACCAATGTGACAGATGTTGTGATAACAGGCAAGAAATTTCTACCCTAAGGTGGTCAAGTACATTATTGTTTTTAATTTTGGGGAAGTGGTGATTAATTCGTTTTGTACGAATCTTGCACCTCGCTTATGTCAATTCATTCTGCAGGCAATAATGGAACTATTGATGGGCAGGGTTCCGTGTGGTGGGAACAGTTTGATCAGCATGCCTTGAATTACAGTCGCCCCCATCTGGTGGAATTCATCAGTTCTAGTTATGTTGTTATTTCAAACTTGACCCTTTTGAATGCTCCTGCTTGGAACATTCGTCCCGCATATTGCAGGTACCGTGTTTAATGTGCCTTCTTAGTGCTATCTGTATTTATGATTTCGTAAACATTGTGTGTATTTGGTGAAGTTCACAGAATCGTTTACTGTTTTACAGTAATGTGCTTGTTCAGAACATAACGGTTCATTCTCCATCCAAGTCACCATACACTAATGGCATTGTCCCAGGTTTGCTGAAATACATTGGCTTTATCTTTTTGAATGTTGAGGATGATTATATCTCTATTTTAAGTGGAGATTCGTCCTTGCTTGTGTTACCTAGTTTACATTTGTAAGCCTGAGACGTAACTTTGATAGGCACTTTAAGTACCGCTTTGGTCTATGCATTGCATTACTAAGATGCAAAAAATTGATAGATTTTTACTCCTTAAGCATGCTGAAATTGGACATTAAATTTGAAATTTTGTAAAGGAAATTTGATCTATTTCATACCTTTTATTCAGATTCTTCCAACCATGTCTGCATTGAAAACAGCAACATTAGCATGGGTCAGGATGCTATTGCGCTTAAAAGTGGTTGGGATGAGTATGGAATTGCCTATGGGAAACCGACCGAAAATGTCCACATTCGAGAGGTTCGCGTGCAGTCTACTGAGGGGGCTGGCGTGGCGTTTGGTAGTGAAATGTCGGGTGGCATCTCAAATGTTCTTGTAGAGAGCCTTTACCTTCACGAATCACTTGTGGGGATTGAATTGAAGACGGCTAGAGGAAGGGGCGGTTATATCCAGGGCATTATTCTGTCTGGTGTGGTGATGGAAAATGTTTGGGTGGGAATCAAAGCCACGGGCTACGTTGACACACATCCAGATGACAACTTTGATCCTAACGCGTATCCTGTGGTCAGCAATATCACCTTCAAGGACATAGTTGGAACAAATATCTCAACAGCCGGAAATCTCACTGGATTGCCTGAATCTCCCTTCACCTCGATATGCCTCTCAGATATCTACTTCTCCATTTCGCCCGACACTTCAACACCGCAATGGATATGCTACGCTGTGTCTGGTGTTTCTTTGAATGTCTCACCCGAACCTTGCTCAGAGCTTCAGAACCCGATTTCTGGTACATATTCAACAACTTGCACCTCCCTTTTGCGTCCTTTCACTCAAGTTGCAATCCTTTAATCATCCTCCCAATACACTTTCTATTTGTTGAATCTGTACAATGAGATGAAATTCTTTGCTGGTGTATACTCCAAATAAAACGCGAATCAGTGAAGCTCGGGCAAGCAAAATTCTTGACATTGCAGATCATCCCCTCTGTACAGCATCAGTTCTTTGTTCATGTAAGAAAAGTTTTGGTAGCGAAGTTCATTCAGATATTTGTTCCTGTCCATTTATTTCCAGCTTTTAGTCATTTATTTCACATTGTAAATTTGAGCATTGGAACAGCTCAAAGATTTGTCAGGTGAAAGAGGTGTTATAGTGAAGTGATATTGTTGCAATAAAACTGCCATCTTGTGAGAATCTATATACTCAGTATTACTGAATTCTGCCATATTATATATTACTATTATGCAATATTTATAGGCAAAAAGTGCATAAAAATTCAACTGGAATCGGATGAATTGAAGCATCATGACAGCATAAAATTAAAATGTGTTCTTTCTGCAGTTTCCTGGCTTTCTTGATTGAATCTTTCAGCCCCTTCCATCATCTCCTGCAACATGCTCTGTAGATCCTCCAAACTACTTGCAGCCTACAGAAACAACCCAGATTAATGTAAGATGAACCATGTATCATTTGGAATCCTTAAATTATATGAATGTTGCAGAACTAGGTTACCTGAGATTTCTCCTTTTCCATCATGGCCACCATTTCTTGCATGAACCCACAAAATTCCTGTTCAAATGATGATAAAAACCAGAGGCTTTGAGCTTGTCAGAACACACAAAAAATAATTTTTAAAAAAAAAAAGTAAAAAGAAACTAACTTTATCATCACTGTTCTCTGCCAACAGGTCAAGTAACCCAGCATATAGACTGATCTCTTCCCTTTGTCGGACAGAACTGCAATATATAACAATGGTGAATATATGTATTCACTAATAGACATACATACACATGAAAAAGTAGTATCATTTCACTCTACCAGAATAAGCTTCTTGAATTTGCAGAAATTTATGTTTTGCTTGTCCAACAACTGCAGGATCTTTCACACATCTATCTGGGTGCCATTTCTTGAACACAAGAAGAAAAGAAAAAAAGAAAAAAAGTAAACACAGATTAAAACAAAACCAAGAATGAAGGGGGCATTGAAGATGATGATCATGAATATGCAGCAGAGTACCAGAGCAAGTTTCCTGTAAGCCCCTCGGATTTCAGCATCCGAAGCTTGTTTACAGATTCCAAGCACATAATAATAACAAGATTCTCCGTTGGAACGCACCAACTCCATGTATTATTACTACAATTCCCAGAAAATTTCAGCAAGAAGCATGCAGTACTGAGGAAGCAGTTTGTGTATGTTGTATGCATTCTGGCAAATTTGGTTTAATATGTTGAGTTTTTAGTGTGAGAAAAAGTGAATTGTGTGTGCTGACTCAGAAGAAGGTTCCAGAAGTTAATTGTCTGACCTCAAAATCTGGTGTGGCTGAGATTATCTTGGAGGGGGACTGCAGAACATCTGCAACTTTCAACATCTGATTTGATTACAATCACACATTTTTTCCCTCAACAAACTGTGGTGTTCCATTGGCTTTTTATCTACCTTATATAGTGATATAAATTCACAAGCAATATTGTATGAATATAAAAAATTATAACACGGGTCAAAAGTCACATCATTCGAATAGTAAACTAAACAGGTAAAATGGAAAGGGTAAGAAAGAAAATCATCATACTTGTATGTATGTGGAAATTTACATGTCATTGTTTTTGAAACATGGTATAAACTACACTGGTAATTACCTTTTCTGCACACTGGTTATCTCTCAAGGAAGGAAGGGAAACACTCAAAAATTATACAGCAAACCTACAGGCAACTGGGGGGTGGGTTGCTGTACTCACAAGTATTTGTGTATGTAAGCAATAGGAACAAAGAAAATAAAGTGGGACAGCAGAAAAAATGCCAGAAAAAGCTCTACACAAACCTCTCTATCTCTCTCTCACTCCCCAATTAAAAACAAGGGAACAAATAAAAGAATCAGAAACAGTTTTTCTCACATTCTCTAAACACTTATATATCTATTTCCTGTTTCCAGCTTTACGGTTCACTTCAGCAGGAATGGCATGCCTTCCACCGCGTTGAGGATTGTGACCACTTCCCCCGCTAGGCTTTCTTGAGTGTGAAGGACCTGTTTTGTTAGGCTTGGTTCTAGGTTCTGGACTCTTCATTGGTTTCATGTTTGGTTTTGGGACATTTGATACCATGCCATTGCCAAAACTGCCCAATTTGGAATGGTTGAACTGCCAAAGCAAATCTGGTTCAGATGAATCGCTCGTTGCAGCATCGAGTTCATCCAGATCATCAGCAGCCGTGATGTCGAAATGGTTGCTGTCAGGGAACAGGTTACACGATTTTTTTGGGAGCGATTTGAAGGAGTCTGTGAGGTATTTCTGGTAAAAAATGTCAGACATGTTGCCCATTTCAGACTCCCAACAGCCAAAGGGGCTTTCCATTCTTTGCATCGGTTCTTGCTTGTTCACCATGACCTTGTCTACCCACTCGCCCGAGCTAACAAGCTTATTATCTTCTCTATAGTTCTCACCGGGACTGCTGACCGGTGGCCATGGAGGGGAATTTCCTAGTAACTCATCAAGATCAAAGCTTTGCCTCTTTTCCCTTAATGCAGGCTTCTTGTTCACCTGCAAATGATAAGAATTTTCATGATGAAAACAATTGAATCCAATACAATCCAAGAAGCTTGTAGTTCAGCAGTTCTATCTCTCGAGAATCATAAAGCAGTACACTAGAACAAACCACACTTGTTGGAAGACAAGCAAGACTATCAAAGATGATTACCTCAATACAATCTACTTCGCCCATCGGTTTCCTCTGATTGTTTGAACTTGCCAGTGTATCTTTGCCATGTAAATTAGTTTGGAAAGATGATGGCTGCATGATATGTGGGCTGCTCTGAAGCTTATGTTGAATGGAGACTGGTTCTGCTTCTTTCTTCGCTAGCGCAGCCTTCAGAACAGATATCTGATGCAACAATGTGATTTTTCGATAAACATTAGCTGCTGGATGGACAGTGTAAAATCACTTCTAGTTTCCCATAATACCATAACAAGAAAGAGGAAACAAAAACTTAGTACCTGTTCTTTAAGGTCTTTTACATCTGCAGAATCTTTGTTTACCCTTGCAGCACCAAGTTCCACAGCAGCCACTCTCTCAGCAAATTTAAGCGTACTGATTGTTTCTCCAATCGCATCAGGCTCGGGGCTTATGTGGACGAACATCAGCGTCTTGGCCTGTCCACCTAAAACACCATAAAACAAACCCGGTGACATTCTGAAAAAGGAAATCGAGAACAAACTTTATCCACTCACTATAATCCTCACCAAGGGAGTCCTGAAGCAATTGTGTAAGTTTGCTGTTCCTGTAAGGGACATGTGCATTCTTCTGTGCAAGGGCAGATATTACATCACCCAGAGCAGAAAGAGATTTATTAATGTGCTGTGCCTCCTTTAGTCTATCTCCCGTGACTTCAGACTTATCGACCCTCTCACTTCCAGCAAGATCAACCAAATGCATGCAACCACGAAGAATCGTTCCAGAAGTCAGGTCTTGCCCGCGAACATGAACAGTTAAGCAACTGTGCAATGCAAAATCATGAAGTGAGCATTACCAATAATAGAGCCTTTAAGAACTTCAAAGAGGAAGTGAAGAACAAAAAAGAACAGTGTGCAGCACCTGTGAGAGCGGCTGCTTCGATCGTTTAGTGCCGTTGCCCCTACTGCACGATTCCTTTGTCCTAGGTTCATCAGATCAATAACATCTGAAGTTGAAGTCACACGAACCACACTAGCATCTGGAACAGTGAGTCCCTGAGAGGAACTGCGGATTTCTAATGTAATAACAGATGAAGGAATCCAATCATGAAGAATGCGGGGTTTATGTGTGTTCATTTCAAAGTAAGAAAAATATCATTTATCCATTAAGCCTATATGCCTAATAATCGCGGGAACAAAACCTTTGGAATCAGTAAGAAAAACATCAATTAGTATCGTTTCTGTGGAGGATATCTTTTGTTCAAACCATCAGTAACAAGGAGGTCTCTAACTTGCTCATTATATATCTCAATCATCTGAACAAACACATCATAGTGGAAAGTGTCCTTCCTTTGCTCTGCAAGAAGGAATAAATCGCCCAACGCCCTATAGTTTACCCCTTGGCTTTGTTCTGTGAGATCCTTCGGTCCAGACTGAAGACAAAGCATAGAATTCACTCAATTCAGCACAGACAAAAAGTCGAAACATAATTTCTAGTACTTGACAAGCAAAGGCTTTTCATATCTAACCATGGTATATGTTTTCCCTGATCCTGTTTGACCATATGCAAAAATGCAGACATTGTAACCATCAAGGACTGATCTAATCAGTGGCTGTGTGTCTGAAAACACCTCCCCTGTAGAAAGAAAAATGGTGTAGAACTAATCAAAGGGTGAAATAGGGGTAATGTTAGTATTATAAAAGCCTCTCACAAAATGTTTACCAACCAACCTTGAGTGGCAGATGGTCCAAATACTTTGTTGAAATTGAAAGACCGATGTCCTTTCCCATGCTTGGATGGAGTGTTAATTGTAATTGTACCATCTTCAATCTGATCTACGGCACTCAAATAGCTTGATTGCCCATGCAAGAAAGGCCTTACTCTACAGTAAACTCTTATGCTTCCTGATTGAAAATTGAAATCAAAGTATAACCTTTTCATCTCAAGACCAGAAGAAAATGTAACTTGCATCATAAGAATTTCAAAGAAACAACATGGTACCTTTAAGGTCCTGGACTTGATTGTAAAGCTTGCGGTTTTCCTCAAGAACTCTATGATAACCTGAAGCTGCATGAGCTAAGCCGTGTATGTGCAGACCTACAAAGTAGGGATGCCATTAGGCTGAAAAACTGACGAGGAATCCCAGAGGGGAAGAAAGACATGAACTGACATCTAAAATGTAAATTTGATACACAAATTAGGAACATTTCCTACCTATGTTGTGGATTTCCTCATCAAACTTCATTTGCATGAACTGTACACCTGCTTTTGTAGTGGAAAGAGTTTGTTTCAACTCCTACAGTGAAGTTAAACCAATACTCTTTTCTGTCAAATTTGGAGTTCAAGAGTAGGGGGTGGTTCAAAATCATGAATAGAGAGTTTTATGTCTTAGTGTCTTACCTTAAGACCTTTTTCCTGTTCATCAACAACCATTTGCTGTTTAAGACATCTTCTTTGAAGTTCTTCATCAATGATATTGTTGTTCTTCTGAAAATCATCTTTTTTCATTACATTAATGTTTCTTTGTTCAACCTTAATGCAAAAGAAGAAGAAAACTGCAAGTATGAGTGGCTGAATTCACAAACAAATTCACATTCAATACAACCCACAACTCAAAAAATACATCAACTAGATTACCTTGATGATCCCAGCAGTTTGTTTAGGAATTGGCTTGTTAACATGAGAAATAATTGAATCCTTGAGAGTTGCTCGCCTTTGCTGGATATGCGCATCAAGAAGTGCATCAGACTACGTACAAAGTATGCACTCATGCAGTAAAGAGAGTACAAGAAGAGAAGTATAAAGAAGCAAAAATAAAACAGAAAATGAAGGATAAAATCTATAATGAACATCAAGAAAGCAGTGATGTTCAACTGGCAGTCAAGAAACTTGCCACATCGTTTTGGCTTGCAATGCGAAGCTCAAACTCCTCGACAACTTTGCTCAACACTGACTCCACAAGCTGCAAAAAAACACAAAGTTACTGGAGGTCAGAATGAATGGAGATTGTTCAAAATGAACACAGCAGAGAAAACTTCAAAATCCTATTAATTGATTAAGATCCAAACAGAAAGTGTTCATTTCTTAATTGGACAACTAACACCCTAAGTAGATCTGCAGTAAACCCCAGCCAAGGTTGGATCACAATCTCTAGATTTGTGAGGAATTAACAAAAAGATGCTGGGTAGAAACCTAAATATTTTGTGTCTAGAAAGATATTTCCTTCAAATTTATAGTTCAAACTTACATTTGGAACCTCCTCAGGCTTCTTATCTAGAAGAACTGCACGAACAAGCATGCTCAACGAAGAGCTAGGCTGCAAAAACGATGACAGTTGGATAAAAAATTCCTTGAATTCAGTGTCACAATTCATACAGTGAACCTAAATTAATCAGCAAAGCCTAACTAGTAACTACCATTCTATTAGTTTCAGTCTCAGTTCCTGCACCACTCAGAGATTTCTCATTCATCAGCATATTCCTTGAAGAAGATGAACTCGTAAACGGCTCAGAATTTTTGCGTGTCAGTTGTTTCGCACATGCGGTGGTTGGTTTTACATTTCCACCGAATTTCCAGACACCAATGCCACCTGACTGCTTCCATTCGCTGTAGGATTTGAGACCCAAAACACAGTTGACAATCCTAGAAGATGCCCCACCCTGATAAATCAGCAATTTAGTCATATCACTTCACTTGAGAATTGAGATGCCCCTAAACTGAACTGATCAGTAATTTCAAAATCCCAGAAATGAGACTTGACAGAGTAGAATTTTAACACTAGAATTGACTTACTTGCTCAAGATCAGATGCCTCAAAAGTGGGAATTCCTACTTCTTGCACTGCCACCAGAAAGTTCCTGACATTCTCAAAGTATTGATATGCAGACAAAGCTGCCCCATCAGGGAGCAATGCAGCATCACTAGGGCTTTCAACCACCTGATTTGGGTTCAATTCTCATTCTAAATCTCAAAATCTCAACTGGGAATAATAATAATAAATGCCAAGAATTGAACCTACCTTGGGAACAGCTCCAGGTTGAATCTTATTAAGCACATTGCATAGAACAATTCCACTCCTTAACCCCAGCCTGAACTCTTCCTCAGAGGGCTCTGCTGGCAAATCCTTTGCCCCCACCACTCCCACCATCTTCCTCAGCCACGCCGCTGCTTCATATCTCCTTATTGCTGCAGGCATCCATTTATGGTAAAAATCATTTCTTTGGAAGCAATAATATATGGTTTGGAGATAAAATTGAAATGGAAAAAGCTAAACAGAATTCATATATACATAAACATAAACACGGTATAATGAACATGAATTCTGTATCGAACTTACCGGCTTCTTCGGCTCGACGGGCGTCCAAATCGAGGCCCCGCGATCGGGTCCCGTGCTGCTGAAGAACATCCTCCACCACGGACACAACCGAAAACGAGAATGCTCCATCGGCCGCCATTTTATATTATATTATGTAAACTAAAAACAAAAACTTAAGAGCTCTGAATTGAAGAATTGATTCCCTGATCGGAAATGGAAACTTCAAACTCCCAACATCAGGTAAGATATTGGAAAATCTTGAGAAATTAAGAGGCTTTGAAAAGGAAAGTTGCAGGAATGGAAGTTTCTTGTACGCTACTGCTCCAGAAGATTAGTCCCGCCCGGCCTGTAACTTTGCACACTATGCTGGCCTCACTGGCACTCTTCTTTTTCCCTTTCCCCACTTCCCCTTTCCCTCTCTCTCTCTCTCTCTCTCTATGGAGTCCCTGGCCTGCTGCTTTATACTACACAACGTGCTTCCCTCCTTTGAATATATCCTTCTTTCTTTCCCCCACTCGCCCACATCTTTCCGACCCTCCTTCCATACCTCTGCCTCGTCTCCTTCCCTCCATATCATTTAGTTACACCATATTTGTTCAGAGATTTTCCAGCATTAATACAAAATCCACAAAGATTGTTTTTTTAGGAAACTGTCATATTTTTTTTTTTTATGGAAAATGTAATAATAAACTAATTAGTAATGTATAGAAATTTTGGTGTAAAAGGTGAAAGCTAGTTTGCAGTTTGAATTGCAGGCTGGCTATGAGGTATAAACTAATTAATTGTGTTGTGTAGATACAAAGAATTCTGGTAGTTTTGTTTTAAAGAACGACCCACGTCGTACGTACTAGGTTGGCCGTCTGTAAACTTCAGGTTCGTTATGAACAGTTACTTGGCAATCCACGCCACGATTTAACTCACTACTTGTCCATTTGTTTTTTTTCTCATTTCTTCATAATTTTATATTGTTAGGCTATCATTATCCCTTCAAATATCTCTTACTCTAAAAAAAAATAAAAAAAAATCTCATTCTCACATCACACAATTTACAAATTATTTACTATTCACACTACGCCCCTGCAAATTTAATCTATTTTTAAAAGTGTACCCCAATATCTCATCACTTTAAAACATTAATAAATAAATAAAATAAAAAAGAAAAGAAAACAACATAAAGTAAATATACAAAAAAAAAGTACAAAAGTTGCCGCAACAGCTTTTTACAGATTGCAGCATATTATGCAAATTTGCAACCCACTTCATCATTAAAAAAATAAAAATCTTTATAGCAAATGCCACATCACTTTGCCAATCCCATATTGACAGGGATGAGGGCAGTCTTAGCCTTTCCCCGTTCAACTCTGTGCAGGCTCATATTTAGGATGTGGACCCGTCAGCCCAGAAAAAAATTATATAGTAAATGAACAATTACACTTAAAATTCTTTTTTAGCAGTTATATAAGAATTTGAATCTAAGTGATTCAAAATGGGGCTCTATTAATCTCATAGTGAAATAGTGAATATATACACACTATTTATTCTACAGATTTATGAGTGCAATTTATGATGTCTTTAAAAAAAAAGAATTGCATACAGTTGGTAAAAGCAGTTGAGCTTTCTTGAAGTAAGAATATAGCACCGAGTAGTAACGTTCCAAAATTCAAATATTAGGTTAGGGACAACCGAACCTATTTGGTTCCAGTTTGGTAGTAACGCAAAGGAACCATCTCCTGGGGGCCTACAATGGTATCACAATGACAAACTCAAAAAAAAAAATGATAAATATCCATTTACGAGGTAAAATTTTCATTATATATCTGATTTATTAAAAAATGAAAAGAGTAAAAAAAAAAATTGATATATTTTTTAAAGCTAGATAGAAAATAAAAAATTAAGTAAAAGAAGTATTCACATTAATTTTTAATGAGTCGTTACTTTAATTAGTTATTATGACATACTATTAAAGAATGTTTATATCAATGATTATTTACTCCAATTTTGATTTGTTATGGTTTAAAATATACATATATTTGCAATCAAAAAAATATATACATATATTTAGTGGGTATTAGTACATTACCAACCTATAACAAATTAATAATCTATAGGGTTCCCATAGTATTTTGTATTGGCACCAAGAGGGGTGACTTTGCCACTATTTTACTTTAAGCAATCATTTCGAAACTCCATAAAAAAAGTGATTCGATTTGATTGATTATAGTAACAGCTATAATTCCACCTTTAACTATTATACCAAAATTATATATATCTTTCATTATTTTTTAGAATATATCTTTCATTATATTTACACAAAAATCGTCATTGCATGCTATCTGAATGTGTGTTTTGGGCGAAATCTGTTTTGTGGCCCTAACCGACAAAAAGAATCACAACGAGGCAAATTAGTCTAGATTGCCTATAGTTAATCGTTTCAAATTAAGAAGGTCAATTGACAACTCCCAAATAAAATCAAACTTTTAACCTTATATAATATATACTTGTCCTTGGTAGCTAAAAATGCTCTTTCACTTTATTATATACAGGAATTTCATTTCTTTGGACATAATTCATCTATTATATTAGATAAGGATATACATTTCTTATTATGAGAATAGCTAATTAACTTTTATAGTGTAGTTAGGATTGAGCGATTTGGAGTGTAGGAAGTGTAGAGGGGATTGAATTATGATTAGTTAAGAAGTCTCATCAATCCAGTTGAATGGCAAGATCAGGGTCACACTCAGGGAGACATTATTGCCGTTGCTCTTGATATAGGCTTGGGAAGTTGAGGTGAAACATATATATATATATATATATATATATATATATATATATATATATATATATATATATATATATATTCAGTATTAAAAGTGATGTATGTATGATGGTCTGATATGAAAACATTGTTGGGGTGGCCTGGCATGGCGATTTGAGCAGAATATGAAGCACAAAGAGGGCTGTAAAAAATCATAATGGCAGAGAGCACAATTGCCGACAATGGCACGTTAGTTGTATCCTTTTCGGAGTCTACGGCGAATCATAAACAAACTGTAACCTAATTCATAGATTCTTTGTTTTGGTGGATGAGCATCCTATCCAATATCCTCATCATCTTCTATCCATTCTGGTAATAACAATATCATATCATAACATAACATAGTCACACACAAATCATTACCCTCTTCTTTTTTTTCTCTATCTTCTTTTGCATCATCACAACCCATCCAAAACCCCTCATCTTTGATACAAACTCACATCGACTCCGAGTGGTATAAGATTTCAGAGTTTTTTTTTTTTTGAATGACCAGAGAAATTTGCAGTCATTATCCGGGAGTGTGCATGTTTGAGGTTTCTTTTGGATTGGTTTAGTGTTGTCAGATGGATAGAAACTTAGACCCCAGACGCCCCATTTCTTGGCTGCTACGTACTTAAAAGCTAGGGGATGCGCTGTAGCTATACACCCATATGGTTTGGGCCAAAACTTAAGTCATACTCTACTTTATCTTTTGAATAGTGTTTCCTCATTCATTCATTATTTCTTTACAAAAAGAAGAATATGGAGATTAAAGAGGAAATGTCATGAGTCATGCATGAGAAGAGGAGAGAAATGTAGAGCTCAAGTTAAGTCGGTCAGGTTGTTAGACTCAGTAATAACAAGGTTACAAGTTCGATTTTCAAAGAAAACAACTTGCTGGTCTTTTTTATTCGAGTCAGGTTGATTTACCTTAACTTTTTGTGATCATTTGCTAGTTAGAATTTACTCGGTACGTACATACTTTCGAATAGTGAGATTTTCCTTTCACCATCCAAAAAAGAAGAAGAGAAAATTAAAAGAATAAAGGGAAAGAATAACTAACTGTGTTGAAATCATGATAGCGGTGAGCATCGGCTTTGCTTTTGGGTTGGCCGCAAGCAAGCTAAGTTGGGGTTACAGCTAAGCATAAGCTAGCTAGGTGCAAATGAAATGAAATGGTTAGTTGTTAATTGAGGGCGGGTAGTATTAATGTACGAAAAAGGTGGATAATTGGAGCTTAATGATGGGGTGTTACGTTGTTTTTTAGTTGTAATGTGCAGTGGGTGAAGTGGAATTAAGGGAAAAGGAGGGGTTGAAGAGAAATTAATTAATGGGATGCATCATATCATATGATCATATGGTTTTCCTGTTTCTTGGAGATAATCATCATGTGAGGAGGCCGGAAGGGGCCGGGGGGTCCATTCCCAAAGAATCATCAAAGTATAGGCACTCCAATGCAATGCTTTAACTTTTGGAGCCGACCAAACTAATGATGAAAACCCACTGCGCCCTTTCCGTGTCCAACATTATCGTATTTCCTTAGCTTAATTTCTACTGTCATGCATGCATACTAGATTACTAGTATTATTCCACGTATACTGCCTATACTCTTCGTTTCCGACAAATTATTTTGGTATATTGTGTGAATTATAACAAAAAAAAAAAATACATTTTTAATATATTAAAAGTACATTATTTGTAGAAAAATAAAATAATATATTTACAGTACTCAAATAATGTATTTTCTTTAAACTGCATATGAATGTCTCTTATCTGTGCGGACCACAATAATGATTGTTCATTTCCTTTCCTTGGTTTGAGGAAGAAAGATAAGGCCCATTTAAACCAAAAAAAGAAAAGTTGACATTGAAATATCCCATAGCCCATTCGGTAATCGTTATACTGGAATATAATCCATATTGTAATATATTTTTAATGTACTGAAATTTTTAGTAAATGAAATATAGTTCACATTATAAAATATTTTAGTCTACTAAAAATTTATTTTTTGAAAATTCACTTTTAGTAAATGATCAATCAACAACCACCTCCACCTTGTAATATAAATGCAAAAAAATTCATGGTCCGTATATCTTTAAACAAAGGTTCGCTCTACCTCTTGATTTGCAATAGAGAAATTGAGAAAACACGAATAGGTTGTAGTACGTTTGCATATTTAAATGGCAACTGGCAAGTAGCAAAAGAAACTAAAAATATAATGCATCATTATTAATTCAACAAATCTTCAAAAACCAAAATGTAGTTTAATTTGTCTATAGCATCTTAACACTTTTTTCATCATTATCATTTCAGTATCGGCAGCAGTGTGTTACAGTATCCTAACGCAATTTCAATCTTGCGATTCTATTGTGGCCAAAACCCTTAATTTACCCATGACGATTGACGGCGCGTATACGGAAGGCCACATTCTGTTCTAGCCAACTAACTCAATCCATACTAATTTCCAATGCATGACGATATTGATCCTCACAGTGGTTGTGGCTGAGGATCAGGGGGGAACACTCTAACTAGAAAACGGTGTATCATCTCAAAACTGGTGAAGGTAATTACAGCTGCTGGTGTGGTCCGGATTAAATTGGTAGCACAACCTCGATAAAAACCAGGGATGCCTTCTTGCTGGAAAACTTTCCTAATGCAGTCAATCACACCACTATAGCGTTTCTCCGAGTGTAGGCCCTGCTCTTGAAGCCTTGACCGCACAACCTACAAATTAAATTACACTAGCCAAATATAATAATACCCAAGACAGTCGGTAATTGGTAATGTTTCCATTCATTTGTGTCATTCACTAAGATGGTGAATAAGTTTTGATTCAAAGTTGTAACCAGAAGAAGGCAAATAATAAAGGACCAACAGACCTCATGTGGATATGTCATTGTAGAAGCAAATATTTTTGAAACTGATGATGCAACAGCAACATTGCCAGCACTGAGTTTGTCCATTGTAGTGTTATCTAATGTCACCAGAAATCAAGCAGTGTCAATATTGATCCTTAATCCTTTCCGAGGGAATAATTCAGGAATATTGCTATAGTAACTAGTTCTAAGCAAATGAAAAGGAAAAAGAAAATAACCAAGTACCCCGATCAGCCAAATATATCTTGATCTTCTCATATGTTGGAAACTGGATAGCAACATGACTAATACCCGCCAGAGCAGGCACAAGACCACTGACAACAATGAAAACATAAGCGATCAACAAGCTTAACTACCTATGTGATGCATAATTCAAACATTCAAATAGAAGACTAACCTATACAGCCCACGAATGCCCTCTTCACGAGCTATTCTTCTTAGAGCCGATAATGTACCCCTATATGGCACAACACCAGCTCTCATTCCTTGAGTCTACAGATAATCAGAAACAGATCTTTCAGATCTCTCAATCTTGAAATAGAAATGGAAATGCTACTTCAATTGAGTAGCAAGAATATATCCCCCCCTCCCCTCCCCACACCAAAAAAAAGAAAGAAAGAAAGAAAAGAACCCCCCAAAATATTGTGTATATAAACTTTTCAGCCCTAATCAATTAGGAACAAAAGAAAACAAAGTTAAACTCCTCTTGGTAAAAGGGAATAGTAAAGGCCTCATATCATTGTGTAACCAAACTAGCAGATGACATGGGGCATAATCAATTGAGTCAAGGAAACTTGTGTGAAGGACACACACCTGAAGTCTAGTCTTCACAACCCAAAGAGGATTTGTGGCAATTGTTGTTGCACCCCCAGCCCCAGCAGCAGCAAGCATGTTGGCACCAATAGAAAGTTTATGGCTTTCATCTAAAATAGCCAATAAAACACATATTGAGCTCTAAAACAGCAAACAAATTCTTTATATTCAAGAATGAAACAAGATTAACTGACCATCAGAGCAAAGAAAAGATTTCAGCTGCTCATAAATAGTAAAATAAACCTGCAGAAGATATGATCATGTGCTGCATTATTTCAGTTATTAACTTCATAATTTCAGGAACATAAAAGAGTGAAAAGGCAGAAGAACAATGAGTGAAAAAAACAAAATTAAGAAAGAAGCAAGAATGGGCCAGCCTCACGAAATATATCAGCAAAGGAAAAGTACCACCATCACATGGTGTTGGGGAAAAACTAATCTGCTACTCTGTGACTATGCTCAATCCTGTCAGTGCACAAGTGTTCATAGGGGGGGGGGGGGGGGGGGGGGGGGGGGGGGGTGATGTCTACCACTCTTACCCAATTTAGAAATGGACAAGAAGAAAATAGTCAGCATAGCTTCAGATCTAAATAAAATTCCTCATTATTTTATAGACAGTATTTCACACACACTGTTATTTTTTCCAGAAAAAAAAAATGAAGAGCCAAACCATGGTAGACTCAGATTCAAAGATTGTATGCAGAATTAAACAAAACTCTGTATGCAGTGCAAGAGAAAGCTACATACTGCATAAATTGTAATTTTCTCAAGCTTGATTTCTTAGGCAAACCTCTAGATAAAACAAACAGCATAATAACTTAGGCATATCATCCATGAGAGTGTATGAATGAAGTCAACAAAATGATATTCTAGAAGCACATAGACCAAATTTAGAGAAAAGGTGATAGTATACCGCCCAGTTTGGAAGTAATGCCAGAACTGTTGGAGAAAGCCCGCGGTACATCCCACGCAACCCCTCCCTCTGGAATATCTGCTCTAAGCTACCAACTATAAGACTGCCTGATCAAAACAAATAGAAACATATTAGATTACCCATCAAATATCACATTGTTTTACTTCTAAATATGCTTGATGTTTGGAGAGAATTTGAGCCAAAAACCAAAATTAAATATAGCAGCTATTTGGTAGTACCTCTAATGTTAGTATTACCAAGCTTTGGAAGCCCATGGACCTGAAATCTTGTCTTTATAACATCTAAAGGACACACAAAAGTAGCTGCAATTACCCCTGCAAAAGATCAAACTCCCGAATCTAAGCAAACACAAACAAACGAAATAATATTGCCCCTAAACATCAACAAACTAGGAAATGGAAAAAGGCGGAAAACGAATTGTTTGTGGACCAAAAGGAAAGCCCGAAGTACCGGCAGCGGCGCCCGCGCCGGCATTGCAGAGGACGCCTTTAGGGCTAGGGCCATGCGCATCGGCAGTCATTGCTAAATCTACGGCAATCGAATCGAAAGAGGGCTGCAACGGCGGGAACAATCTGTTTATTGGAGAAGTCCTCTCTGGAGAGGCCAATAGCTGACAACCAGCGTCGCATGGCCAGCCGGTAGAGCTCGGAACGAGCGATTCGAAGGAGCAAACCTAAATATCTCCTCTATGATTGGCCTTTTTATCGTCTTCCTCCCCGCAACAACCTGAAGAATTATAATGCCTGTGTTGTTGGGAGTTCGATGCGATCGAGAATCACAAACAGGAAAGCGATCTCACACTAATCTTCATCTGATCTGGGAGGGTAGGTTTTGGATCGAAGGAAGAAAATTATTGTCGACCATTGAACCACTCTCCACCAGACGATTCGCCACAATTTGGGACCCTACTTTTGTTTTATTTATTTTTTAAATTTGTTTTCCTTCTATGGATGCGCAGCTCCCTGCGAGTCTCTATTGGCGGCCGCGCCTACGTGCTATAAAGTCACAATATAAAATTTTTTGACTATAATATAAAATCTTATGGACCATAATTATTAATTAGAAAGCAATTAGAAAGCCTATGGCATATGTGGTTGGTCACTTGGTTGTGTTGATTCTTTAATTTTAAATTATTATATTAATTTAGAAGTAGATAATTGGTCCAAATACAATTTCAAGTGGTTGATTTTATTAAAGTTAACATTAATTTTATTATTTATATAATAAAAATACGAGTAAATATCATCGAATTTCTTTAATTCGAAATAGATAAGTGTAATTTGTATTACGGAAAATGTATTCTTTTTTCTTTCTTTTTTTTTTTAAAAAAAAAATTATTGGACTTTAGAGCAATCACAATGTGATTTTTTGATGAATCTTTTCAAAACAAAAACTTGAGGGGTGGGTTTTTTGCAAACGGGGGTGTGTTTTTATTGAGTTTTTTATCCAATGAAATTTACCCACCATTTCAAATATTTTCATAACATTCTTCTTTTCTTTTGTCATTATTTTTTCTTCTTTTTTCCGCTCCTCTCTTCTCCCTCTCCCTCTCTCCTATAATGCCGATCAAAAATCAAGGAAAAAATTGTTTATTAATGTCGCTCTTATATAATTTGGCACACGTGATACATTTTATGCCGATTATAATTATTAATAGTCAAGTAACTATAAATAGAGTATGTACAAACACTATAAATACAGATAACATTGTCAAATATTAGAGAACCTTGATTTATACACATTACAAGGATATCGTTTGAGGATATATTTCTATGACCGTTTATGCTATATTCAAAGACATAATATACGACTTGTTAGGTTTCAAGTTTCAACTTTAAAATTGACTAGTTTAAAAGATACCATAGTTATATGCAAGGGTCTTGTCAATTTAAGTGGTGGGATTTTTACCGATGACAAGTATAAAAAAAGTTGCTGATAAGACATGTAGCTTGACAAAGCACACCTTTTTTTTAATAATTTTTTTTATATAATAGTATAGAGATATAATCAATAATGTCTATCTTTCACTCAATTATATAACGTATTTTAGACAATTTGATGAAAACTGTAACTACTATCAATAATGTGCATTATGTAAACTTCATTAATGCGTAATAACTTATAAACCACACATAAAATATAAAACATATTAAGAAGATTATATTCAACATACTCAACTAAAAATCATGTGCATTTTATAAACCGCACTTATGTGTACTAACTTATAAACAATACATAAAGAAACATACTAAAAAGATTATATTTAATCAAACAGACTCAACAAAAAATCAAACTCGTAACATTCAAATACGAAAGTATGCTCGTTGATCGTGTTGGGAGTGGGACCAAACTAACAATTGCGTTCTCCACCACTACTCACCTACCAAAATAATACGATTGATTAGTAGACGGGGCTCAGGTCCGGTCCATCTTTGTTTATTTCTTCCCTCTTTCCACACCGGCCGTGCACATCGCTACTAAAGTACAAACTCTTACTTCACTTGACACCTCTAAACAACACCAAAACCTCAAAAACCCTAATCAGGGATATACACAGCTTTATATAGTAAATGTTCTATTACTTCATTCCAATCCCATTTACTGTGAAGTGTGAATTATAAATCTCATCTCACGTATCTTTGATACTTAGAACCATACATAGACACCCATACAGAGAATATATTGATTGATTGGTACAGTAGATATAAGATGTCTAATTCTGGAGGCTTTGCTGTGTCCCGGAGCCATGGCGGAGACCGATTCTACAGCCCGCCGGCGATCCGTCGGCAGCACGAGCAGATGCTGTTGCAGCAGCAGCAACAGCAGTTCCAGAGACTTCAGCAGCAGCAGCAGCAGTTGCAGAAAACTGTGAAGGTGGAGGCAGCTGCTGAGGTGGGGAATCGGATTGACTTGGACGAGTCGGGGACGGCATTGTCTAAACAGTCAGTTGTTTGCTCTTCTTCTCCGACAGGGCCGCCAACGAACGGTACCAACTTGGATCGCTTGCTGGAATCGGTTACTCCCTTTGTGTCAGCTCAGCACAATTCTGAGGTATGAAAGAGCTAGGGTTTTGCAGCTGGAGAAAAATCGGGTGCCAGTGTCTAATTTGTGAGAGAATGCAGTTTAAAATTAAAATAATTGGTACTCTTTTTTGGGATTAGAATAACTGAATAAGGTTATGAAAATCACTAACTTTCCATTTGATGTCTTCTTATGCTATCAATTATTGCTCAATTGTCTTTATTCAGTACAAAGGAGACTGCTGGTCTGTTTTACTTTATAGATTATAAATTTCCCACACTTTTTTTTTTAAATTCATAAATAAATGCTGTTTGATTGTTTGAATTTGATTAATATCTTGGCAATTGCTTCTACCTGGCTCTGGTATTGAGAGTTTGTGAGTTGGAATAGAAATATGAATGAAGATGTATAGTGGAGGGCATGTTCATGGTGCCAACATTTTTTAAATTAATCTTTACATTTGATTGGAGGTGTTTTGTGTCTTCAGCTTAATGTAAGAGGACGGAGAACTCGTGAGGCAGATGCAAATGCATATTTTTGCCTGGAGGATCTTTGGGAATTCTTTAGCGAGTGGAGTGCATATGGAGTGGGTGTGCCATTGTTGTTGGAAGGAAAAGACCGAATTATACAATATTATGTTCCTTTTTTATCTGGGATACAATTGTATATAGATCCATCAAAGTCCTCTTCTTGCTTTAGGTAAACTTTTTTATAATATGATGCTTTTGTAGTTATTTCATCTTCATATAAATATCATTTATGCCATTATTGTAGTCCTTTTGATTTCGTGATTCTTTTGTTTTTATTTTTATATTTTATTTGTCAATTTTGTTAATGCCAATTATGGTATGTCAACGCCATACATGCTGATAGCTCACTTTCATCATTCTATATTTATAAGACATTGGCATGCTGATGGGCATTTTCCTTCATTCCATATATTAGATGCATTTGAGTCATGAGAGGGCATCACCTCAATTGTTGTCAGTTCTTTATTTGTGAAGTTAAATTATCTTTCACTTGAAGTTACTGTTGAGGAATATCATTGTTGCAATAACCATTGCAGCATAATACCAAGGCACTCTTATCTTAGGCATATTTGGAGCTAGACCTAATTCCTAGCTATAGAGTGCTACTAAGTTGCATTAACTTTTGGACATTGGCATGCTAGGTAGTGGAATTAATATTTTCCCAGGAATGAGGTGCTACATTGGAAACAAGGTGATCAATGCTACTTTAATGCTGGGTTTCACCATCTATGTCAACTTTCTAAAAGTGAAAAATCAAATGTCAGATGAACCTGCTTTGCTACATACATTCTTAGCTTGCAAGTTTGCTGCTAGACTTGGAGAAGTGCCTATTGTGTTTCAGTGTAATACTGGATTATTTCTCAACTTTAGGAACTCTTTGGTTTTCTCAAGTGGCTAGAGGAGCTTGTCACTTTATGCAACTTGTAAATACATATTGGTTTGCATGCTCTTTCAGTACTTTTGGACCTGTTTCCAAGAGAATAGGTTGGTTAGGGAGGAAACCAGGAAGCTTGGCAATATGCTAATTCGTATATTTTCGAGCAGAGTTATGCATTGTGATAACCCTGTGTCAGATAGCTTTGAATTATTTTTCTCCATTTGAGAGAGAGAAAAGGAATATATCTTGAATGTTCTGCAGATATATACACGTTGCTTCTTGTAAACATTTGATTATTGTTTCTATAGGAGACCTGGTGAGGAGAATGATGAGGAGCCAAGGGAGATTAGTGGAGGCAGCAGTAACTGTGAAGCAGATAGACAATGCAAATCTGCTGCTGATGTGCAACTAAACAGAATCTTATCCAGAGACAAACCTGGTATGTGCTTGTCTGGTGATGAAGGTGAAAATGGCAAATCCAATGGGCAACTCTTATTTGAGTATTTGGAACAAGAACAACCACATCATCGTAGACCATTAGCTGACAAGGTATATACCCTTAGTAGAGTTTGATGAAACAAACAATGTCTCTGCCTTCTGTGTCCTGAGATGGTATTCTCAATCTTGCTCATGTGACAGATAGCAATTCTAGCATCTCAATTTCCAGAGTTGAAGAAGTGCAGGAGCTGTGATTTAATGCCATCAAGTTGGATTTCTGTAGCTTGGTATGTTCTGATTGCTGCAAAGAGGAAGGATATTTGCAAACTATTCAAAATTTAGTTTACTAAAAGATTAATTGCAGGTATCCAATATATAGAATACCCATAGGCCACACGCTTCGGGATCTGGATGCATCTTTTTTAACTTTTCATCCACTGTCCACACAACCTATAGGTGCCTCCCTCCTCTCTGTAATTGTATGTGCATGCAAACTCATTTTCTTAGTTGGTTTTCAGTACCAGATTGCTCTATCTGCTTCTCCTAAAGCAACCTTATATTCTTCGCACCAGGTACTGTTACACCACAACATTGTGGTGCAAGAGATGGGAAAGTATGCAGCATGGTTGATGCTGCTTCAAAAATTTCTCTACCAGCTTTTGGCCTTGCTTCATACAAACTTAAGGGCTCACTTCTGAGTCCATGTGGACAGCATGAATCTGAGCAAGAAAACACTCTTTTGCAAGTTGCCGATAGTTGGCTTGGGAAGTTGAAGGTTATTCTTCCTGATTACCAGTTTTTTCTCTCACATTATTCTCAAAGGAGATGACATCCCAGGAAGTTGATTGTCTGCTGACATTTCAACTCCTTAAGAGGAAATATTGAAGTTCCAAGTTTGGTGGCAGTCTCGAGATCAACAATAGCCCAGAAAACTTCCCAGAACTTGGGAAAACAAAAAGAAGTAATGCTGTGTCCTTTAATCCTTGTTTTTAAATGCCAGAGAAACTTTCAGCAGGTCTTGATAACTCGCCAAGGATGATAATGTTTGATTGGTGATTAACGGTTTGATATACCTCACTTTGCACTTCATTGCCTTGTTTTGAGGTATGGGAGATGAAATTTTAGAGGTATTGGCTTGAAGTCAGTTGATGCCTTGGCTATATTGATGTCTAAAGCGCATGTTAGAATGGCTGACATATTTTAGCCAGTAACATTAGTTCTTGGGGAACTACCATGATGATAGTGACGAAAATTTTGAAACACTGTACTCCTATACTGCATATACAGACTTATACTTGTCATAGGGTGTTGTAACAAGTGCTTCTGACTATAAAATGCTTAGATAAATGCCATATGAAATTTTCATTTTTAGATGCACTGTGTTGCAAGAAAGGTTTAAACGGCTTGAAGTTGTGTGATATTGTTTTGTGGTTTTAGTTCTCATGAGAATAATGAATGATTTTGATATATGGAAAAAAATCTACAGTCGCTACATAATTGAATGCGTGTTGGTTGGCTCAAATAGTTGGCTCTCACTGGGAAGTCGAACTTAAAACCTTGTTATTAAATCACTTGTTCAATCAACTTGTACTTATTAAGCCAACTTAAAACCTTGTTTTTAAGCCAATTGGTCAGTCAACTTGTAGTTATTAAGCCAACTGTTCAATTAACTTGACTGAGATTGCCCTCGAGAATAGGTTCTCACTACAAAATGTTGTATGGTATAATAGGAGTATCCACACCACTATTCACTTTTAGAATTCTAGTCATCTTCTTGCATGATGTAAAAAGGCTAAAACAATTAAGCTAGATAAACACAATTTCCATTACTCATCATTAGAAATGGGAATGTTTCTACATATCAGAACTGCACCTGAACTTGCAACATCAGCTAAGATTTTTATGAAAAATAAATTTTGACCTAATAAGTGCAAGGTAAATTTGGTTTGAAGTCCAAAACATGTCCTATAACAATAGAGTACATCTCTCAGTCACATATACATTCATTCAGACACTGCTACAGCCAAAAACAGAGCAGGGCAGCACAGGACTTGGGGGACTTCTTGGGTTCCAGCTGACTACATTTAGTTTAATTGAATGCCTGTCAGATTCAATGTTATTTGCAATGTTTGTTGCTAAATCATCTGCCTAGTTAGCGCACAGCTTTCATCAAGACTTCCCCGGCTAGCATGTAAAAGATTGCTGCAGGCACAGCATTGTCCTACTCATAAAAAGTCATCCAGAATGGTCGAGAACAATATCCCGCTCACGAAATCACATCTTTGGACCTTCTCCGCTTGGTCCTCATCCAATGGGTATGCTTGGGTGCTTCTGTAAAGAGTTGAACAGGACCCAAAATGGATGATTAGTGCAACATACAGAATTGCAGAAAGTCAAATGCAATAACGTTCTACTAAGTTGTAATAGATTTAGGGTGTGATTGGTTTGCACATGGGAATCAAATACTTGATAATGGTAATGAGTTTTGGTTAAAGTATTTTGCATGTTTGGTAGTAGGATGGAATTGGAATGATTACCAATATTGATGTTTGGTTGTGTATAACCCTATAATGGGGATAAATGTTTTAAAAATACAAAAACAAAATATCAAGATAATTGATCCTAATATAATGGCATCCAAACCATCAATATGAATAAAAAAATCAAAATAAAAAATCTAAAACTACTAATCCAAACTTAAAAATTAGATTACCAATAAGATGGAATGATACCCCTTTTAATTAGGGAATGAGATTTTTAATTGAAGGGGTAATCAAATCTCATAGTTGTGTTCTAAAAAGTTGTCAAACAAACACTAACTATGATTTTGATTCTCATTCCTAGTGTGTAAACCCATGAACCAAACACACCCTTAGAGTTAATGACTGAGAAATTTGTAGTCAAATGCAATAACAATCTTGTGCATGATAATCTCTCTATTATTGCCAAACTAGCAAAATGATTACTTTCCAGTAGATAAACAAGCTTTTCTAATCAAACCTATTTATATAGCTTATAACGAATGTCCTCAGCAGCACTAACATCAATTCTCAGTGCTTAAATATCAAAATTCAAAAGGAATGGCATATCATGCAATTTAAAAAGTATACAAGCACAAACACTTATGATGAACATCTATGGATAGTAAATTAATAATGGGTTAACAATAAAGCTATTATCTATTGTATGCATGGTTTAACAGATTTTTTGGTTTGCAGAATACTTCAGGGACATACTGGTGCATTTTAATTTCTAACTCCTTTGCAGTCATGTTAGTTGTGTATAGTGCAGCAATCCAGTGATTCAAACACGTGAATATGATATCAGAGCTCACAGGGGAATAAATGCTTTCTTAAGGGCTGTCTAAGGACCAAACCAATTTTAACTTCTAATTAGAGTCGTGCACATAACCTAGGAATATCAGTATTCAGCCTTTTAATCTAAGGTTATTATGGCCCTGTTTGGTAAATAATCAACATATCAGCCAATTTTGGCTTATTTGACCACTATTAGTTGTTTGACTTGGTTAAAAAATCAATATAAGTGTTTGGTTAATAAGCTTTTTGTAACTCCAAAAGGCTACTCAAAGCAACTTTTTCAATTAGCTCTTTGAGAAAAGAAATTATACTAAACAGCTAACTAATTTACCAAACACCTTTCTACAAACAGCTAATGTTATCAACTAATCATACCTTCTAACCCAATCAGCTAACAGCCATTTACCAAACAGGGTCTATGATCACAGGATGTGGCTACAAGAGCAGAAGTTAACTTTGACAAAAACAAAGTTTTTTTTTTTTTTTATACCTTTCACAAATACTGTTTTCCTCACTTCTTCCAAGTAAGCTTGTTTGAGCTGAGTTTTTAGCTTGCATGGTTTCAACTCTGTAAGTAGACTGTGGACTGTTGACAAATGAAAGCATCAAACGATCAGCATCCGCATTGGAGGATGAATCAGCCCGACTAGACTCCTTGAGGTGAAGATGCAAATTTAAATTCTGTAACTCTTTCCTCAACAAGGATAAGCCTGAATGCCCTCTGGTATTCAGTCTATTCTGAAGCTTCTTTTTAGAAAGAGCTTAAAAACATGTCAAGTTCAACAAATCATAGCCCAGCGTTTCAAACCAAAAAAGGTGACATTGGTATGTTATACATAAACACATTGGCACATGGAAGGTAGAGAGATACAAATAACAAATCTTTGAAGACAGCAGCTAAATCCAAACAATGTTATAGGTAATGTATGTTGGTTCAATGCACAAAAGCAATTTAATCAAAACATTCCACTCAAATATGAAAACAAAAATTTAAAACTAAGGATTAAAATGGACAATAAATGAAGGATATTTTCAACAGATCCTCGTGTTGTGAAATCACATGTGCAGCCATGTTAATCCCCACATTTGTAGGACAGAGAGGACATATCTGAAGACAAAATTAACTTCATCATTCACAATACAACATAAAGGCTGAATATTATTGGCACTAAAAAGCAACATCAAGAAGGAAAATCGATCACAAACAGACAGAGCAGTGACATTTCAAACTGAAATGTTCTAATTTTATGAATCCAACACTGTACCTCATAAAACCATATCATATCAGCGAACATACTTTGATATGATTTCAGCTGGTTTGTTTTTTCTGAATCAATATAAACTCACATTTAAAAAAATTAATAATCAAAATGTGAAGCATTCCAGCACTTGGATGCAATAACTTAAGGAGTAGCTTACAAAAAACATGGGAAATTCAGAAGATGGGGTTCAAAATCAAAATAATCCCTTTAATTCAGTTTTCTTGTTTATGCCACCTAAACAGCCTATAAAGTTTCATCAGTTCTCAAAATTAGCTTGTGAGTCTGAGGTTCTTCAACCTCCTAGGCATACAATTTACTCCCCTGATAAGACAAAAACCTTGTAGGCAAAGTTGCATTCCTTTTGTGTTTCAAGAGTTCCCACAAAAAAATCTATCTTTCCACCTTTAGCAGATAGAATCAAAGTTGTAAGTAGCTAAAGTTACCAACTTTATCTCAAAATGAATCATGATCTACTTTGCAAGAATTGAATAACCAATCCCATATGCTAGAAGCTAGGCAAAATTTAGAGAGGAGATTAAAAGTACCCCAGATTTGGTCTCGACGCGATGCTCACTGTCAATATGGCAGCACAATCCGAGGATATCATAGTCATCTGAGCAAAATGGGCACGCCAATTCCGCCTTCCCATCATCGTTATCGTCCTTAATATACTCATCGTCATCATCATCATCATCATAATCTTCCTCCTCTTCCTCCTCCTCCTCCTCTTCTTCGGTGTCTTCAGTGTCAATGCAACTAAAAGCTACACAACATCTTAATTCAACCATCAAATCACACACTCCCTATATAGCCACTAAATGAAGCGGCGAGGTGAGGCGAGGGCACTGAACAACTTACCTGGAGGCGGCTGGCGAATAGCAGTCTTGAGAGCAGCAAACAGAATATCGACCTCACTTTTCTGATCAGCCATCGATAAAATACGAGAAATTAATTTAGGTATATGAAGGAAGGAGAAGGAGCAGGCGGCTCTTGTCAAAATCTGGCGGTCGGTGTGGACATGATGATGAAGATGAAGGCGAGGCGAGTAGGTATATTGGTACGCGATTTAGTGATGGACGACTGAGAGAATCGGGTCAAGCTCCCTTCCCCTCCCTCCCCGCGTGTATAAACCGGAGATGAGATGAGATGAGAGAAAAGCCGAAGAAATTTCGGGCCGCCACACGGACTCACTCCAAACTCCAATCCGATTACCAGATACCTGTAGACTCCCCGGAGTATATTCGTCAACGATCCATTAATTGCCGTATCATCTCATCATCATATTAATTTAATTCAGTAATAAGTTACAAGGGATTGAGCTGTGCATTCTTGGAACCCCAAACCTTGATTTAGTTATTCCAAAATTTTATTCACATTTTCGTAGGTAAAGAGTTCGTTAATCTGATTAAAAGTAATTGTGTTTAATTTTTATGTGCTATTAATTTACTAATGATAAATATTTGAGGTATTAATATTGCTGATCATACGAGTTTGGATTGAATGGTGTACAACTATACAAACTTTCATTATGACTATGTTTGCCTAACCTAGTTGAAAAAGTAGTTGAAAGCTGAAAAGTAGCTGAAATCTAAAAAGTTATAATCTAGAAGTTGAAAACTGAAGAGCTGTTAACGCTAGCTGATTACGCTTAAACTGTTTGGTAAAATTAGCATTTTGATAAATCAATAAATGTAAAAAGACTAAAAATAACATCTTATTCATAAAATTTAACATTTTACATATTAAAATTTAACATTTTGAAATGAAATTAATAGCATAATCATGATCTAGCATATTATAATGAATTAGTAATATTATTATGAATCTCCTTTATCTTAACAAAATAATACACTGTTTTTTTTTTTTTTTTTTTGATAGAAAAGAGGGATTAAACCCGAGGATGATTACAAAAGATTCACTCTATTCTCCCGGGGAAGTCTCCTAGTGAAACAAACCCCAACTTTGTCCTCATAAAAGATCATTCTCAGATAACTAGGGACCTCCATTAACTGGAAAAAATTCGCGGATTGGCTCAAGGCCTTTTTAGCTAGAGAGTCCGCAAGCCGGTTCTGCTCCCGGTAGATATGAGTGAAGGCAACCTCCTCAAAATTATGTGAAACATCTTGGCAGCGGTGGATAAGATTGTTGATAGTACCCTGCCCTGAGCAACCATCCCGCAATAGATGCACCAAATTCTTCGCGTCACTTTCCACTACAAGCTTTCGAAAACCCATTGAATTCGCCATGCGCAGGCCCTGAAGAACACCCCACGTTTATAATCAATCTTAAATAATAATAATAATAATAATAATAATAATAATAATAATAATATAGGATGGATAAAAATATAGGAGAAGAGAAAAAACCAAAAGAGTTTTAATTAAGAAGGATAAACGATGTCATTTATAATTTATAATAATAATAATAATAATAAAGATGAAAAAAATAGAAATTACTAGCTTATTTTGATAACATTATCAAACAGAGTTTGGCTATGTTTGTCAAACTTAGCTGAAAAGATAGTTGAAAGCTGAAAAGTAGCTGAAAGCTGAAAAACTATAAGCTCGAAGCTGAAATCTGAAGAGCTTTTAAACTAATTGTTATGCCTAAAAGTGTTTGGTAAAATTAACTTTTTGATAAGCTAATAAATGTAAAAAGACCAAAAATGACATCTTTATAAAATTTAAATAGTTTTAAATTTAAATAAGTTTGTTTACATATTAAAATATAAAATAATGAAACTAATATATTTTAATAAAATATAAAGTAAGAGCATATATTTAAAAATATATAAGTAAAACAAAATGTTTGTAATTCATAAAATTAGTTCATAAAAAAATTATTATTGTTCAAACACAAATGTCAAATTGAAATTACAACGAAACATATTGAAGATAAAATGCCAAAAGAGTTTTAATTGAGAGGAGTAAAGGATGTCATTTATTTAAAATAATAATGATAAATATGGAAAAAAGTTAATAAGCTACTAGCTTATTTTTTAAAAGCTACCTCCTAAAGTAGCGTTTCAAAATAAGCTCTTATTTTAAGCTATTAGTTTATTTTGAGAACATTACCAAATAAAGCTTATAACTTATTAGTAGCTTAAAATAAGCTATAAGCTCTGCCAAACAGAGTCTTTATAGTTTATTAGTAATTTAAAATAAGTTATAAACTTCTAAATAAGCTTGGCAAAACAGAGCCTATAAATAGGCAGGTTTTATTTATAGCTTTAATAGACTTTGGAAACACAATCCAATGAAATTGTACAAGATTCTCACCAAAATGACAAAATTTGAAAAGAATAGTAACCCTGCACTTATGGTAACAAATTTCATGGTTGTGCACTAAATAATGTCACCAAATTTGTGAAATAAGAATGAACAATTACTCAATTTAACTTCTTTTTTTTTTTTAGAACATTACTCAATTTAACTTTATTAGTGAGATTACACAGAATTTTCACCGAAATAATTGAGTGTGATTATACAACAATTTAACTTATCTAATAACTTTTACTCCCCTGTCTCATTTTACCCGTCATACTTACTATTCATTGGTCAAACCAACTCTTTCTTCTTTATTTATTTTCTTTAGTAATTTTTACTCATTTTTAAATTTGATTTTTTTTGTGTTTAATAGTACTTTTAGTGTAGTTTCTAAATATATAAATTTTGTATATTAATACTTAACTTAATATTATGAAAAATTGGATTAAAAATAACTTCAGTCAAACCTCGTTAATCGAACCAGACACATAAAATAGAACGGAGGTAGTATCATTTAAAGAAAAAACATTTACCATTATTCTCATTATGTACCTCTAGGCTCTAGGTCTTTAAATTCTCAATCAAATTTATACTATCACGACCAAAATCGGAAAGAATATAATGATACGCTTAAGAGTGACAATTTTCATAGTGGTTATCAAATTTTTTTTTTTTTTTTTTTTTTTTTGAGGTTATCAAAATTTTTAAGTATTCCATTTAGTTTTCGCATACTTTACCATACATTTTACTCCGCAAATGGTAAAGACTACAGCACAATACGACAATGTACAAATAGTTGAGACGGGGGCCCGTTGAGTTGTTGACAAACGTGTCGGGCTGCCCATAGAACCCAACCGGGCACCCGCGCAAAAACTGAAACTGCGTTCGGTATCGTCAACTTATTCATCCCACAACCACCAATGGCGATGGATTTCTATTTTTACTTTTCTGTTCTTTAATTTCTCTTTTGTTCTGGTTTTGGGTGCAACAAGATCAGCTTTTTTTTTTTTTTCTCCTTGATCACAGTCATGGCGACGAGAAACAGAAATGAGGTATTCAGAAGGCACAGGAACACTCTGAACCAGAACCGCATTCCATTTACTTCTTCGTCGAAAGCATTCGGAGGCGGCAGTCCGGTTATCGAAATGGCCACTTCTTCGTTTTTCAATTCTCGCAGCTCTTACGCACCCCTGAGCACGGAGGATCCCGGGCCTTCCACCTCCAGGTTCTTTTAATTCTTCAAAAAAAATTAAAATTAAAATCTTCTTCCCATTTGCGCTTGTTGAATTTTCACCATCATGTTGATTTTTATTGGAATGATTTGCAAACAAAATCGAGATAAGATTATGGAATGGTGATCTTTTAGAAGTTGCACTTTTATGCTATTGTGATAGAAGACACTATGATCAGCCATTAAACTACTTGCTCAGTTACTTAAGGACTAGCTGAGCCCAATTACATATGATATATGCACATAGGGTGTTCGTGAATATGCGCCATTTGTTTAAGAAATTGATTTATCCAATCCTTGTTTAACTTTCATATGCTGGTGATAATTTAGTTAACAATGTGAATGAATCAGTTCTTTGGTCTTCAATTTAGATTTGTTATTGGATTGAGTCCAGGAAAGGAAGAAATTTGAATGTTAAAATTTGTAAAAGAGAGTTTTCGACGTTGGACTTATTTCTTGGTTCAGTTATGATGTGCATACAGTGGGTTTAGCTCCAGTTTGGGTAGATGTTTCAGAGGAAGTTGCAGCCAACATAAACGAGACTCGAGTTAAAATGGCTGAGTTGGTAAAGGCCCACGCAAAAGCTTTAACGCCATCTTTCATTGATGGAAAAGGAGATCAATGTAGGATAGAGGCTCTGACTCAAGAGATTACAGATTTATTAAGGAAGTCAGAAAAGACACTGCAAAATCTTTCTGCTGGCGGACGTTCTGAGGATTCAACTGTCAAACGAAATGTGCAGGTAGACTTTACGGTCTGCATCTCTAGTAGTAAATTTTGTTTATTTTGAGTGAAACATTTAAGCTTGTAAGACAGCTACTTTCCTTCACGTGTTTGGTTCAATCTAAGGGATGTTGATCAAGTGCTAAATCTACACTTCTTATTAATCCTGTAAAAATTATCATCAGTTGTTGCTCTCAAGTACATGTACATGTCTCCAGTCTCTTATAACCGAACTCTTCTGTTCATTTTCCTTTGTGGCTTCAACTCCTTCAAGTACTTCTCTGTTGGAGTCATTTATCTTTTCCTCAATTGTCCCACTTTTTAGTTCCTTATAGGAGTTTATTTCCTTACATACTTATTCAATGTGTAATTTTTACAGCGATCTCTAGCTACAGACCTTCAGAACCTTTCAGTGGAGCTCCGGAAGAAGCAATCAACATATCTTAAATGCCTAAACCAGACTGAGGTTTGTTATTCTTTTTGCTATGCGTATAATCGGAGTGCATTAGAACAAATTGTAGTTGCATCATTTCACATGCTGAGGCTCCCAAAATTCACTCCCCCTATCTTGTGGATCCTTCATTCACCTGCACTTTCCATAATTAAGCTTGTTTTAATTTGCAGATAGCTTATATCTTGGTTTGGATATGTGAAGATTACAGATTGGAACTCTGCACTAGAGCTTACAGTCTTTATTTAATTCTTTGTCCAGGGACTTGATGAGCTTGATTGGGAGATGAACTTGAATGGAACATCCTGTATTGTAGATGATGAAATCAGTGGCCCGGTAGATTTTTTTTTAAATTTATTTATTTTAATTTTGACATCATGATGGTTTTGTATCTATAGTTTTTTTTTTTTTTTTTTTTTTTTTTTTTTTTTTTAATAAATTATAAAAAGAAGTTTATGATTAATAGAATACTTAATTTGTGTTTATTAGAGTTTTGGTGCTTATTCAAGAGGGAAAAAAGAAAAGTGAACAGAATGCATAATACAACGAGTGCCCTTTGGTTCTGAATGTTTAAAATCATGGTTTATCATTATCTGGAATGATTTGACAAAATGATATCTTTGCATTTTTTTTTCTCCAGGGTTTTAATGAACATCAAATGGCGAAGCTTAAGAATAACAAGCACTTTACAGAGGATAGAGAAAAAGAGATTAAACAGGTATCTGAAAGGCATTTTTCTCCCTTTAGTGTTATTCAGATTTGGATTATTCCATCAATTTCTTCACAGATTAATGTAAACTCAATATAGGCTATGAAGTCGGTTAATGAGCTTGCTCAAATTATGAAGGATATCTCAGTCCTTGTGATTGACCAGGTTTGAGTCTAGCAGTCTAGTACTTGTTTATCACTGCAGTAGCTCATACTTATTGTCGGACTCAACTAGCGCAAATCTCATCAGGGCACAATAGTTGATAGGATAGATCACAACGTTCAAAGTGTTGCTGCATCAGTTGAAGAAGGCACTAAACAATTACGAAAGGTCTTCTTCTGTCTCTTTCTCATACGTGCATGCATGCAAGATTGCAAGCAGATGCATAGAGTATTTTATCTATCTGTGGTTAGAAGAGGCTGGGGTGGTAGTTGCTTGAACTGACTAATATCCAAAACATTCGAATTTATTTCTCCTAATATACTAATGCTTGATTATCGGGGGTTAAAATTTCAGGCAAAGAGAAATCAGAAGGAAGGGGGAATGGTGAGATGTGCAACAGTCCTTGTTATCACGTGCTTCATCTTGCTTATCTTATTAGTCCTTAAGGAGATACTTGTATGATGTGATTTCATTTTGTCATAGACAATTATTATGCAATGAACAGCTGAAATTGATGTAATTCTCTGATTGAGAAGGCAGTTTCTACACGTATGGAAGAATGCAAAACTGTTTCGGCATAGGTTGAATGTCATTTTTCCAGAAATTTGCAGAAAACTAATGAAAGAATTGAGTACAGACTCCAGAATGGTATATGCATGATTATACTATGAGAACCAACACAGCTAGAACAATGGTGAATGCTGTGGAGACTACTGGTATTCTGTAAGCCCTGCTGGGTAGTGTCACCGGAAGTGAGCATTCCTCCCCATTGAAGAATACCTTACTGGGAAAACCATCAATGCGAGCTACATTGATCCCGGGAGTGTTCTTCTTCTTGAAAGAAATCACTGATTGCTGCGTTCCAGGAACCGGGGGATCTCTCCTTGGATTGTCTCCTTTTCTTTCTGCAAGAAGATAGTTTAATCCGGAACCACCTTGTAAAAACAGGGTGTTGCTGGAATTAGTCATGGGTTGCCCTTGGAAAGAGTACACCTTCTCGAATCCCGGCATGGCTTTTTCAAGCTGCAGAGCTGCAGACCAATCAACAATGTCGTCTTTCCCCCAATTGAACAGCGTTATCCTGGCCGTCCACCCGTCGTTGTAATCGGTAAGCAGGTGCCAGTTAATGCTGACTCCACAGTTATCCCCGCAGGGCAGAGGATTTGGCAAATCACGGCGTTTTAGACCGGCGAACTCTATGGCCTTTTCAGTTCTGTTGTCGAATGGAACGAGAAGAGCATCCGCCGGCAAAAGCAGGGCGGGCGCGGTGGCGCTACACACTTTGCCGGGATTAGGTTTACAGCCGCAAGCGCAAGTGTTGCAGGGGATAACGGATTCGTTGAAGAATGAGGAGAAAGATACGCAACATTTGGGGCTCTGATCATTGCCGGAGCGCGTGATATTGCACACCACTTGCCAGCTGGCCACCGCCGCGGTTTCTGAAGGCAGACCGCTGGGATCAGGGAAGAGCGTGGGGCTCACTCTCACCGGCGGCCCGCACACGTAACCTTCGCCGCTAGAACTGCCGTTGATTTTCCAGTTCTGCGGAGGAGTAAGCTCGCTTCTGTTAAGGTATGGCGGCATTTTGTAAACCTGCATTACAAAAGCTGATTTCGACATGGCCGGATCCATGGCAGGCGGCAAGATGGTTCCATTTCGACAGCAGAAAGGAACTAATCCAACAATCGTGTCGTTGGTCTTTGCAAGAGGGAGATCAATGATTGTCGGCCTTCTTTCACAGTTCAAAGCCTTGGAAAAATCAAGACCCTGGTAAAATTCGCCTTGCTTACCAAAAATGCAGTCCGATGTATCCACCACCAAAGGATACGCACCTCTCATGGCGTTGATGAACTCTTCCCTCATCCATTCCCAGCTCAAATGCCAATTGTCCAGACGCTTAATGAGGTTGTTGTTCGATATGGTGATCTGGGCCCAGTAATTAGACTCGTAGGAGCTGGTCACATCGTACATTATGGTGAGATCACCCTCCTGCCGAGGTAGAAATTCCACTTCATCTCTCGTGGTGTTGGTCTTTGCGTTTGGGTCTTTTGTGCAGCAAACATGAGTGTCATTTTTCCCTGCCACACAATAAACAGGACAGGCAAAATAAGACAGGACAGATGAAGTATATGTTTGGCGGCAATCCAATCAAGTTAGTTAAGTTAGTGACCTTCTTGATTTGAATCAGTCAGTTATAAGCAATCAAGGTTTTGTTTGTTATACCAAATGAATTTACCTAGAGATGGTGTAGGAGAACACGAAAAGCCATCATTAACGAGAGAAATGGAAGAAGGCATTGGAAAAGCCGGAGGTGCAACGCCAAACTGGGTACCCACCAACTCTACCCTGGCTTGCATCTGATTGAAGTCTCCGGCGGTCTCCACCGCAGTCTTGAGGTTCTCCACGGGGTAGCCGGCAAGAGTGGTGCCGTTGCTGACGTCGGCCGGGAAGGAACGGCCGTCACCTAGCACCGCCCTGGGAGCAGATACCAACATTTCCTTGTTCTGGAACCCAACAAAGACCCGCCACGACTTGAGCTCTTCCAGGCCGTTGTTGAGGACGGTGAGGGTTGACTGAAACCGGTAGGGTTGGTCCTTTTGGTCCGACGGCGAGAGGGTGGGAGGGATAACGAAGCCGGAGTCATAGACGTAAGAAACCAGTACGCCGTTGCAGACGTTGGAAGCAGGTTGAGACGACGTCGTTGGGAGTGAAAGGGCGATCAAGAAGACAGAGATGATAGGAAGAAGAGTAGCAGCCATGGTTGGCTATGACGACTCTGTGAGCTCAAGGAAGACAACATAAGCATACAAAGAGATGGATAAACGCTTGATATAAAATAGAATTGAAGATGATCACAACAGATTCATGTTTGAACTTTTCTGTTTCTTGCGGAAATAAGAATGCATGGAAGTATGGCGCCGGCATTGATTCATTCTTCTACCAATACTATGCGTATTTGAAACAATCAATTAAAGTTTACCATACGTGTGTTGAGTCTGTCAAAATCCTAAGAAATGTTTTGGTATGGTAGTGGTTGGAAGGATTAGAGAAGAAAGCAAAGCTAAGCGGTGATAATGACTCAATGGATTAACAAAACGTTTAAAGTTTGGAATTCACTTGAAGAACACGACCCAGTCCCACTGTCCTACGTAAGGGAGATGGATAATTAAAGAAGGAAATTATATTGTCAAACGCCTCTTAATAATGTGTTTGTGAACGGAGATTACTAAATTTTATTAAGCCGGCATATGCATGCGAGGAACCCCTTCCAGCCAGAGGTGCTATATATATATATATATATATATATATATATATATAGAAATTATTTCAAGTGTGGCCGTGCTCTCCCGTGCGGCCGTGCGGTCACACACCACTCAATGTTACGAAATACACCACTCAATGTTAAGAAACACACCACAATGAACCGCAATGAAACACACCGCAATGAAACACACCACAATTTTAAGAAACACACCACAGTGCATATTTGTGTGGTGTGTTTCTTAACATTGAGTGGTGTATTTCATAACATTGAGTGGTGTGAACCACACGGCCGCACGGGAGAGCACGGCCGCACCTGATGATGACTCTATATATATATATATATATATATATATATATATATATATATATAGTTTAACAAGTTTTTTGTGTTCCACAAAATGATGAATAATTACTTAGCTTATTGTTGATTATGAAGTAGACAAGAATTGAAGTTGATTATGTTGATGATGGTTAGGTTATAATATATGGGTATGTCCAATAGTACAATATCATTGATCCATATATAGTTTGGGTTAAGTACAATGTCTCAATGATTAGGTCTATAGAAAAACAAGCTAAGCTAAATATATATATGACTCCGGCCTACATGTGTAATTCAAGATCATGAGAGTAAGAATGTAGAGCTCCAAGGCTCCAAGCCCACACCTTCGTCTCGGGGAAATTATTGTGTGGACCATGATCTACATAGCTGTGTGAACCATGAATATAAGGTACATTATTTTTGTATTGAAGGTACATTATTTTATAGCACCATAAAATAATGTACTTTCAGTACAAAAATAATGTGCCTTCAGTATAAAAATAATGTACTTTCAGTATATTAAAAATGTACTTTTTATTTATGGTCCACATAACTGTGTGGACCATGGTCTATTCAATAATGATTGCTCATCTCTCGGCAAATGGTCCACACAGCTGTGTGGACCATGATTGCTCATCTCCCTCCATTAGTTGGAGCTAAAATACTTAGCTTAGCTATTTATTTTAAGACTATAGAAGCCAACGGTCAGCTAAGAACATGTGTATTGGTTTGAATAATAAAAATTGTGGACCGTTTTATAATGGTGGCAATCAACGGTTAGCGATTAGCGGATTGCCCTAGCGGTTTGTAAAGAGATGTTTGATAAAATCAGTTGTTTAATATTAACCGTTAACATGTAAAAAGCATGGTTGCAGTAGGCGCTAGTCTAGCGCCTAGTGCCTAAGCGGTCTAGACAGTACTTAGGCGGCGACCTATAAAAACAAAAAAGTAATACATGTGTGTGGATGTATGTCATTATATATATATATATATATATATATATATATATATATATATATATATATATATATATATATATATATATATCTTACTTCTATTATTTATATACATAAATAAATTAAAATATATATAAATACAAAAAAAAAACATTTAACAAGGTCGACTCGTCGAAGTTAACTCGGCCCAGTCGGCTGAGTTAGGCGCTAGGCAGACGCCTAGGGAGCAATTCGCCTCGGTCTAGGGACGCCTAACGCCTAGACGGGGATTTTTGCAACAGTGGTAAAAAGACATATATGGAAATGCGTATGTTTTATAAAAATAATTCATTAATTATTAATTTTATAATATTTTATCTAATTATATTTTAAATAATAATTTATTATTGATATTTATACTTTTTAATACTTCGTATAATTATAAATCATTTTCTAGAAAAAAAAAAGTTTAAAAAATAATCATAAAAGTGGGCGATGCGCCCAATTATAAGAACTGGCCCGATGCTAAGTTCTGAAGTGCATACTCCCAAATATGGGAAATAGGAGACCCACTCAACTCTTCCCTTTGGAATGGCAATATATTATATTTTTGCAAACCGCTTCAGAATAGCTAAGTTCTGAAGTCAAACGCTGCAAAATGCACCTGTTGTAAAATTAGCGTTTTGGTCCGAGAATGATGTCCATATAAGCTATTTATCAAACAAAATTTTTAGTGTTTTGATCAAGTTAAACCGCTAAATTGGTCAAAACCGTCAAAATTTGGTTAAAACGCTAATTACCAAACAAGGTCAGCCTATTCAGGGTATTTATACATATTGAAGCATTGAATGCACTCGCTAAATTAAAAAAAAAAAAATTAAATCTGTAGAATTTTGTTAATTAATTGAGTATAAACATGGTAAGATTCCCCCCCCCCCCCCCCCCCCAAATGGTAAGAAATTATCTTGATTCCTATTTCAGTATATTGGAATGGAAACTCGTGCCAAAATTTGGGGTTTAACCATTGCGGAATTGGGAGTGAAAATTGTATAAAAATGAGTTGCGTTGTAGGCACATGCCAGGTAAGACTGTCCTTCGGCACATGGGGGTTTCATTTCTTTACATCATTATACTATGCTTGCTTTACATCAAGTACGTACGTAAAGTACAAGCCAATACAACAATATCATCGTTAACTTGTTGCTCCCCATTTATCTTTTTCCTCTATGCATTTAATCTTTGTTTCATAACCCAAGTTTTTCATTTTTGATAAACTATATCATAGATTCTATGCTTTCAAAAAAAATATATCATAGACTCTATGAACCCGTTACATAAACTTATGTGAAGATTAATCAAGTCAATTTATTTTTAAAATTCGACACTAAACTGTACAATTTTACACACAAAAAATTTAATTCTAATAGTACAAATACTAGCTTGAATACAATGTAAATACAATAGAGTATATTTCAGTATATGAGACGGGGAAACCGTTACAATTGGGGTACGTTCTACTCGAGAGGTGTGAGTTCGGGAAGCTAATAACGGATCGGGTGTCCCTTCAAAAGTCCTCTCCTTGCAATAGATGCGGGTATTTATAGTGGTAGGTAGAGGGGAACAAGTTCCGTGCGCTCGGCATGCTAAACCGTGGGAGACATGCACTGTCAATACTTATTATCCTGTCGTGACCGTACACGTACTGTAAGATCTCTGTTACTCAGCGGGAGAGATCCGAAAATCTAAGCCCTTTGAGGCAGGTCCAACTGTATGGTCGGGTTCACAAGTTGGGCCATAATGAGGCGGAACACGAATGGCGGTGGATTGAGATCGAAAAAGACATTCTAATCGGCTGAAGACTTCCCGACCTATTCAAAACGTCCGACCGTATAACAAAGCCAGGGGATATTGCCTATCAAATTCATACCCAAATCTTCAATGTTGGTGGCAAAATCAAACATATATCATAATGCTGAAAGCAAGAACATTTTTTTTTTTTTTGCAATACAATATGGAGGGGGAAACCCCAGGCTTTTGAAAACTACATTTAATTTTTCAACACTTCAAATTGTGATTTTAAATTGTTTCAATTTTCTTTTTTTCACACCAAACGGTTCACTCTTGACTCCTTAACAGTTAACATTACCTGTGTTTTTCACGTGCACACAAAATCTTCAAAACCGAACTATACATACATTGACTATATAAACCGTGCAACTCTTTTAATAAAAAAAAAACATATTTAATATTTATTTATCTTAAAATAAAAGTGAAAATTCAGTACTTAATTTGATGAATAAAGTAAGGACGTAAAAATTGAAATACTCCGTACTCCGATAGTAAAAGTTATTGCGGAGTTTTATGATTGCATCAGAAACGGGCGGGAAGGACTACGGAGAATTTAGCAGTGTCAGTTGCTCAGTCTTTATCGGATTTTGTAAAATAAAAATAAATTAATTAGTTTACAGGAGAGGTAGGTGGCACGGTAATGGCAGTAGTGGAGAGCAACGACGTCGTACCCAGTCAACCCAACAAAGGCAACAATAGGACACACATGATAGAAATCTAGAATACGATGCCTTAAGGACAGCTAAGAATATCCCATTTTTTTTATTGGGAAAAAGCTTAATCAAGTTGGCAATGGTCCCTATGGTTTGGACATTAGTTAATCAAAATACCACGTCACTCACCACCTGCCAGCTGGCTTCTAATTTTTCACTCCACACATTTATTTATGCCTTGCCTTTTTAATTAACTATTTATGCATTACGTATAACCTAAGCTTGTGTAAAATGTGATTCTTGAGTGTGATATTATACCACTAATACTAATTATAGGATTATTAAGTAATGTTTGGTGAACATTGTACATATTATTTCGGATTTCACCCGACTATAATATCTCATTGCCTAAATTTCTTGTTACTGAAAGCAACATTAAAGGGCGAATTCGAACACCAGCCTATTACTGGAAGCAAAATTAAACGTTGATTGGTCAATTATAACGGACAGAGCGAATAAATGGTGTGATTGTTATAGTGATGGTGAGTGGTTTTGGCACGCAGGGAATGAAAGTAATAGGGAAGAAAATGAAAGGGAGTGGCTAAGAAGGGGTGAGGTAAGTGGGTAGTTCACAAGACATCCGCCGCTAACGCCAAAAAGTAAAACACATCCACATAGTCATACGTAATAATAGTAAAAAGCATTCTTAAGTTGCAGCAATGGCGGCTGCGTCCGTCCGACGCCGGCGCTGTCTCTCGACATCATCGTTGTTGTCATCAACAACATGGGTACACATGTGAAACTATGTATTTCCCACATCATGGATAGTATCTATTTGTAAGGTACTAACTAGCAGAGCTATCAATGCTCTAAATTAAATTACAATCCCACTGTCATGGTCGCCGTTGACCTCTCTAATCCATACTCAGGTTGCTAATGGCAGCCAACATCTATCGTGGTTTGGTTGTTGTCTACTAGGTTGTCAAGGCACAAAACTAGCAAAGCTACAACCCTCCTATCCTCAGCTAAAACAATACCTCCCCAGACAGAGAATCTTGTCGTTTTATTTTAAGGAGGATGGATTCAAACTCTGACCTCGTATCTTTAGTGTTCTTTGGCCCAAACATAGACCCTAGTTTACAGACACTAGTATGCATCAATTACAAACATAAATGCAATCATAATTCAAACATAGAATTTGGGGAAATGGCGGTGGGAATTGAATTTCACCGTTTTATTTCAGAGAGCAGAGTGCTGAATAGAATACAAATCCTCTCTCATCATCATATAATAATGGTGCTATATGTTAATCCAAATGCCAAAAAATGAAGAGAAAAAAATTCTGAATATAAGAAAGAAAAAAAACTGACAAAAATTAATGGGGACGGAAAATTCAAAGAGACGGAAAACAAAAGAAATTTAGACTGACTAGGAATTTACCGGACAATAGAGGAGTTGTTTGTTTACGTTGAATGTCCATGGAGGTCGTACGGTGCCCATAGAGAGTCGAGCGGGCATGGCTTCCTGGAGTCCAGCCTCAGCCACGGCTTGCCGCTGCCGCTCCAGTGGAGGAGACTCACCGGACCGGGGTGGAGGTTCCGGCAGCTTCCTCGTACATTGTCGCCGCCTAAACCGTGCTGGTTCCATCTGTGCTCAATGGGGGCCACTTCTCCGGCAAAAACTAGCAGGAATGGCGGTAATGACCCCAATTCGTAGATCCGGTTCGTCTTCTGGATCTCCATCCACCTCTCGATATGCTTCGTGTACCCCAACCGCCTCCATTTCGCTAGATCTATGACCATAACGCCGGTGTTGAAGTAGCACGGTTTCCGGGCGGCGAACGTGGCGTATAGCCTCCGGTCCGACCAGAAATTAGAGGTGAAGTACTTGGTGAAATTGGCGTGACAATACTCCGGAGCTCCGATAGTCTTGTCCCCCAAATTTGTACTCCATAGCTTGGAAATATCGTCCACCACAACCAGATCAGAATCCAAGTATATAACCCTGCGTACGCAGGGCTCCAGCATATCCGCCAAATAATTCCGAGCATAGTTGAGCGGCTCCTCCAGCGCTTGCCGGACGGAAGTAGAGATGAGGCTCCGGACTCTCTCCGGATCGAAATAATACACCTTAAACTTCATCTCCGGAAAAGTGGATCTCACTAGGCTTTCCAGACTGGTTTCAGAGACCAGGAAATGGAAGAACACACTCTCCGGACACCTAGAATGCTGCAGAATCGAATGCACCGCCGCGATTGAGCCCCGGAGATACTCCATGTCCAGAGTAATCGCGACGTGAACCAGAGAGGGATCGCACACGTGGCTTTCCCCCAACACGGAGCCGCATCCACCGGCATTACGAAACGGCGGCGCTTTCCGGAAAGAGAATCGGTCGAGTGCACCGCTGGAAGCAATCTGTCCTTGAAACCTAAGGTAGGAATCGAGGTTGGACGATCTAATGGCCTCCGCCGGCGGAAACGATTGCAGCGACGGAAATAGAACAACCATCACCATTGCGGCGGAGACGAACCAGGAGAATTTCATTATCCAAAGCATCTTCCTAACGGAGAAACCCTCCCCCTTCCTCTTCCTCTTCCTCTTCAATTTAAACCCCAACAACCGAGAAGAGCAGAAAGAAGAAAAGAGGAACACTAGGGTTCCTCTAGCATCCGCCAGAGTGTGGCAGAGAAGTGGGGCTTCCTCGCTCTGAGAAACACCAAATTAATGCAAACTCCCAAAAAAATCAGAAATTATTTGATGTTTGAAGATATTTGACTATATATATATATATATATATATATATATATATATATGCCTTGCCTCTATTCCGACGCCACCAGAAACCAAGCAAACACAAAAAACACAGCAAATGTAGCGGCGGCGCTGCACCGACTCGCCGGCGACACCAATCCACAGTCTTCCTTTCCCCCCTCTCTCTCTCCTTTCTCTCTTATCCGGAGAAGGTGAAGCGAAAGCGCAGTCACACAACTGGAGAATAGAGAGGGAAGGATGGGTATAGAGAGAGGGAGAGAGGCATTGAATTGAAGTTTTAGAGGAGCCTTTTTTGTTAGTTTTTTTTTTTATTTTGGCCTTCCTTTGATATTATATTTAATTCTTTCAGATTTCACACCATAAATTTCCCGGTTTAATTCCCCCAAGTAAATGCATGCCGGACGCTAATCAATGCTCAATTACTTACTTATTTACCTTTCCTAAATCATGTTACCATAATTCTACCTTTCCATGGTACAATCCTATTAATTATCTTAATTTATATTTGATTCACATCAAAATATTATTATTTGTTTGTTTTTTTTTTTTAACCTACCACATTTAGTATGTCCACCACTTGACAATTAATCCTAACTCGCATAATCCAAAACCATTGGATTGTTATACGTATTTTACGTACAACATTCGTTATTCTAACCACATGTGAAACTAATATCAATTCTGTTTGAACTGCATCAGTTTGACTATTGTTTGAAAAAAGACTTAACTCATAGCTGATCATTAATATAGTGATTATTAAACTTTACAATTGTATTAACAATCCACTAACTATTCTGACCGATTGAAATTCATTCATTTTAAATTTATCTTCTACTTCTTCTCCAAATATACTACCTATTGAACTAGTAAGCTAAGCCCGTGCGGACTTAAATTTATCTTCTATTATCTAGGCATGGGTGTGTGTATGTATATATATAATTGCTAAATGAATTGTTTATCAACTATCTAAAGTTGGCATGTTATATCATTAGTTATATAAATTGGACCCAACTACCATTAATTATAACATAAAACTATGTAATAAAATATTAGTGCGGATTACAATTTATCTTTCATCGTAGGTTATTATACTTTCAAATAGTGATTATGAATTTTTTTCATCATCCAAAAGAAACATTTGGGAACAAACTTTTAACATGTTTAGACTATGAAACACTATCTTATGATTCATCTTAGTTGGATGATCTTTAATTATTTGAAGATTATATTTGTTGAAATGATCTACCAAATTCAGACAGGTTGAAAACCCAATGTATTTTGGTCCACAAAATTTTCGCACCACTCCTTACGGAAACCAGAAAGATTTTAGTAGAGCAAAAGAATAGGTTTGGATTTTACGTGATTCAGGTAGATAGAAAACAGGTTTTAAACATGTACAACCTTAGCCTACAACAAGAGACGAGATTCCATGTTTGAAAAAGAATGAATAGACATAAACTGGAAAGTAGCGATACAATTTTTATTTTCGTTTTAAATGAGATCAGAAAAAATTCGAAGGATGTTTTAGAGATGGGAGTTAGGTGGTGGTCGAGCATTTTGTGAGACTGGACCATCTTAATTCTCACCATCGAAACCGACAACATTTAACCCCCCACCTCGCCTCGCTACACAGATGCCCTGCCCTATGCCCATATAGATACCCTTTCTAAGTTTATGAAAATCTAAATCCAGTACTAACTCGACCACCCATATTTCAGTTTTTATGCATGATTTTTTATGGTCTAACTTAATTAAAATGGAAGAATTTGAACCTATGATGGAGACCCTATAACCAGTGTTGCAAAAATCCCGCATAGGCGCTAGTCGACTGTCTAACATATCACCTTAAATGATGGTTTAGGCGCTTGGCTGTCTCCGCTTAAGGGCTGACCACCTAGGCGCCGACTAGACCTCCTAGGCAACGACTAAGCCGCCTAGTTGGGCAATTAATTAACTATTGTTCTTCTTTTTTTAATGTGTTATTTCACGCAAAACAACATCGTTTTTAGCGAAATAACCCTAAATTGTACAAACTCTAGATAATTTTTAGGTTAATATTTAATATTTTAATATTAACTATTAAAGTATTATATAATTTATAATTATTAGTCTTTAAAAAAATTGAAAATACTTAAACAAATTTTTTTAAAAAATAAAAAATAAAATAAAAAAAATACACTGACGCCTAGGCTCCAATTAATTCCGGTCTAGACGTCCTATGCGCGGGAGCGCCTAGCGATTTTTTTCAACCATGCCTATAACACAATTGAATAAGGAGTGAACATGATGTTTTTTTTTTTTTTTTTATAAATACAATGGAGGAAAATAAGAGTAGCATAAAGTTTAACTAAAATGTAACAACAATATTAGCAAAACTTATCAGATTTAAAGATGTTCATAGACCAGGCATAAAAGGATCATGGCACGTAGTCACTTCTTTCAGCCCGTTTGGTTCGCTGGAAAAGATTTGAAGGAAATGAAATTCAAATTCTATGGAAAACAAATTACCAGGAAAACGGATTTCACTGTTTGGTTAGTGGAAAAGAAATTACTGGGAATATGAATTCTATTGTTTGGTTGAATTTGGAATGGTAAGGAATTATGAATATAAAGACTAAAATGCCCTTAGTAATAATAGTGATAATATATATACATATGTAATTAATAACTTTTGTTGAGGGTAAAATAGTCCAAGCCTTAATATTTCCTTCCCACTCTCTATGGAAAACAAAATACCTCTTCCTACCAAAGAATTTGTTTTCCTTAGCTTTTGGGAAGTGGAATTCCATGGAATTCATTTTCCATCCAACCAAACAATAGAATTACCTATTTTCCTCATCTTTATGGAAAACATTTTCCATGGAATTAGTTTTCCATCCAACCAAACATGCCATTTGTGAATATGCTTTATCGAGTAATTCCAATTTAAAAATAGACGACCTAAGAATGGGTTCAAGAGTATAAGATATTCATTGAAGTGGAAAATTCGGGTTATAAAATAAAAATAGTTTTAAAAAATAGGAGGCGTTGAAGAGGTTGACACGCAGAAGCAACAACTAACGCCCACGCCGACCTCGTCTCCCATTGTATTGCTTGTGATTAGTGATGCAATTGGTTTGATTAGAGCCTAACTAACTAACTCCTGCGCTGATGTGATGACGTTGAAAACTGTATGTATAGCTAACTGCTGAGATCAAATTTGTCCAGTTTTTTACACAAATATTCCCACACCACCTAATCGCAATGGTTATACTTTCAAACACGTTTGGTGTAAACCTGACCATTTCAATCCCCCATTAGGTTACATCTGTTATTTTATCTTTATGCCTAATTTATTACCATAAATCAACTGAGTTATACGTGCAGTCACATTTGTTATTTGTACCGACAGTATAGTTGAGCTCCGTAAGCGTAAATTATATGGTGGACCGTGGTCATGGCCGATACTGCAGTTGTGTTGAACGGATACTGCAGTTGTGTTGAAAAGATACTGCGGCTGTGTTGAAAAAGAAAACTGCAGTTACGCGGAATAGAGGTCGTTCATCCATTCAACACAATTGCAGTATCCATTCAACACAACTGTAGTATCAGTTCAACACAACTGCAATATCAGCCATGACCTATGGTCCACAATGCACTGTGAACCATGGTCCACGGTATAACAACTGCTCCGTAAGTGGTGTGTAAATGGAAGAACCAATTAGCGTTCGCAGTTTCATTTTTTACTCTGGCAAAAAGAAAACAGAACACTGAAAGGCCTGTAGATGATGTTTAAGTTATAATCAAATCCAGGAAAGATGAGGGAAGTAAAAAATAAAAAATGTGACGGAAAAAGTTGTCGCCATTCGCAATTTAATTAAGAAGAAAGCGCTATGGCTAATAATAGTATATACCACAATTTATCCACACCAACAAAATGACATCATCGAACACTTTAATATTCGTAAGAGAAGATAATACATGTTTAAAGGATCAGATAAGGTGGCATTTTCTGATGCGTTTGTTTAAACCAATGCTTTTATTTTATTTTTATTTTAAGAAAGTTTAAGAAATAGGAATACAGACATGTTGGGAGTAGCCTGTGTTGTCGGTGCAGAAATTGACCCAGTCTCGTCTACTGTAAACTGCGGTTGGGGTATAGTACTGAAATAGTGAAATTACCAATGCAAGTAATGTAATGAAATGAATGTACTGCTCAAGTGATTGATTCAGAGGATTTTTTTTTTTTTTTTTTCAAGTTATACAATATAATTAAGGAAATGGGAGTTTTAGAATGTTATATTCTTATGTTTTTAAGGGTATATAACTTTCCCCTAAGAATACATTATTTGCTCCACATAGAATTTTGAAGCAATGTGATTCCTGGACAACAACATGACGTTTGGTGGGAGGGAATTATAATTTTATTCCAACATAATTCTGAAGGTAATCAAATTTCTTCGTTTGATTGGATGAAATTACAAATTTGTGGAATTAAAATGTTCTCATTTTCATAGAATTAGAATCCTATGTCTCCCTTGGTATTTCAATCAATGTAGAACGTCAATCAGTACCAACTTCAATCAAATATGTTTTTTCAAAATTGCCTTGTCTATTTTATTACTTTCGTTATGTAATTCTAAAATTCATTTGCAACATGCTACATGAATTTTCAAAAGTAAAATTTGAATTTGGTTATTTAGGATTATAATAATAATAATAATAATAATAATAATAATAATAATAATAATAATAATAATAGTAATAATAATAATAAGTATAAGCCTTTTGTACTTTATACTACTTATTCCCTTTCAATTCTTATGTATACGAAACATTGAAATTGAAATTCCCAATAATTCTATTCCTGCAAATCAAACACTGAAATTTAAATTATCACTTTATGGTTTATTCTAACATTATTATCTCCCATAGAATTGCAATCCCTATCCCAATTAATTCTCTCACTCCAACCAAACACCATATAAGTTTTATGAGATTCACATGCATATCTACTATATTTTTTCATTTTAATTTTAATTATTATGAAATATATATTCTATGTTATCTTATTATATACCTATCATATTTAATTATTTTTATAATTATATATTCTATTTTATTTTTGATTACATCATGTTAGCTTATAACATAATTTTGTTTCTCAAGTTCAAGCTCTTAGTTAATTATTTTAAAATCATACTTATATATGTTATCATTGCCTTATTTATTTATTTTAATTATAAAGTTATAAAATAGGTTAAAGGTATTAAAGTTTTTTTTTTTTAAATCATTATAGCTAAAATGATAACTCCTAAACCAAACATGTTTGTATTATATGTCTCAGATTTAGCCAAACACAAGAATCTATCTTTCACAGTAATTTAACATTCATAACAATCTGACATTCCTTAAGGTAATTTAAAATTGCGCGAATCAACCGTCCCTCTACTCTTTAAAATGATGAAGAATGTGTACTACTTTGTATAAAATTGATTGTGTGTCCTTCTTCCTTATTTATTTGTCGATTTTATGCTTATGGAAATCAGATTTCTAAAGATTTATTACACAAATTTAGTAATTCTAGACTTTCCATAATTCATGCCTAGCTAGCTTCCTTAAGCATAAGTGCATAACACTTCTCAAAAGGTAATTTCTATCAGTGCTGTTGAATTTATATAATCATGGTAAAAGATGTTTTGCAGCCGAAATTACTTAGTCGTGGGCCAAAGGTCCATTCTCATTATGAAAGCCCAGCCTAATTTGCTGCATTGGGCCAAAGACAACTCAGGCTGAAGAGTTCGGCAATTTATATCGTGGATCAGGATCCAAAATACATTGTAGCAATCGTTATATCGTGGACCACGGTGCATATAGTAATGTGCACCCTGATCCAAAATGACGTCGTTTCGATGTTAGTGGACACGGACGCGAATGACCTTAGGGAATTCATTATCTATAATACACATAATTATTATATAGAATACACAGAACGTTTGCCTAGAGTACACATAATGTTTGCCCATAATACACGGAATATTGACACAAAATACACAGAACTCATCATCCTAACATTCAAATTCACAAACACATCACAACCCGTGTTAATAACATGAATACATAGAATATTGACACAAAATACACAGAACTCATCCTCTTAAAAATTCGAATGCACAATCACATCACAACATGTGTTACTAACATAAATACACAGAACGGTTGCCTAGAATACACAGAATGATTGCCTGGAATACACAGAATGATTAACTTGAATACACAGAATATTAACATAAATACAGAGACCGACCGAAACGGAAAACGTGATTTCCTAAAAAAAAGAACGGTTAGTTTACCATGCTTAAAACGACGTCGTTTACGTACGTGGTGCACGTTGCTATGTGCACCGTGGTGCACGATATAATTTGTCGCATTGTAGGCCCTGGTCCACCATTTAATGATTGACGAGTTCTCTTCGAACTATACAAAAAATTTATATATATATATATATAGTAAAAATTACTCTAAAAACACAATTAAACTTATTTTACGTCCTATAACAAGTTAACATTAGGTGATAGCCTATACGTTAAATTTTGCTTACTCACAGCTTTGTTTGATGATGAGAATGAGAGAATTATTGGTGTCGTGGACAGAAAGGAAATGGGGTAATGGGAGACATGTATGCGTTGAGTCAACCCAAAGATGGGCCCATTTTCTGAACATCAGGGCAGAGAGCCACGCTTCATACATATCTACTACCACAGCCCAACCAAATTTTAAACATTATTTTCTTCTTTCTTTCTTTCTTTCTTTTACTCGCATAATGCTAATGATTTGTCTTTTATCGTTAGGAAAGCGATGCCATTACATTACAAACAAACAAACAAATTCCTTGTGGGCAAGTTCTAAAACTATTGGTTTTTTGAACCTAAAATCATGCTTTTCAAATATTGCCCGGACAATTGATGGGAAAATTACACCCACTAACATACAAACCTTGTCGTTTCTCGGACGCACATGCAAACACACATTATTGGCATCTTTACTTGCTAACCACTCAGCTTTGGTACAACTCCCATGTCAGATTTGATTAACCAACAAAAATTTAATTAAATTAATGAATATAATAAATATAACGAGGAAACTGAGATGAATTTGGAAGTACTAATTAAGATTATGAGTTTAGAATTACAGTAATTAGTACACAGGGCCACAGGGGTATTATAGCATGCCAAATTTTTGCTAGCATTTAATGAGCTTGACTAATAAAAGCGGCGAAAGGGAAGTAAGTGATAACGGCGTTATTTTTTACTGGATTGAAACCCAGAAAAATGTGTGGTGAAAACTGAAAAAGTTATTTTGTATAGTTTTGTGTTTGGGAGGAATTTTACCCTAACGTGGACACGTAATAGGGTTGGCGATTCGGGGCGGTGCATCACGGGGAACCAGTTGAGCTTGGCCGTGAGCTGCCAGCATAGATTTGTAGATCTGGATGAGCATCCTCTCGTCGTACTCCTTGAGTGGCCGGGTTCCGAAGCCGGCGACACCGGTGTCGCCGGAAAATCCGCCCATGCCGCCGCCGATGACGCGCGTGTTGGCAATCCTCAGCATCATGTTGACGTAGGCGTTGCGGAGGCGAATAAGCAGCTTTTTGGGGGAAAATCGGAGGTTGAGATTGAGCTTGAGCTTCGGCGTGAGCTTTATCCTCCACGACGGTTTCTTCCGGCGGCTAGCTCCGTCCCCGTCCCCGTCCCCGCCGTACTTTCTTCTCCGGCCGCCGCGGCTTATCCTCTCGTATCCCTTCCTCTTCCAGTACTGCTTTAATCCGTTGTATACATTAACAGACACACCTTCCATTCCCCACCCGGATCACGATCTCGTAACCGCCTTATCTTGATTTGCAACTCCCCTCAGAAAATTGAAGGTTGCGTGTGAACAAAGAGGAGAAATATAGAACATTTGGTAGTGGGGAGTTGGGTATATGGGGAGTAATATTAAATGAGTTTCAACCGCTTTTCTGGCTTCAATTTAATGCACTTTCCCCTTATTTTCTTTCCAAGCATTTATTTCATTTTACGTTTAATAAAATGACATTTTAATACTAACAAATAAAATGGTCATCTATTTTTTTGTATAACCTCTCATTTAGAAGTCATTTGTCATTTACAGTTTTGTAATAAGGTAAAATTAGACAATATAACACACAATTTACCTACCTCTACCTAAAAATTAATGAGATAACTCATGATTTAACATTTTCACCGATCAAATTTAACATGAAATAACATATGTTATGATAAAGATTATAGGGTGGTTGTATCCCAGCTGGAATTAGCTGTACCCTGCATTCACTAAAATATAAAAAGCATCTAACCGTCCATTGCAGGGAGCAGTACATAGATCCAGGCCAGGGAACGAAGGTCAACGTCGCTGCGTGTGCATTGCACGTGCATTTGCCGCTGAAAGTGAATTATCTCTGTTTGTTTCATGGTTTCCGGTTATATATTTTGGTTGTTTATGAAGCTAAGCGTCTAACATAACATTATACACAGTTAGTTAGTTGTTAATGTTGTGAACCTGAGACGTTATTGTAGGTGTACTGATATAATGATAGTTGGAGATAAGGCAGGTGACGGCGTTAATGCGTCGTGGAATTAATCCAAGGAGTAGTTGGGGTATTATTATTACAGGGGATAGATATAAGTTATAAGTAGAGTGTTTAACCGTGGTTTACAGTACAGTTTAGATTTTAGTTGGAGAATTATATATTATATTGATTGATCACCAATATTCTCCTCTAAGATTCCTGAGAATCTTGCCGTGCGGGGAATCTGGGTCGCCCCTCGCTGCGTTTTCTTTCCATATTTCCATGGCTCTCAACAGCGTGTCCTCCGCCGATTCCAGCTGCTCCGGCAGCCACACCACCACACCTCCTGCGGCGGCTCCGCCACTGCTCCCATCGGTTGCTCGAGTTATCGGCTTTCTTGTGTCGGCCATCTTTAAGCCCGACAACGGCGATGCCTTGTGGTGCTTGAAGTATTCCCTGTTGTCGTCTTCTTGTCGGCGCCGGTCCGTCGCGTCATCCGGCCACGGCCCGCCGTCCAACCCCGCGCAGCTGACGGCTGGGATTGAGGCGTTAGAATTGCGACGCTTTTGTTGGACGTTTGGGTCTATGCGATCGTTCACGCCTTTGCTCTCTATCTTGGGCGATGACCCACAAGGGGATTTCGACGGCGAAAATGGAACTTTTCCGGTGCTGCTGGGTTTAATCTCCGATTCCCCCGTCGCCGTTTCCGCCTTCTTCGCCTCCGCGGCATCATATTCCTGCATATAATTAAACACAAAATTAAACCACTATCATAATTATATATATTTTTTGAGTACTATCATAATTATATTTATTCAAGAATCAACTGCTTACTTACATCAACATCACCGCCATGAAGATCAGGGTCCGCTGTCCGGCCGACAGAGGCCGACAAAAGCCTTTCCGGCAGACAGTATTGATTCCTCGGAATCAATCCTAGGAGGGGACGATTCAGCTTTGCTGCTAATCTACCATACATACTTGAGTTTTTTTGGGCTTCAATTCGTATGCGACAAAGAAACAAGAAATTTATTATAGTTTTTACCGTCCTATAGTAGAATGATTCAATTCTTACTCTGCGGGTTTAACCAAATTTAGGAGAGGCGATGAATGCTTATATACTATGATTAATACAAGTGCGCGGCGGCGGCGGTGCAGTGATGAGTGAAAAGTTACGTGTCGAAATTTCTGGAGCTTCTAGTGGCATCTACATTCTACGCGTCACATTTTTGCTTCTTCAATTCGCCGTCATCTCTAGCCTTATCCAGAATCAACTAACACCTACGAGAACACAATTACATTAAACAAATTTACTACTGGTATGTTACATCACACAAATAGATTAGTGATTTTTTTTGACTAATTACATAATTTATTAACCAATTACATGTCAAAATTATCATCACAAATTTTCTCACACGTGAACCATAGTCTAATTTTTTCGGATGACGCAGAAATTCGAACCCATAATTTTTTGCATGACTCTGATACAAGTTATATCATGTGCTCCATCCAACTAAAAACCTAAGCTAATAGTTAAAACATTATATTTATGCAGGTCACGTGATACAATCTTTGTAGAACAAATGTTTAGTTTTACAAATAAAGCATTACATACATAATTACTGAAAAATGAACAATGCTTTCCCCTTTTGCATATCTGGCTGGGAGGCAAGGAGATTGGAGAAGATGGAAGGAATCGTACGAATACTAATTTGAAAGTTGAATGGATTGCAGAAATTGGAAAAAATGGATTTGAAATTGAAATTTCCCTCGGAATCCAGTGTTCATGCTTTGAATAGTAATTAATACCATTGTCCAGCAGAGACACACAGACAGACATTGAAATTGATGAATCCGTCCCGTGAAGGGCACAAGACGACAAATGAATGCCATGGAAACGTCAACAATTCAAACAAAAAGGGGAAAAGAAATCAACAAATTCGAGATTAGATCGCAGCATTACTAAAACAGAAAATGAATGCTCCGTCAGTGGTTATTACAGCAGCATCATCTTCTTCTTCTTCTTGCATTTCTTATAACAAAGATCTTACACTAAGCTTGAGGGTTAACAATGGAGTCAATCGATTAGTAATCCTAGAGGTTTTTACTGCCTAAACGGGTACGGGGAGCAGGGAAAATGGTTGTATGTGGATGGGGATTTGGTTTGCTAGGGTTTGCGAAGCGGGCCGGGTCTAGGCGTAAACGGAGCCGTAAGAGAGAGCCATCAAAAGTATCGCCGCCTGTTCCTCCTCTCGCAACTGACTCAACAGCTTTTCCGATCTCCGGAACGCCGTCTCTCCTTCCAATGCCATCCACCGCATCCTCAGCGACTTCGCCGTCTCGGTGCTCCCGCCGCCGTCTCCGCCGCCGCCGCTCTTCCGCCTCTTCTTGCCCTTCTCGTTCCTCCCCCGCTCCAGCCCTAGCATCTGCCTCCTCTTCTTGTTGTACTTGATCCCGCACGCGTTACAAAGCGACTGCACACAAAACTCCACCTCATTACACCACTCAAAACAAAAATCCAAAAAATCAGCAAGTAAAAAGTAAAAACTACCTTAGGACCAGCCGGACCGCCACGCCAGAGCGGCGTTCTGGTGGTGTGACAATCACTGCAACTCTTAACCGGGCTATTGTCCTTGCTACTCCTATTTCTCTCCTCCGATTCTGATCCCTGCAACGGAAAAGACGGTAAGAAGAAGCAGAGATAAAAGCATGATCGCAAAAAATGGAGAAGAAAATAGGTTAGGAATCACTGACCATTTGCTCATTCAGATCCATGATCACATACACTCCGGAAAGCAGTAAAAAAAATGCAGAAAAAGATCTCACAGCAGGAATCCACTAAAACGCATTTAGAATGAGGAAACGAGAACCCAAAAGTGAAAAGCGGGAAGAAGATAAGGGGGGGAAATGGAAATTTGTTTTAATGGAGGCTACATAAACACAACAGAGGGAGAGAGAGAGAGAGAGAGGATGTGATGTATCAAGAAATCAAGAAAGAGAAGGAGAGATCAAAGGGTGTAAAACGTTTGGGCCGTTAGGGGGCGGGGAGACATTTATCTGTGGGCTGAAGGGAATCAGACGGTCAGCGACTACTAAATCTAAGATGAAATAATAATTTAAAAAGAAGAAGAAAAAAAAAAGGAAAGGATAAATGGGTAACAACAGTGAAGCATTAGGTGGACACTGGTCTGCAAGACACGAAACCCTAGACCCCCCTCACTCTTCAATTTCTCCCTCTCCCTCTCCATTGGATTCCCACCTAATCCAAACCTCCAACAATATCTTGCTCCAGCAATCTCAGCCGTTGGAACGTGTGGGGGATCTTCGGCATTCCACGTCGACGCTTCCTTTTTAAAGATCTGTGGTGCGAGATTGTTCCTCAGTGTCTTGATAAGTACGTACACTCACTGCCAGCTTAGGTATTGAATTTATTTTTTTTTTAAATAGAAATCAACAAATAAATAATATATATTAGATAAATTTTACTATTAAAAAAATTAATTTATCGTTCTTGTCAAGAGTTAAACTTATATAATCTCCAGATTAATGACAGGAAAAGTTACCCAAGGTGTCTATCTGATTGATTGATTATGTTTGTCCTTCTATTATAAAAGCATTTAATTTTTCACCTTATTATTCAAAAAATAAAAATTACCTTATAAAATATTAAATAGTGATACAACATTTTAATTGCTCTTTCATAAAATTACCAGTGTTTCTAGTACTAGGACAAAATTCCAGTTTCTTGTGTGTGGGTGGGTATAGAGTTGCACCGCTACTGTTCTACTAAAGAGTAGCTGACAAAAGTGCGAGGCCAGATAGCTATACTTTGATTTGACACTACTACTACTACGACACTGTTGGCCTGAAACGTCCTTGACCTTGGGTAGGTCAAACTTATAGCATCTTACTTGACTACTTTCTTCCGGATTTGTTGAGTAAAGGTCAATAATCGGTTATTAATCTCTCACTTGAGTTTTTTTTTTTTTTTTGAGGGAACTCTCACTTGAGTAATCATCTGTGATGGCTGCTTTCGATTTTACTCAATTTATATGAAAAGTTAACGTCTCCTTTAGTCGATTTAGTCCGCAATTATGAGGCTGTGCAAACATGATCTTCCGTTTGTGTGGAGTGTGGTCCATCATCCTTCCGCCTTAATTTTGATCACGATAGTTAACCATCAACCTTGGGTACCTGTCGATGGTGACACCATGGTTCATAACAACTTTGAGTATGAGCCAACAAAATTATTTTCTTAATGGAGGCAGATGCAACCAACCATTCATTGTACCAGCAAATACAAGCTGCTCATTTACATTTAAATCGCTCACAGTCTATGACCTTACAAAGCACAAAAACTGCCTCAAACCCCTCCATTACTCAATCTTTATAACCTCACATTACAATGCGACAAACTAAATAAACAAAACAAAAACATAGGATGGATTTTAAAAAAACACAAAATGTTAAAAAAATCCAAACAATTCCTCTTTCATAACAGGACTGTGACCATCTGGTCGGCCTTGGCTGCATTCTGATCATATGATAATTTATTATCATGTAGCCACCTTAGAGATAGAACCAGAGATCTGAAGAATCTCAAGCAAGTGGATCTGAACCAAACAAAGTGTTGGGAGAAACTATCCACCCGACTCCAATGTACATGTATTGCTGGCCAAGACCTTCACATTTAATCTGATTCCTACAAGGTACTGACGAATAATGAGTGGCATGACAAACTCCATTCAAGGTTTTGTGATCAGGTCAGGATACATTATTGTTCCGCAAACACACCATAATTGGAAATATGATACTTTAATGAAAATGTCATCACAGCATAACGGAAAATATATGAACATGTAAGAGAGAATCACACCTTCAACCGAAATTGAATCCTCCTGATGGAACATTTAGTTCACCACCGCCAAAGTCAAATCCAGGTTGTGGAGCATCACCTGATGTAACCTGCTCGTCCTCGTCTTCCAACCAATATGTCTCAAGGAGCTTTATAGCCTTCTCATATATTTCATTATTATCATGGTTCTGAAGGCTTTCAATCTTATCCAAACCATCAGCTTCATCAATCAACTGTGCATATATATTAACACTATCTGGATCTGCATCTGCAGCCTTCTCAGTTTCCCCAACCTTCAGAATGTTCTCCAGTCCTTCCAAGCAGACAGTCACAATTCTTGGGTCATGACAAGCTAGAAGATCGCACAATGGCTTAATACAACCCTGCGCAACCAAGAATCTGCCAAACAGTCCAAATATGAGCTTCAAATCACCTGCAAAGTAGCAACCAACTACAATGCAAAATCAAAGAAAAGAGATATACTCCGTACTTGATTTGTTCCTTAGAACCACCAGAAGTGGCATTTGAAATTGCCCAAGCAGCCTCTTTCTTTATATCAAATTCAGCATGTTGGAGCAGATTGACAACAGGAACAATTAAACCAGCATCAATCACAGCCTGAGAATTAAATTTAAGACAACTTTAATATCACCATGCATCAGGGAACACAAGTATCAACTTTAAAATTAAAAAAGGAAAGAGAAATTAAAACTTCATTTTAAATGAGTTTGGTGCAAAAGTCGAAACATATTTATGAGAATTACAAATTGTCTATTATGTAATCAGGAGAATAAGTCCAAAATGTTACTTGTTGAAACTACATTGGTATTGAAGTATGACAACAATATTGTAGCAAAATATTGTGACTGCAGGATAAATGGATAATACAACTAAATTTATTGCCTGTACAGGGATTACCTGAATTTGATCCTTATTTCCAGCGGTGATATTTGAGATTGTCCAGCATGCTTCCTTCTTGATGTTTTTTTTGTAATTTTGAGTCAACAGGCTAAGAAGGCAAGCAAGGGCCTGATGATCAATGATGACCTGTAATTTGGAAATAGTTTATTGATGAACTAAGGATCATATTTAGAATTTTTAAATCAGAATACTAGTTCATGGAAAAAATACAAGACTAAATATTGTTTGGCTTAAGAGAGCTAAGGAATGAAAATAAAGAGAAATCTAATGTTAGTTTACATAGCATCTAAGGTGGGAGAAATGCAAGGGATAGAGGACGAGGCAGATTAAGATTTAACTGCATACACAAAAAAGGCCTATGCATTCATCTCCAGGTTTATTTATTTATTGAAATACTCATGATTCTTTACAAAGTAGTATATGTTCTACTATCAGCGTTTCAAAAATCACGCCTAGGCACCGGCCAACCGCCTAGCGTATCACCATAATCAGTGGTATAGGCGGCCTAGGTGCCAACCACCTAGGCCACTTAGCCACCGATTAGCTATTGCTTCCTTGTTTTTTTTTTTTTTTTTTTTTTTAACGGGTTAAAACAACGTCGTTTTGAACGAAATAACTCTAAATCATTCAAACCCTAGATGTTTTTTAAAGTTAATATTTAATATTTTAGTATTAATATTAAAGTATTAAATAGTTTATAATTATCAAGTCTTAAAAAAAAAATTTAAACAATTAAAAAAAATAGTTCATTCAGCCATGTATACTATACTTTCTCAATCTTTTTCAGCCCAAAGAATCAATGTCACCCATTTGGAATGGTAATAAAGGTGTCATCACACTACATGGTAGTTGGCTTATTTATATATTTATTTATTTTTCCTCTTCATTCCAAATAGACTTTTCTCATCTTCTATTTAGCATCAAAGATCAAGACACAAGTTTAAGAATATTTTACGCATAGCAGCAAAGTAAAACACAGAACAAGTGGCAAATGAGAATGAAAGTACAAATAAACAGGCAAATAAACAAAGGGGGACTGATTCTAAAACCTTAGCTTTAGCATATAATTAGCGCCATAAGTATCATGGAATAACAGGGGACCCGATTAATCATGTATTGCTCCTTATCTACTAAAGAGTTCACGCAATGATGTATGTATATACCCTAGCAGACACCGTGTAAGCCTAATGCATTTTTGTACAAGAGATAAAATTATAGCAAAACAAACAGAATGGTATTGGATACCTGAGTCTGGATATCATCTCCAGTAACAATATTACCAACTGTTCTTAGAGCTGGAATAATAACACATGGTGAAGGATGACTGAAGGCAATCAACAAGCAAAAAAGTAAAGTGAGAACAATTGATCCTTATTAAGTAAACAAGACAAAAATTTGCAAAAGTTGGAAAGTAAAATCTATTACTCACAGCAGAAGCTCAACAAGGCGTGGACAGACTCCAGCCTCAATCACAGCCTGGATTTTATCGTTAGTACCATCAGAAAGGTAAGAAAGAGCCCAGCATGCATCAGTCAGGACTTCCTCGTCAGTTGAAAGTATAAGACGAGCAAGAATAGGTAGGGCCATTTTTAACTGCATAAGCATTTTCAACCCCCATATTTATACATACACATGTAAATGTAGAAATTTATATAAGAGAAAAAAATAAGATGGAGAGGGAGGTAAAAAGGTCTAACCTCCTCAAATGGAGGCTGAGGCTTGCCTCTACAGAAATTGGACAGTGTCCAGGTTGCATTTCGCAACATGGACAGTTTTGACTGGTCATTAAACAGTGCTAATAATGGGATCAAAGCTCCATGGTTAATCGAAAGATCACGACATGTGGGTGAGTCACCAGCAATATTTCCTAACGCCCAAACGGCCTGAGAGCTCAAAAGCACATTGAAGAATCGGTCATTCACTTGTAAATGTTGCACTGGTAACCATTAGATGCTGAAAAAAATTAATCAAACCCCACAAGAAGAAGAGTATTATTATGTCTCACAACATATACCTGCTCACTAACATCATCACTTGGAGAACTAAGAAGTCTGATAAGAATTGGAATAGCACCATGATCAATTACAACCTTTGTGTTTTCTGAAGTCCCAGACACAATATTAGTGAGAGCCCATGCTGCCTCAAACTAGAATAACCAATGATATCAAATAAGAATAAATGAATACACACACAAATATAATAAGAAATGCCAGCAACAAAACTCAAACCTGAAGTTGATGATAATCATCTCTGGCAAGAAATTCAACAAATCTAGAAACAACTCCAGATTGTATCACCTCTTCAATTGGTGGATTGCGTTCTGTCATGACATTCACAAAGAAAATAATATATAAATTTGCGAGGCAAAATGATGCCCAGCAAATCTCAACTGAAAACATAGCATTGAGTAGAACTATAGAAGGAACCTATTGAAAGGAGCTTCCGGAGCTGAGTAGTTGCTTCGAGTTGCAAATTGGCATCATTAGAACAAGCCGCGGCAACCATAGCAGGAAGACTCTCTAACTGAAGTAATCGAGCAGATAATACAATTTCAGTGAAAAATGCACCTAGCAACTTCGGCGAGATAATCTACTACTCTAATACAATCTTCAACCGTCAGAAGCACATGAAAATTAGCACAATAGACTATGAATCAATACGGAACGCAGTCAGCAGCAGAAACAAAAGGAAGATGAACAGCGGCAAGTACTGATCGCATGCGAAATATGAGTTTAGCTAGCTAAATCCGATCGAAGCTCGAAGAGAGGTATTAAGTACTGAGGCAAAACAAAATATGAAATGAACCTTCTTATCGATAAGAGTGTCGTCGGCAGCAGAGCTCTGGAGTTGCTGAGCTTGAAGACCTTCGCGACGCTTCTTAAGCAAGTTCTCTTCTCTTTTGTTCTTGCGGATCTCAACCATGTTCTCTTCTCTTCTTCTCCGACCATCTTCGGCATCAACGGCTACCTTATAGCGGCTCCGGCGAGCATCGGCTCTGGCGTTAGGTCTCAGCGACATGATGCTCAAATCAATCTAATCAATCCTAAACAACCATACAATCTATGATTGTATTCACGGTAGGGAAGAAATTCTAGAGGAGTTGTAGAAAGAAGAAATCATCCGGCGTGGGTATGAACCACCGCCGAGTCTCAAAATACGCCCAATAACGAAGCTATTAACTATAATGCCACTGATTTGAATTTCATATGAATATGCTACAGTATTTTACTTGTGGGCCAGTAATCCCAGTATCACGATGGATTAGGCAAGACGGCCCGCGTGCTTTAGCTTTCTACCCGGAAAACTGAAGTCCATAACTACTCTGCTATTTTCGTAAGCAATAACTTGTGTAGTTGTATACGTGTCACGTACTCACGTTTGTAGCTTTTATATTCCATTCTTGTAACCAAATATCATAAATTCAACTCTTGCTAACCCTTTCATATTTCTCTTTTTTTTTTAAAACTCCACTCCTAAGTCCTAACTGCGTGAGTAGTGAGTAAATATTCGTCCATAGCTGACCAGCTCAAACCCAAGGGCTTAAGAGGTGGGTTGGTGTAACTCTCTTATCATTTGGGATGTCCTTACGTGCCGATTTTTATTTCTTGTATATATAATTTGTGTGTTATTGTATAGGAACAATGTTTATTTAGTTATAATATCAAATAGTGATTGTGTGTACAAAATGCCATTATATTTGCGTATTGGAACAATCATATGTAGTTGACAAACTAACAGGTTTATCAAGTATACTAAACAAGTTCAACTAAATTAACCTATGTTTACCAAACTACAAAGTTAAGTTGTCGTAGTTATCAAGCAAGTCAGTTCATGCCACCTAATTGCGACATGTCATCATGACACTAATGTTTGGTCATTAGTATAAATAGAGTTAGAGCATCTATAACAGTGGTTATTGAAATGTTTTTGGAATAGTAGTTATACACATGGATGAAAGAGAATAAATTGGTTCCTCTACAAAGGAAATATATTGGAACAGTAAAGGACCAGCACAAATACCAAAGCCAAGGGCAACTCTCCCGCGTGGCTCGCGCTTGACTTTCTTTCTTCTTCTTTTTTTTTTTTTCTTTTTTTTAAGCATGTTTGTTTTATTTCCCCTCCTCCCCCTCTCGTCTTTTCTTTCATAATCACACTTACAAAAACTCATAAAAGACCGAAATAAAAAATAAAAAAAAATTATTGCTAAGGATGCTCTTATCCAGTTATCCCATTATAACACGTGGCCATCTATCGTTTCATATTATAACTTGTATTATATGTATTATCTTGAAGTTGTGAGCAAATCAAAGTTATACGATAACCTTTAGTCAATTAAACTCATAATGGCACCTCCAATTGAGAGGAGAAAGATGGAGAAAAGGGGGGAGGGAGATGAGGAAATAATGATTGGAGAGCAGACGAGCTACATTTTCGGAGAGGTTGTTTTTTCAAGAGCATGTGTTTTGGAACGCGTGTTGTCCACACGCATTTTTAAGTCGCAAAGGGTAGGAAACAACTATTCATCACTCTATGCTTTATCAATTTAAAAAACAAAAAACAAAACAAAAAACAAGAGCAACTGTTATTGTTTACGTTGATTTAAAATTTAACCTCAATGATTATTTGACTATTGGGGTCAAAATATTTGTTTGGAATTCTTTCTAAATTTATTTGTTTATAGTTCATAAATATTTTATTTTGTTATTTAAATTTATTTTATTAAAATTAAAAATTTAGATCATTATTATCAAATTAAAATTATCAATGGTATAAAGTGAATAAAATAATAGATAATGAGTAGGAGTGTGAATGAGTATAGCCCATAAAAAATAAATAAATTCTTCATTTGAGATAAAATATTAGAGATATTATATGGTGATGTGGATGATATGAGTTTAAAAAACGATACTATAAGGGGAGAAGGGATAGGGATGCCCTAAGAGCAACCCAAAAAAAAAAATAAAAATTAGAATATGATTTTTCAACAAATGATAAAAGGGTTTTTCATGATACTTTTGTGTGCCCTATTAAAAAGGATTTGAAGTAAAAGAGGTGTGTAGTGTGCACACGCCATAGCATGAGAGATTAATTTTTTTCCCTTTTAGTCATAATTTATTTTTCCTTCTAATTGTTTCCTCTATTTTTCCTCTTCTCTCGCTTCTATATTTCCTATATGTCTACAAAAAAATTTAAAAAAAAAAAATAAAAAAATCATTCGGGTTACTCTAAATCCTAACTATCTTATACTTAGTCAATATTAAAAAACACACACTCCCTCCATTTCAACATCATTACCTATGTAATTGATGTTTTATGTACATAGTTATAACCTTTTTAAATTATTTAATAAGTGTTTAACTAATTATTCGTGAACTTACTTTATTGTTATATATTTATTTTATAGATATTAACAAATAAAAATTTATTGTTTGGATCAATTACAACGAAGTTGATTTGATAATTTATTTTGTAACCATAATATTATAAATTTAACGTTTTGTGTAATTTATCTATTGTTATTATTTGATTTATTTATTTGTAACTATTTACCGAGTATGATTACAATGTAATCTCAACTCAAAGTTAACCCTCTCTATAATAAGAGTTTAGATTAGGAAAGTAGTTTTTTTCCCCCAAAAATGGTTGAGAATAATTTCATTTCGCATCTAACAACTAATAGCTCATACTTATCCTGTCCAATATTCTTGTTATCTTCAGCTGTAAGAAATTAGTAAGCTGCTCCATCGGCAACTGAAATAACTGCAAATCTGCAATCAGGCACGGACAAGAGACGAAGAATTTTTGGAAAAGAGAAATAATGTAAAAGAGAAAAATAGGACTATTTTAAAATTCGGAGTTGATTAAAGATTATTAGGATTTGACTTTGGAAATTAACCAGAAGAGAAATAGCTCACGACAGCCAGGTAACAGGATGTCGTCGTCGTCGTTGATTACGGAGGTCAGGGATTCCGACGAACGAACACCGCTTCTTGGGAGTTCCTCGCCGGAAGCACCGATCGTAGGTTCACTCAACAGTGTGCAAGAAATCGTCGTTTTGCCAGCTGAAGCAACACCTACTACACATTCAAGTAATTCAAAAGAACGCCTAGTCTCTCTCGATGTCTTTAGAGGCCTTACTGTTGCTGTAAGTCCCCTCTGAACCTTATATATATGTTTTTCGTTTTTGTTTATTTTTGGTATTTTCATGTGAAGGAGATCAAATCAAGTGATCCTCTCTTAGCGCCGTTTCTGAATTTGACACTCCTGTGTTTTAATTTTGATTTTTGTATTATGCGGTGATTCGTTAGCTGATGATTTTGGTTGATGACGCTGGAAAAGCTTTTCCGAGTATAAATCATTCTCCTTGGTTTGGAGTGACACTTGCGGACTTCGTGATGCCATTTTTCCTCTTTGTTGTTGGTGTTTCAGTGAGTCTTGTGTTCAAGGTACATTTGTTGACTGATAAAATTTCTCCACCTATTCATGCCCCTACTTCTTTGAAATGTTGTATGCGGTATGATTGCTACTCATGGCTGTTACTGATCACTGATTTTCATTAGTTACTGTTCCTTTTAGTCCACAGAAATAATTGTTGTTAGTGCCATTTTTGGAGATGCTGGATCTTTGGTCTCTGTTTACTGCCATTATACTCTGATAGTGATGAGACTACCGTATCTGGTGCAGAAAGTTCCCAGCAAACCAGCAGCAACGAAGAAAGTTTTGCTCAGGACGGTTAAGCTTTTTATATTGGGAGTCATTCTTCAAGGTATGTATCACCAAACCCACATTTATTTTTCTGCTTATAACTACATAATTTATGGTTGTATGTGGTTAGGTGGGTATTTTCATGGGCGTGGTGATCTAAGTTATGGAGTTGATATAGAGAAGATTAGATGGATGGGCGTGTTACAGGTACTCTAGCACAACTGGAACTTAAATTAAGCATTGATGAAAATATTAAATCTTTGCTTTTCTTTATTTATTTACTTTATTAATGCTCTCAGTGTTTCCAATTCTTTGCTATAGAGGATTTCAATTGGATATCTTTTCTCATCAATTTTGGAGATTTGGCTTGTTAACAACATCTCTTCTGATTCACCAATGAAATTTGTGAGGAGATACTGGCTTCAGGCGTAAGCATTCTCTTTGGTTTAAAGTGGGGCATAACTTTTTCTTGTTCAGTTTTTCATTTCTCAGATTGATGCCATTGTTTGGTTTGCATATTATCTGGTTGATATTGACAAAGTATCCATTCTTATTACCCTGATTCCCTTTCTTAATCTCACTTGATTAAAGAGGTGGTTAGATGCGACTCTGGGAAGGCAGTATTAATATGTTTCAGGATCTCAAAGAACAATCAATTCTTAATCAGGTCATCGTTTCGCAGGCTGGTTGCAGTGTCACTTAGTGTCTTATACATGGGTTTACTATATGGCCTTTATGTTCCAGACTGGGAATTTAAAGTAGATACTGCCAGCAACAGCTCAGCAGTACCACAGTATGGATCTACTACACAAACTGTGAGTTAAAGGCTTTCTGAAGCTTCATCATTCTGCAATTGCTATTTGTTGATAATAGTATTGATGGGCACAGTCAATTAACTTTCTGAATCTTCATCCAATTGGCCCTGATAATTACTATTTATTTGACAGTATTGATTGGTGCAGTAAATAGAAGAATTCAAGCACCAATTATTGGCATTATTATTGTAGTTATGCTGACATGCAAATCATTTATCTATCTTTTGATGGTTGAGCTTTGCTAAGTTAAGGACTTAAGGTTGTCTTTCAGCCAAACGTGAAAGAATCTACTAGAATACATAGTATTTTGAAAGAGATGGATATGATTTTTTTTCTTACTCAAACCCAGCATATTTCTTACCAGGTTCATTGTAATGTGAGGGGAAGTCTTGATCCTCCGTGCAATGCAGTTGGCTTCATTGATCGACTTATTCTTGGTGAAAGTCATCTCTATCAACGCCCTGTCTACAAAAGAACCAAGGTTGGTCAACTTTTTTCTTTGGTGCTGCTTTTGCTTTGCTGGAATCTTGAACTCCTGCAGTTTTATCATTACATTTTTGCTAATCCAGTTTATTTTAGTAGGAATGCAGTATCAATTCCCCTGATTATGGACCTTTGCCTGAAAATGCACCTGGATGGTGTCTTGCTCCATTTGACCCTGAGGGTATTTTGAGGTTGGATATATCCTATTATATCATTCCTTGCAGTTTAGACAAAATTTTGTTATGCTGTTCTGCTCTCTCTATCCCTCTCCCTCTCCCTCTTCCTTTATTTTTATTTTAAATTGTTTAAAGTTTAGTTTAGCCTCAGCCCTTACGCAATTGCAATTTTAGAGTTTAGTTTTGTCCTACTTTTACTGGTATAAGCTGTGAGCAAGATTAATTTCGACTGTAGTTCAACTTTGAGTGCTCCGTTTTCCTTTTTCTCCCTTCTTAATCCAAATGTTTTCCTCTTCTTCATTTTAATTGAAAATTTTCAGTTCTTTAATGGCTGCCATAACATGCCTTGTTGGATTACATTATGGGCACATTCTTGTTCAGGTCAAGGTAAGATGCACTGCTATTTGGCTGATTTGAAAACTTAAATTAAATCCTATCATTATTTCCTTCATCTTTTTTATCCCACTTATCTGTTCTTTTGATGTAGGGTCACAAGCAAAGAATAATATTTTGGTCCATATTCTCCTTCCCACTACTGATTGTTGGACTTGTGCTGGTGGTTGTAGGTAATGTTGCTGGTATTTCACATGCATTCATATCTATGAATTAAAATTTTGTAATAAAACAATGCCTGAAGTTTTGTTCTTTCAGGGGTTCCTCTTTCTAAACCACTCTATACATTGAGCTATATGTTCACCACTGCTGGAGCTTCAGCCATTGCTTTTACCATCATATATTACATTGTGAGTGTACATGTATATTTTAAGTCATTCCTTTCATCCAAGCTTGAAATTAAGGAAAATAATAGTTAGGCCAAGGCGTCTTGAATGTAGGTTTGTGTTGAAATAGGTAATAAAGAAAAAGGTTAACTATATGTTGCAGGTTGACGTAATTTGTTTGAGGAAGCCAATGATTATATTTCAATGGATGGGAATGAATGCTCTTATCGTCTATGCTTTAGCTGCCTGTGACATCTTTCCTGCAGCTCTCCAAGGTCTCTATTGGCGTTCAACTGAAAACAATCTGGTAGGTTTCTTGTTTCCATCAAAACTCTGCTTTATTACATCTTTATTTTCCCATACATTGTAATCACTGTCGTGTATAGTCAATCCTGCTCGGTTGCAATTGCTTTGTCACAATCTCAACCCTGAAAGATGGTCATTGCCTTTGTTTTTCTGTTTTCTTTTTTTAAGACAATATGTATGTATGTGTGTATGTAACCATAGACAAATGGCTCATAGGTTGACGGCTCAGAGAGGCTATTGCAAGGAATATTACATTCAGAGAATTGGGGTACCCTGGCATTTGTATTGCTAGAGATACTATTTTGGGGCATTGTAGCCGGATTCCTGCACATGAAAAAGATGTATATTAAGTTGTAATTGAAGCACTGGTTTTCCTCTCCGCTGTATACCACCTCTCCATCTGAGCCTGCATGTCTAGCTAGTGAAACAAAACAAGAAGCAGAAAGTGCACATGTTTTTGGATGCAATAATAAGGTGTCCAAAGCATCTTTTCTTTTCAAGGTACACAACATTCTCATGTTGTCTTCTGGCTCCTTGTAGCAATGTGTATTTGTAGACATTTGAAATGTCTACATCATTCTGCCATAAGCTTATTATGTTGTAGTTTTATGATTTTAAATTGCTCACCAAACACCTTATAATCAAGTGGCAGAAGTTTGTAATTTTAGATCGAGGATCTCAACCTGTTAAATGTAAATTTTATATAAATTTTTAACTGCAAAAAGCTACACAGGCTCTCTTTTGTTTTTATGTGTTCTTTTGATATAGCTCAATTGGTCAATTATCTTTCCGGAGTGATTAAGAGATGCTAAAAATTTCAAAAGAATGGTAAAAGTAGATGGGATCACCTTTTTGACGGAGGCCAACATTATTATGATTATCATCATCTGTTTCCTTTTTAGTTTTTCCGTTCATTTTAGTCCAAAAAATTTGAAATCGGTCAACATAAAATTACAATACTTTAACAAATTTAAATCATATTTAAGTAAATACCTTAAATTCAGTACATGTATATATATAAAGCTTACCAAATAATGTCATTACTAATTTATGTATACATGTAATGACTTTATTTGGTAAGCTTTATATCATGATAAAATGGTGAAAAACAGCTAGGAGGTGGCTATGTCAACTTTGCAGGGGTGCTGCACGGATATCGCACAGGTGCTGTACGGGTGTGCGGAAAAAATAATGTCCTAGAATTATGAGACATTTTGTACATTTTATATTGTACATTTTAAAATATTTATATTTTTAAAATTTTTTATTTTTAAATTCATAATAACATAATTTTGTTCGTGCATCGGGTAAAGCACTAGTATATTGTAAAAAAAAAAAAAAAAAACAAAAATTGGCATCGAGTAGACATTTGAAATGTCTACATCTATCATTCTTTTATAAGCTTATTATGTTGCAGTTTTATGATTTTAAATTGCTCACCAAACACCTTATAATTAAGTGGCATAAGTTTGTAATTTTAGATTGAGGATCTCAACCTATTAAATGCAATGTTGCAAAAATCGCGCCTAGGCGCCGATTACCCGGCCGCGTCGAGGAAGGCCGAAATCGGCCTCCTCCGTGGCCGGGCGCCTAGGCCGCCTAGCCGGCCGACTAGGTGGCGCCTAGGCCGCCTAGCCCGCCTGGGCCGCCCAGGCCACCGGCCGACTAGGCGGCGGCGCCTAGGCCGGCCGGCTGGTTGTTTTTTTTTTTATTTTTATTTTTATTTTTTTTATTTTTATTTTTATTAAAAAAATTATAAATCTGAAACATTTAAACTATTAATGTTATAATGTATTAACTAATACTCTAATAATAAGTAATAACTTAATAAAATAATAAGTAATAACTTAATAAAATAAGAAGTAATAACTAAATTAAACTAATAAGTAATGCACTAATAATTAATAAATAATAACTAATAACTTAATAAGTATTAAATATTTAACTCCTTTCAAAAAAATATTTAACTATTAAAGTGTAAAGACTTAAATATTAAACACTTTACAATTATTAACACTTAAAATATATTTTTTATTTTTTTTTAAATTTTTTTAAAAAAAAAAAAAAAAAAAAAACCTAGGGGCCTAGCGATTTTTGCAACCTTGATTAAATGTAAATTATATATAAATTTTTAACTGCAAAAAGCTACACAGGCTCTCTTTTGTTTTTATGTGTTCTTTTGATATAGCTCAATTGGTCAATTATCTTTCCGGGGTGGTTAAGAGATGCTAAAAATTTCAAAAGAATGGTAAAAGTAGATGGGATCACCTTTTCGACGGAGGCCAACATTATTATGACTATTGCCTTTTATAACAATACCAAAAAAAAAAAATAATATATATTGTAACAAAAAAAGTGGCATCGAGTAGTGAGACCGCACATACAGTTGAAGAATCTCTGGCTAGTCTTGAAAAATGAAAACAGCATCACTAGTCACAACCCTTACAGCTAATTGTCTGCCTCTTCTGACCAGGTTGCCTCCTAACTAGCATTTTCTATCATTCTCTTTCACTTTGTTTTTGAATAAATTCTGTTAGTGGCTAACAACTTTCCCTTATATGCTCTACCTGCGTCTCGTTCTCCGCCGTTTCTATCATTATTTTTTAGTTTTAAGGCGTTCAGAAGATCCAGCTGGGCATGGAGGAATACAGGCCGAGTTTCCGGAGCAGCGCCGGCGACTTCAGACTGGAAGTCGTGAGCGGGAGGAGCTTCGGCAGCGTTAATCAGATGTACGGAGCGAATCGGATCCGTTCTCCGGATCTGGCGCCGGTTCCGCCACGGCGGAGCGACGTGACGGCGACATCGATGCCCTGGAGTTTCAACGATCCTGAGATGAAGAGACGGAAGCGGATAGCCAAGTACAAGGTGTACACGATTGAAGGCCGGATGAAGGCTTCTATCAGGAACGGGCTAAGGTGGATCAAAAACAAATGCTCCGAAATCATCCATGGCTACTAGCTTCCTTTACCTACATTACTCCCTCCTCAAATTAAATCTTATCATCATTATTGTTGTTATGTTGTTGTTATAATCACATATTCACATCAAATGCAGTAGATAGGTAGTGTTCCTTCCATAAATTGCTTTTCTGATTGCCTACCTTTTGCTATAAAATGGCTGATCGATTCACTTGTTCAGATGACTTCAATTCGATATATCAATTCATTATATATATATCTTGTTCGTTTGTTTCATTATATTGCATTGTGGTAATTCAAGCAACCAGCTACAAATCAATCATACATGATGAGTACAGTTTGGGAAGAACAGCGCCATTAAAGCTCTGTTTTACAAACTACTACAAAGAAACAACTCATTGTGGAGAAAATTAAATTGGCGTACCTCCTCCTGATCAAACTAAACAGATGGAGAGTATACCTGGAAACAAAAACCGGTTATGATTCATGTTTTAGGCTGTGGCTAATGATTCACCACTCTAGTGTTTTAAAATTCCTGACGTTCTTGAAGCTTCATTTGTTTGTAGAATTGAGTAATGTATTCTTCAGCTTTGGCATCGATCATCTCGTCGCCCCCGACGGCGTCGAACACCTCGTCGGGGTCATCAGATCCGGTGTCCAGTGCCTGGAGATTGGGTGCGGAGGCGTATTGGCTCATGCCGCCGAGGGAGGAGACGGAGGAAACCGAGGGGGAGTCGAGGACCGCCGCATCCAACGTTAGGCTCTCGAAGGAAGACGACGGCGACATCGACGGAACCGACGGCGAGGGAGATTTGTCTTGCAGAGTTAATGGCCGCATTGACTCCACCGCCCTCTTCCAGTCATTGCTCTTCTTTTTCGGTTTCTTATTCTCCTCCTTCTCGCTGGGTTTATCGTGGAAAATGTTGAGCGCAGCTTTGAGGAGGCTGAACGACCTGCTGCGCTTCTTCTTCTTGAACCCCTGGGGCGTGGGAGGGGCCGAATGAGTTTTGTCTTCCGAGTCAATTGCCATCGCGTCCGCGTTATCTTCTTCCTTCATGCTTGGTTTTTGGTTTTGTTGTGTTGAATTATGGCTCAAATCCCCCGCAGCTTGCAGGGCGATTTGAGGAGCAGCGGGTTGGGGAAAATTGCATCGCTTGTCGCTGTATTTATACGTACGCCTAGGCCTAGGAAACCAAACAACCTTTGCATATACGAGACCCTTTTGACCGGTCAACTTCGTAAATCTCTCACCACCTTTCGTTTCATTCGGTTGTATACTATTTTATGTTTTCAACCTTTTCTAACAACACTTCGTACTCAATATTACACGACCTTTGGTCTACTGGCACTCGATTGAACCCTCATGTGGAAGGGGTGGGGTTGAACCTCAATGGAGGCCCGACTGTCTCTTTGTGGTGCTGTAGTACTAAAAAAAATAAAATATTACACTCCATGTACTATATGAGTGGCCAGGTTGTTTTTGAGTATATTGTGGGAGACATTAGAAAGTATTTGAAATGATCGAAACCCCATTTTTAATACAAAGATGAAATATTTATATAATATAAAGAGAATTTAACTGTAATAACTAATTTAATACATGCAAGATACATGGACATGACAACTAATAGATTGGAACTGATGTTAAAAGGACCGTACTTTTGAAACTGATGACATATTACATTGAAACAGGACTAATAATAACTGCCTAAATAGTCTTTTAGCGATCATAATCGAGTACCTGAATCTAGATAATTTTAACATTGCCAGGTGATCGACTACGATAATTTACCTTGTGATATACCGACAAGAGTCATACTATATGGATTTCTATTTTATACTCCCTCACTTTTACTTCCTGACGTTGTTAAGATATGATAGATTATTTTCATCCTGTGGGTCCTATGAAAAGTGTCAACATCAAACTTTTGGTCACCCCCATTTGTAGTTTTTTTTACTGTTTTTAAGACTAAAAATACCAACTTGGAAGAGAGAGAGAGCGAGGAGAGAGAATGTGCAAGGTTCTGCATATGTGGAGTTTTTTCAAAAAAATGTGAGGCCTACTTTTGGAGTGGAGAGTTGTGCCCTCGCGCCCAGGCGTTGCACGCACGCAGGCGGCACATAAATCTATTTTTTTAAAAATGTTTTTTTATAAATTTTGATTTTTTTTTTTAATTTCTTTTCTTTGTTTTTCTCCGCCACATTTTTTTTCCTAATAACACCTGTAAAATCCTCTAAAAACTTCACACTATTGCAGATGGCCTAATGACTCAATATCCAATGACCCAATAGGTAACAAATTCAAAGATGTTGAAAGGCCCAACCCAAAATAAGGTGGGCTGAACCATGCTGGACTTAAATGTCGGAGCTGAGGAGTTCCCGGCGAGTTGCTTTCGTGCTTTTCGTGGTGGATGAGTGGATCCAACTTTTTCTTCGCAGATTCGATTTACGACAAGACGGTTCAGCTTTCGACACGTTGCACCGCTTTCTTAAGCGAATTACGGTATTGTCGAGCTTGAAAATGAATTGACGGAGAGTTTCAAGGAGTTGCTCAATGGGTTCGGAAACCAACTTCTCGCCGGCGTCGTCTTCATCGCCGGCAGCGTCGACGTCATCTACGCCCACCGCCAAGCGAAGTAGAGACCCCGAAGATGAAGTTTATATTGACAATCTCCATTCCCACAAGCGTTATCTTAGTGAGGTACCTTCTCCTTTTTCTCCCTCTCTAACCTATTTTCATCTCACATATATATTTTCTGCTTTTTGCTGTTATTTCATTTTCTTCTGTGATTATGAAAGCTCAAATAAGCCTTTCTGTTTTTAGCTGAAAAACTAGGATTGCACTCATGATTCGATCATAAGCTGCTTAGTGATTTTTAGAGTGTTATAGAAACGCTGGAATTCATATTGCCAAGCTAAAAGTGACAAGATCAGAATACTTATCCCTTTGTCAGCTTTCTGATACAAGTCCAATTTTCTGCAAGATTACAGCCCTAATATTAGATAAAGTATATACCAATGGAAAGATGTTGCAATGATCCAATGTAGATAACTTCCTACAAGATTCTTTCTATAGAACGGAAACATTTTTAGGAATCTTATCATATAAGCCTTCAAACTTAGGCTTTAGCTATACCAAGCAGCAGCTGCTGAGCCAACTTGTGGTGATATTGAGAATTTTCTGTCAACTTTATAATGATGCCAGTCATTGCAAAATTAAGCAGGAAGAAGAATTAGAAGGAAAAGAATGAGTATGTTACAAACTATATTAATTTCTCAGAAGACAAAAGGGAGAGGTTGAGTGGAAACACCTAGTGGTATTAAAGATGGAGGGAAAATGTGACCCCTGCATCAAGTTGGTTATATTCAGCATGTTCATGTAGTGTGTTAAGCTTCCCTATATTCTATTGAGAGGCCAATGGAGGTGTTCTAATCCTTAATCTTGCTTGACGAATTGCAATTTGATTATTGTTCTATTTTTCTTTTTGTTCGTGTCAATTGGATTTTTCTTATTCTAGTAGCTTTTCGGATCAAATCACTGACCACTGATCAAGGAGGTAATATAGTAGCATGTTGATACAAGAAGTTCAGGGAGAGGGTAAATTGTCCCTAAGAAGATAGTAGAATTTACTCTTTTTTCTTTTTGCAGATAATGGCCTCAAGTTTAAACGGGCTCACTGTTGGAGATAACTTAACTGATAGTCTTGTTGATTCTCCAAGGTCTGAAAGCATGTGCTATCTTAGGTAATCTATTTTGCACTAACAGCCAAATGTTTGTGTTCACTTTGATCTGTGTAACTATTTTATTGGATGCATTAAACGGCAACAAGATCAGAGGCACTGTGAGTGCATAGCCACCAGTATTTTGTCAAAACCTTTGTGTGTGCTTTTTAGAATTTTAGCTTGTTCTTTATTTAGGATAAGTGTATTTTTTACTGAGCCACAGGTTTCGTTAACCTGCAGATGGGAGCAGCTCAGAAGTTACATATTTGGCTTTAATCATCTGTTTTTTGGACCCTGTCTCTTACTGATGAATGAAATCTTGCATTGTGTTGGATTTACCTGAGCAGTAACTCTTATAATGTTTAAATGATCATTGATTAAGTGAAACCTCTTTGTTTGATGACAAGCATCTCCTTTGTATTACCTATGTGATTCCAGGGATGATATCTCTCTACAATATTCACCAATGTCAGAAGATTTGGATGACTTGCCAAGCTATGATGTTTCCATGCATGTTTGTTCGTCTCAGCCCGAGAGCACTCCAACCAGCCCTGTGTCTCCTTACAGGCACCAGAGAAGTTTGAGTGGGCTCTCATCAGTCCCCCAAACCACTTCAAGCCCAGCGCTTACCTGCAACTTAACTCCTGTCACATCTCAGGCTCGTCAACGAGGCTCAGATTCTGAGGGTCGGTTCCCATCATCACCCAGTGACATATGCCATTCAGCCGACTTGAGGAGAGCAGCGCTTTTGCGGTCTGTGAGATCCGTGCAGCAGATGAAAACCCAACCTCATGTACCAACACCATTTGATTTGTCACTTAGTCAAGGCCATGATCACGAGCACAGCTTGGAAACTGAAGATCGTCCTTGTTTGTACATGAAATCCTTAATTGATGAGAGCGATTATCAGATTGCAGAGTGCTCCTCATTCAGAGCATCAGAATCTGAAAATCGGGATAAACGTTCCAGGTTGTTGAATATGCACGTGAAAGGCGATAAATCTCCCTGATTAACAGTTTGTGTTTGTAAAATTTAATTCAGTTGCTCTAATTTATTTATTCAAACGTGTGCATACTTATTTATATTGATCAGTTGTCTTCGTCCTGAGGAGTTAGAGCAACCCTGTTTTGTAGAGGGCAGTATTTCAAGGCTTAGGGTACATGTTGTACTCCAGTGCGATAGTCATTTGTTACCATGATTTGTGGCATGGCAATTGGCAATTAAAAAGTAAAATCATATACGCCGAAAGATGTTCCTAAAATGACGATTCATCTTTGCAAAAGCAGTTCACCCTCATCAAATAGTTCATGTGGTCATGACACCATTCAAGTTGTACTAGTTCCATAAACACAAGAACCCCTGTTGGTCTTAATCAATTACCCTGTAATGCTTTACATCAATTATGAACCACCAACTTTTGCCCTTGAAGGAGGTGGAATGAAGTTTGTGAGGACACTCTGCATGGATGTAACAAACGTTAATCGCTCATAGTTGGCGAACATTGAAGGTGCATTATCTCGTGATGCAGCATCTCTAAATCCTCCAAGTAAATCTTCTTCAAGTCCAATTGCCTTCTGAGTTCATCAAGGCTAGTGCTAAATTGTAGACCTCTCTCTTGCAAAGCAATCTCTTTAATGGACTTGGACGCAGTAGAGTTGCTTGAAAGTAAAGATGCCGATAAGTGGCTGTTGCCAATAGTTGTATCATTCAACCTAAAATCAGGGGAAAAAAAATACTATTTACTATGTTGTATCAAATTGATATTGTGAATCAAAGGCAATAAAGGCGGCAAGATAACAAAAGTCAGAACAAGTATTGCACTTACTTCTCAAGTATTCTTTGAGAGTCGGATTCACTCGCCACAGTAAAGAATGCATCTATAGCATCATTGCCTACCCATGCCAATCCTTCTAAATTGCCAAGCGTTTTGCAGACTGAATGTATGACATGAATGGATGCATGTTCATTGATGCCTTGGATTCTAATTGTGTCAGTTGAACTACTTGCATTGGAAGCATCCACAGGCTCAGATATGCTTTGACTGGATTCATCGCGACTTGAGACAGTTCCCTTCTTGTGGTTCTTGTCTACCGGAATGAACTTGTTGGATGACATTTTTCTTGCAGAATCATTTTTCCACTGCCACAAAAGAGCTTGGCATTACTTTCTAACCATATAACAATAAAATGAGACACATGGCATCCACAATATTACAGAGTCATTCAATTATAGAAATAACCCTAATAGCCATAGCAAACCATTACAATGCGACTTACTATGAAACGTTCAGGTTTCTCTGTTGCCAATTTCAGTTGTGAAACGGCTCTTTCAGTCACCGGAGGACCCAATTCTGCAAAGCTGTCATCTTCCATTGAGGAGCTGTGCACGTAGCGATTTGAGCTCCCATGTTGTACACTGGTCAATCTTAAGACACAAGGAATATAATCAAATAAAATATGACACATACATATCATTGCATATGAGAAGAACTCATTACTAAATCCGCAACGCATCCATGGATGATCTCTGAGGACAGTAGACAATAGGGGAATACTAAATTAGTTGTTTAAATCTTTTTTTTTTTTTTTGGTCAATAACAAATTGATAAATTTTTCTACTTTCTATGGTATGATCAATCTCTCTGCCCCTTCTCCATCAAACTTTAGGTTACTAGTTCTTCATTGGTACGGGATGAGTTATCAGGAACAATGCACCAAAAAAAAAAAACAACCTGTGCCTTACCAAATATAACCTTCAAAATTTCCAGGCACAAAAGAGCAAACAACAAGCAATTTGCAGATAATCCAAGAGAATCTTACCCAAAGTTAAACGCTTTCCATGTTCTGGAAATTTTATTTGAACGAGCACCTGCGATACAGAAAGATAAACATTTTAGAGAAGGAAGCGAATTTCAGAAGGACTAGGGTTTAAGAAGCGTGTTGAGAAACAGCTATGAACCAGGCAGAAATGAGATTGAAGCTGCAAGTCTCGACTTCATTTAGCTATGGCGGGAGCTAGGTGTAAGGAACGAATGAATCGGCCGGAGCAAATGCCTGTCGATTTAACGACCCGACCCGATTCAGTAATGCCACATGGGTGGGTTGATAAACCCTCTTCTATCACTTTCAACTTTCAAATACAGGTTGGACTTCTTTCTAATAATTCTGCAAACACCATTTACTCAACTTTAAATGCCATCCCAAAATGCAGCTTATTCTAGCTTACCAACTCTTTCTAATAATTCTGCAAACACCATTTACTCTGAGAAATAAAAGTTTTCCATTACTTAAAAGATAGAGAAATATAATCTCTTTGATGGGCAAATCTCCTTGCTACCACGAGTTGGTCTGGTCATTCAAAATACTGGTTCACGTGTTTGATATATTATACCTATTATTTAAATAAATAGGTAACTGAACTAGTTGAATTACTATATAACCTAATCACTCTTTATAAAATAGGGTACGGAATATAATTTTATAACTCATAACTAATTTTGATGATTTTTTAAATATATAAATCTCAAACCATGTGTTTACCACATTGGTAATTAAAATGGTTGGATAGTACCCATTAATTAATTGTGCATGTTAAGCAATATTCCCGTATATGATAAAATATAAACCTAATATCTCGAATATCAAACACTTTTATAATTATTTAATATCATGTGGTTAACTTTTTTTTTTTTAATACTATTAACTCTATTACAATACAGTATCTGTTCATAACTACTTTCTCAACCTATTAAAGGTTGGAAAGGGTTTGATGCCACTAGACCACAAGGTCATTGGTTGGTTAACTACTCTAATTACAAAATTACACTTTATTCAGTTTATATAAAAAATATATTATAACTATAGTCGGTAAATGTTAAGGAAGTAAATCAGACTAATACTCGGTAATAGATCGCTCTCACGGAGAGTCAGACACAAACTAGAGTGATTATAAAGCTTTGGATCTAACGAAGGGTCTCCCATTAAAAATTGGGGAAAAAAAAAGAAAAAGAAAAGGAAGTTTGGAGTTTTGAAGTGTAGGATTTTCCGGATTGCGAGGAGGAACAGAAAAAGTGGAGACTCATGAGTCATGAGTCATGAGTCATGAGCGTAAAAACATGGGAGAGAAAGTGTGTGAAAGGTTGGTAAACCGTTTGGTTATAAACGCAGAAGCAACCTTCTGTTTCTGTATCGTTATAACAGACGCTTTTCTTCTCTCTTCCTTTCATCCTCTCTTCTCAATTTTCTGATCTTTCTACAACTCAATCGATAGTACTAAGGAATTAAAAGTTTAAGAGCTCCTCGTTCTACACAAGTACACAGCCCACGCTGGGCGGGGTCGGTCTGGGGTCCCCTCCACCTTCCAACGCAAACCAAATGGACAGTCTTTGTTTGAAGGCGGCACCTCCGATCGCGGTGGCTGGCGGCGCTGCGTTGGATGTCCGTGCCTCGCACGTTAATGCTTCATCCGTTGGGCGGTCTTGTGCGGGGGTTTCACTGGAGAAGCCGTCACTGTCGAGGATTATTTCCCCTCGGCGGTTGTCTTTCCGTAAATCTCGGTGGTCCGTTGGTAGAAGGCGGTACGGTGCCAGTGCCATAGGCGGTGACGACGTCGTTTTGATCGACGAAAACGAGGAGGAGGAGGAGAAGAATGCCGAGAAACGGGCGGTGGAGGAACAGAATGATAATTGGGTTATGAAGATACTCCGCGTGCGGTCTCTGCGCAATGGAGGCCACAAAAGCTGTGGACTTAGGAACTCCGAGGCTGCGAAAATTAGTGCTGCAGATGCCAGCGGATTCAGTGATACCGATGAAGAGTCCGATGTATGCGCCGTTGATGACGACGACGACAAAATAGACTTCGACAGGGATTCATTCTCGAAGCTTCTGTGCCGTGTTTCATTAAAAGAAGCTAAATTGTATAGGCAGATGTCTTATTTGGGAAATTTAGCCTATTCCATACCCCAAATCAAGGTAATGCATTTCTCCCCCATTCTGGAAATTTGCGTTTTCATCGATATGCATAAGTAATTGTTTGATTCATTTTTACATTATGATCTTTTTATGTCTCATGTCATGTTAGAGAAGAACATTATATTTTTTTCTAGTTTCATTTTAATTTTATCAGTCCATTTCAATATACTTAGCAATCACATGAATAGGGTTACGTTCCTGAACACTTGTTATGATGGTGCAGCCAATAAATCTTTTAAGATTTCATGGATTGCGGTTTGTGACTTCATCTTTAGAGAAGAAAGAAATATTGGGTGAAGGGCAAATGAAAAAAGGGAATGAAGTTGCTGAAGCTAAGGAAGGAGATGTGAAAGAATTTGAGGGGGATAGGACAAATGGGATTGGTATAAGTGCATCTGTTGCTTACCATATAGCTGCCTCTGCAGCTTCGTATTTGCTTTCTCATACAAAGAGCATTCTACCGTTTAGTTCTCGTTTTCCTCTGGTAGCGGTGAAGGGAGGTACACCCAGGAGAAGGATTGGAAGAGATGACGATGTAGATTTGAGGAATGGGGAAGTTGCTTCGCTAATGGCCACGACTGACTCGGTGACAGCAGTAGTTGCTGCAAAGGAAGAAGTAAAGCAGGCCGTTGCTGATGATTTGAACTCAACACGGTTGTCGCCATGTGAATGGTTTGTTTGTGATGATGATCAAAGTGCAACGAGGTTTTTTGTCATTCAGGGATCGGAGTCATTAGCATCTTGGCAAGCTAATCTTCTTTTCGAACCAACTGAGTTTGAGGTAGTAGTTATTCCCAGTGTGTTCTTATGTTCTTGAGAGCTCGATCTCTAAATTCTCCAACTCCACTTTAAGCATCTCTTGCACCAATGCATCTATTTTTTTAGGGCATGGATGTGCTTGTGCACAGAGGTATATATGAGGCTGCAAAAGGCATGTATGAGCAGATGTTGCCAGAAGTTCTAGCGCACCTTAAATCCTACGGTGATCGTGCCTTGTTTCGTTTCACTGGACATTCCCTCGGAGGAAGCTTATCTTTACTTGTAAACCTCATGTTACTAACAAGAGGAGAAGCTCCACCTTCTTCTTTACTACCTGTCATAACTTTTGGTTCACCAACAATCATGTGTGGAGGAGACCGCCTCCTCCAGAAGCTTGGATTGCCTCGAAGCCATGTCAAGTCAATCACATTGCACCGAGATATTGTCCCCCGAGCCTTCTCTTGCAGTTATCCCAATCACGTGGCAGAATTTCTCAAAGCTGTGAATGGAAGCTTCCGTAACCATCCATGTCTAAATAACCAGGTAGAAATGTTTCCTCCAACTTCTTGTCTATGCTTTTGTCAATCGTTTTTCTTTAGACTAATGCGATATTTATTATTTTTTTCTCCCCAAAAGAAGCTGTTATATGCTCATATGGGAGACCTCCTGATTCTGCAGCCCCCTAATAAGTTTTCTCCAAGCCATCACTTGCTTCCTCCCGGGCCTGGACTGTATTTATTAAGTTCCCCCGTGACAGATGATGATGCAGAGAAACAAATCCTAGCTGCAAAGACCGCATTCCTAAACTCTCCACATCCACTCGAGATCCTGAGCGACCGCTCGGCATATGGTTCGGGAGGAACCATCCAAAGAGACCACGACATGCAATCATACTTGAAATCTGTCCGGACCATCATTTATGAAGAGATCAGAAAATCAAAGAGAGAGCAGCGCCTCCGCAGATCATGGTGGCCGCTGATAGTGATTCCCGGAGTTAATAACGGTGACATTTTTGTCGGGAGATTGGTACGCCCTCGCCCTGGCCAAGGCCAATTCACTTTCGCTGGAATGTTTCACAGTGGGAAAGAGTCTCTGAAGCGATTTACAGTAGTTGCAGCCCAGCACATGCATTTGTTTCTCATGTTCTTGCTCCCTGCACCGCTCTTGATACTCAGAGCATTCAATGTCATTATGTTTCGTTGATTGAAGCTAGCAGACAAGCATGCTCTGCTGTGCTGTGATCTAGAAATGGTATGGTTAGATGATTCTTTATTCATTTGATTGCAGAAGAATCTTATGTCCCCTGGTGTTTAGAGTTTAGAATAGTAGGGGAATTGCAGATAGATAATTATAGATTTAGGCAATAGCTGAAAGATTAGATTAAAGGGGTAAAAAACAGAACATGTAATGTAATGTAATGTAGAGTAGTAGATCATATGACAAATGCTCCATATAAGATTATTTTTAGAAACAAAATGTACATGACTACATGAGTACATTTCTTCCACTAGTCGTATAGGGTTTATTATATTACACAATTAAATTAAATAATTAAAGAATGTTTATGCGTTGCACGGAATAGATTTATAATAATATTTGAATAATATTTGGATCGATATAAAATTATATAAATTATAACATCGAATATAATATAGCGCAATTGATGAAATTTGTTGGATCGATTATGTTTTTTAATGTTTTCATTGCCTGAATTAGAGTAAATAATTGTTAAATTGCCCGGGCCGTGCGATGCATTTGCAATGCACGGATAAATTTTTTTATTATATATTTAGATAATAAAAATAAAGATTGACATTATAAAAAATTCTAATATTGAATGTGTACATTTATTTGATTATAAGATTAGTGCAAAAGTATTACTCAATTAATTAAATAATTATGAGGGTGGGGGAAAGAAGAAACCATCATCCAAGGTCGTCGGCGATAGGTTTACTGAACCTGCAAGAAAGGGAAGAAATGGCGGTGGCTGATGATGAGGATACTCGTGACAAGAAGATACCGGCGGCTTTTGATCTCAACGAGATGCCGCCTGAGGTGGCTCCGGCGACCGCATTTGATCTCAACGAGCCGCCGCCGGAGGAAGCTAATCAACCATTTCACGGCGGAGGACAGCCACCTGAGGTGGCTCCGGTGGCCGCATTTGATCTCAACGAGCCGCAGCGGGAGGAAGCTGATCAACCATTTCACAGCAGAGGACAGCCGCCTGAGGTGGCTCCGGCGGCCGCATTTGATCTCAACGAGCCGCCGCCGGAGGAAGCTGATCAACCATTTCACGGCGGAGGACAGCCGCCTGAGGTGGCTCCGGCGGAGAGCTGTGGCAGTTGCACGGTGACGGAGAAGAAGCCAACTAGTGTGGAGTCAAGAAGCACACCTAGTTTGCGCATATTTATACTCTTTTCTAATTATTATTTTTTTAAATTTTTGTCAGCCCCTTTTTTCCCTTTTCCTTTTTATTGCTTTTTTTCTTGCCCACCCCTCTCTTTCCTAATTAATACTTCAAAAATTGTGAAAAATCAAGAGTTATTGATGATGCTCTAAGACCTCATTCCTCAATAGTGGAGATTTTTGTGTAGTTTTTAATGAATTTTTGTAAGTGTGATTAGGAGAGAGGAAAAAAAGAAAAGGAAAAATCAAACAAAAAAAAAAGGTAATTACGTGCCCAGGCAGGCGTGTGAAATCTACGCCTCACGCAAGTGAGCCACAGCTGCTCTGAAACATGGTGGGCCCAGCAGACTGCCAAAATCTCCTCTTTTGCAAGAGGAAAAAAACCAAATGGGAATGAACTAAGGCACTCATTGGACTCCGATTGGGATCCAACGCTCAAAGGCGAATAATGAAGGAACCCATCAAGTCCAATCAAGTCATTTGGAAATTTTATGAGTGCACTTTTAAAAGAAGCGACAGTAGTAGATCTCAAAGTTGGGATACCAAAGGGCCTCATGAAAAAGCAATTAGATTTTCACTTAACCCACATAAACCAGCCAAATGTTTGGATGGTAGGGGGGGGGGGGGTAAGGTGGGATTATTGCCAAATGTGCTGTTTGGGTGATTACAAATTGTGAGTTGCTACAACAATTTACACAAAATCTAGGCAAAGTTTCATAAAGCACCTTTTGGATTAAAGATTACCAACTCCGATCCACTCTCTTTGGTAAGTTTATGCATATAAATGGGAAGGATGCAATTTTTGTCATGGCTTTGGGGTGCGAACAGTGGCGGGAAAATTGGGGTTCTACAGATGTCATAGTTGGTGGGTCTATAACCCCTCACAAGTCACAAAGGCTTTGAAAAAGAATCTCTTGCCAAATAAAAAATAGGATTTTTTTTGAGAGCATAAAAAAAAAAGGACATAATCATTGGCCTGGGGAATTAGCCAAGTTGATATATAAGTTCCCTAACGGCCTTTATGCCAGGAAAGCAAGGGTACCTCTCATCTTGAGGTTGAAACTGGTGGATTGTTAAAACTGATCTGCGGCGTTCAGGAGTTATAATGGTGTGGATTATAATGGTTTAATTAATCTCAGAAGTTGGTAAATAAAATTTTGTTACCAATTAAAATTTATTATTTTTTTTGTCAATTAAATAATAATATTAGATTGTGCGAGAAAGTTGAAGGGGGATTAGCAATTAATAGATATTAGTTAATTTTCATTTTATATGTTCTTGCCAAATAAACTTTATTAATTATTTGACCAATAAAATATTTAATTAATTGACTATAAAAATTTGGGCGGAAAAATGAAATAGGAGGATTTTACTTTTATATATAGTATAGATAATATAAATTATTAATTTTTTTTGAATACAATAATATACATCATATAGTAATTTGATTGTTAGAATTTTTTTAAAAATATTATCATGAGATGAATTTAATTACGTACATTAACATAATATAGTAATATTTTTTAAAATATTATAATATACATCATATAGTAATTTGATTATTGGAAATTTTTTTTGAATATTATCATGAGAGGAATTATTTTTAGAAACAAAATGTACATGACTACATGAGTACATTTCTTCCACTAGTCGTATAGGGTTTATTATATTACACAATTAAATTAAATAATTAATACAAATTTATATTAGAATTGACACACACGTCAATATCTCCCAATAGTTTTTTCATCCACATAAATGTGTGGACCATGGTTCAAAAATGATGTCGCTTCTAAAAAAAAATGATATCTGCTACAATATATATTTTTATAACTCATAATGTATATTATTATAACATATAAAGTATATTTTTCTAACACATAATGTATATTATCATATTCCATAAGTTTTATTATTCTAACTCATAATGTACATTATTCTAACACAAAATATATTACTCTAACACATAATGTACATTATCTTACTCTAACAGTTTCATTATTCAAACACATAATGTATATTATTCTAACTCATAAAACGACATCATCACCTTAGACTATGGTACATACATTAATTTGGCCATTATCTTCCAATCAATGTTAACTAATTAGTTTCATCTAACTACTGCCCAACTACCACTTTTTATAAGCCCACGCATACATAACGTTCATAGTCCACCCTCCAAACCACCCATCGTTATATTGTGGACCAGTGTCCACAGTACACCGTGGACCTTAATCTAATACACATAATTTAACTTTATAATGTACAGAATTTATGTTCATAATGGATATAATTCATGTTCATAATACACATTCACATAAACACGATATAATGAACATGAATTTTGTACATTATAAACATGATTATTATATTGTGTTTATGTATATATGTATTATGAACATGAATTATGTATATTATGAACATAAATTATGTACTTTATGAAGTCAAATTATGTATATTAGACTATGGTCCATGATATAAATTGCCCCCCACCACACTTTCTTCAACAACTGTATTCATATCATTTAGATGAGTAATGATAGAGTAGTAGTGTTGGATAGATTGGACCATTGTTTTGTTGTTATATTCATGCTATATTACTTATTAGGTGCTAAGATTGATTTGCTTTCGTATAAGCCTACATCTCACATGCATGCTTACCTATATATAGAAACCAAGTTATATGATGATAAGGAAATTGCATCAATTATTTGTAAGAACTCTTAACTTATCGACTTTGTTGATTTGAGCTGATAAAGATGAACAATCTAAGTTAATTTATTTTATTAATGGCAGACATTTTTGTAAATCAACGAAACTTATAAATATAAATTATGTGAGAACTGGTTTCATGGCACTACAATTACTGTATCCTAAAAAATATATGTGATAGTTAAATATTTATAAGTTTTGAAAGTATGATGGTGAACGTTACGGAGAGGGGGGTTTATTAATGTGTGTATAACGACGTGACGTACCGTTTCCTGCCTTACGCTAAGGTTCCGTTGCCGTTGGTGATAACGGCCAAATGGATGATCCTTGCACGCAACCCACGCCACGATAGCTCCGTCGTTTACAATTAGTTTTATTGCTTATTTGCTTTGGTAGTCCACGAAACCAATTGCCTCAATATAAGCCATTACATCAAATTTCTCATTCCTGCCGTACAGTACAAGACATTTCATGATTCCACGTGTCTAACGACTGGATAATCCTCGTAAAATCCGTCTTACATTTGCAATTTTGCATTCAACCAGAATATATATGAGTCATGCAATCCTATTGGGCTTTGTTCCATTTGAGGGCCCAATATGACCGACACAAAAGGCCCAAGTGTGGAGTCTGGGTACGGCAATTTATGCCGTGGACCCGGGTGCACCTTGCAAGGTGCACCCGGGTGGGTGTAACGGTGCTGTTAGTGGATTCACACTTATACAACTATAGATTCACAGTTACATAGTGATAGATTCACACCTTATGAACTACAGATTCACACATTATGAACTACAGATTCATACCTGATACTCTGTTTTGCAGTGATGGGTATTCATGTTTGGATTCACACTTATACAACTATAGATTCACAGTTACATAGTGATAGATTCACACCTTATGAACTACAGATTCACACATTATGAACTACAAATTCATACATGATACTCTGTTTTGCAGTGATGGGTATTCATGTTTGGATTCACACTTATACAACTATAGATTCACAGTTACATAGTGTTAGATTCACACCTTATGAACTACAGATTCACACATTATGAACTACAGATTCACACATTATGAACTACACATTATGTATTTGAGTTTTAGATTCACACTTATACACCTATACATTCACAGATACGTAGTTGTAGATTCACACATTTAGAACTATAGATTCACACTTATACTCTGTTTTATTTTTGATTGCCTGGGTGTAACGGTGCCACTAACAGCACCGTTACACCCAGCGTCTAAACGACGCCGTTTAAGGACCCGGGTGCACCTTGCAAGGTGCACCCGGGTCCACGGCATAACAATTGGTCTGGGTACGGGACACGTGTATCCAAAAAATGATTCTCCCGCCACCAAGCACAAAAATCAAAACGAAAAATCCCTCCAATTTTCCCTCATTTATTTTGTTAATTTCGGATTTGCCCCTCTCTTCTCTCCGGCTTCCTCCAGAAGTTTTGCAGCAATCTGAGAAACAGAAACTCATCCAATTAGCGCCCCGCCAGCTTTTGACTTTTTTTGCTCCAATTTTCTGTCTTTTTTCTACTCATTCTTCAATCAATTATTTGTTTAAGCTTTTTCGGTGTATCTTCTTTCTCAATTTTCTCTTTATCTTTCACTATTTGCCACTGATAGTGAGAATCAGATGGCTGAGAGTAGCAAACAGGAGGATATAATGCACGACGACCCCTCCAAAGCTTTTATAGGCGTTCGTTTCGTTCTATTCGGCTTCGACCCCGTTAAGAAAGAACAGGTTTGAGTTCCTTCGTAATATCCCACTTTATATTTCCTGGCTTTGTTGCTAAAGATCTTGATTTTTATCACTTTTTCTGAATGTTGTCAGGTTCGGTCGAAGCTATTGGATGGGGGTGGAGTGGATGTCAGTCGGTATTGTCCAGATTGCACTCATGTTATTGTTGACAAAATTGTCTATGTGAGTGTATTTTGATTTTGAATTGCTTAGCGTAATGCTGATTCTTGGTGTGATTAATTCTATACTCTGATTATTGAAATTGGTGTTTTGTGGTGTGGGAAAAAGGATGATCCCATGTGTGTTTCTGCTCGAAGGGACGGGAAAACGGTGGTCAATAGCTTGTGGGTTGATCATAGCTCTGAAGTGGGAATGCTTGTTGATCCGGCTTCCGTAAGTTTTTATGGCAATATCAGTGTGATTATAAACGCTTATATGTTTGAGTAAATGATGCTGATTGCTAAATGTTGTTGGCTTAATGTTCAAAATTAGCAGTAGATAGCTATCATGTTGTGTCAATTCTTGTACATCTTTACTGTCTGAAGGGCATTTCAACTGAAAGGTACTGTTGTTGATGACAGGTTATGTATAGACCTTTGAGGGATTTGAATGGCATTCCAGGTGCCAAGTCTCTGCTTATTTGCCTGACTGGATATCTTCGTCAAGACAGAGATGATATTATGGTTTGTGCATGCTTCATCGTCAATATTTGACAAAATAGTAGTTCCTATACATGTGTTTATTGTGATGAAGGATAATAAAATAGTGTCTTAATGATCTGTTTTTGTGATCTCACTCTTTGATTGCTGCTTGTTTGCAGACAATGGTAGGGTTGATGGGTGCTAATTTTTCAAAGCCATTGGTAGCAAACAAGGTTACTCATCTTATATGCTACAAGTTTGAGGGTAAGCTTCCCTCTCTCTAATTGTTCCCATCAATGTGTGGGATTAATATCAAATCATCTGAAGTGTTAGTTGGTGTTTGAAAACTAAAAATTGCTTAAGTACCCAAATCTTGGCAAACCACCATTACACCTACAAAGAATGCAAGCTGTGACATGCCCAACTTTTTACTCATCAAACAATGAAAAATTACTTCCCATTTTCCTTTCAACTTTTCATCATTTCATGCTCCAATAGTATTTCAGCTATGTGGTGATCCTTGCTTTACTTGTGTTTTTTTCCCTGAATATTTACTATCACTTCACCAATTCACCATGAGATATCTTTTGAATCAAATTCCATTTAATAGGGGAGAAATATGAGCTTGCTAGGAGAATGTCACGGATAAAGATTGTCAATCATCGGTGGTTGGAGGATTGGTGCGTCTCTCTCTCTCTCTCTTCCAGAAATCTGCTTGTGCATGCTGATTTATGAACAGCTGTTAGATTTTATGCAAAATAGAAACTTGCCAAATTCTAAGCTTACATCCTATGTCTTTCACTTCCTTTCGCAGTCTAAAGTCTTGGAGTCTACTTCCAGAAATTCGCTATGATCAGAGGTGAGATGTAAATTTTCATTTTCCTTTAAAATTTGCCTTAGGATTTCAAAGATTGCTGTTTATAGGAATAAAGGATAATCTCTTGCTGGTCCTAATGTTTGCATATTGAAGCATGTATCTGCAATTTGGGGACTTTGCCAAAAGTAAAAACTTTTGCGACGAAACACTTGAATGCTTGTTATCCTGCAATATTAATAGTATGTTTTTGTGCTCATGCTTGAAATTGAGTAGGGCAGATAAATGAGTTAACACAGCTTTCTTGTCATTGTCCCTTCTTGTAAGAAAGAAATTTTGGCATGACATTTTGTAGAGATTATGGCCTCTATGTTGTTTGGACCTCAATAGGATCTATCTTCTCTATGAAAGGCTAGTGAATCACATGCTGACATATTAAACTTTTTGCTGCTCTTCATAGTGGATATGAGTTGGAGATGATGGAAGCTGAGGCTAAGGATTCTGAAGAAGAACGGGAAGACATTCCTGCACAATCATATGGAGAGAGAAAACTTGTGACCACTCCGCAGAATTCAAAAAGTTCTCATCAATACCTTTTGAAGCAGGAAATTCAAAATTTGACCACCTCAAATATTGCTACCTCTCCACAAGATACAAAATCTCCTTTGCAATCCTCATTAAAGCAGGACCTCTCTGGAGACCTAAATTTAAGTGCATCTAAAGTGCTATCAGATCAGGAGAGCAACATTAAATCATTGTTATCAGCTGGAAAGGGATCAAAACTTAGTCCTATCTCTGGTTTTGAACAAATTCAGAATAGGCATCCTGGGATGATAGACACTCGTGAAATTACTACTTTTGGTGAGAAACCTTCTGGCCTTCTATTAAATGATAATGTTTTGGCATCTGGCACTACTACCAAGCAATCGCCTCCTGAGGCGTCAAAATCTTGTCCTAGAAGTTACTCGCGAAAGAGCTTAAGGAAATTCAGTCCTGTTACAGAAGTGAAAAGCAACAGAGGAAGTCCTCCCAGTGTCAGTGCTGGAAAACATAATGATGGTCAAAGCCTAACATCATTAAATATTGAACAAGATGGATTAAATACTGCTAGTGCTGATGCTCATAAGGTTGTTGCATCATCTTGTGGAAATGTGCAAAGTTCTATATTACCAGAGAAGAGGATCATGACCACTCCATCTAGTAGCTCGAAAATGCAAAAGATTACTCATACACAAGGAACCGGGGGAGATAGTGCCTTGATTGTAAGTGGAACTGAAGTGTTACCGGCTGTTCCTAGTGGAGATGGTGCACATGAGACAAGTAATCATCCTTCACGGGATAATGGCTGTTGTCCTGATGCAAAGAATGCTTTAGATCCTACAAATAGTTCTCCTGTTAACATCTGCAAAATTGCTACTCCTGATTCTACTATACAACAATGCAGTAAGGAAGCACTTGAGACTGGTTTGACTGAAACTATGGGGTTAAGGACCTGCCTGGGCAGCAACAATACACCCTGTAAAGCTATTTCCCCAGGCAGTTCTAAAGATGGCTGTGCTGATGTTGAAGTGCAAGAAAATGAGCTGCAAGGCATCAAAGTAAAATCACCTGGAAGCAGCATGGAGATTGAAATTGATGAGTTTATTCTTGAAAAAATTGATGAGTTCGTTGACATGGAATTGTCCAAAGGAGGAAAGTCCAACCCGCAGTCTAGAATGCTTGGGAAGAGATATCTTTCCAAGAAGACAGAAAACTCAAAGCAGACTAGTGGTAAAGGGCGTGCTAAAAATCAGAAGGGTTCTATTTACCTAAACAAAACTGCAGTCAATTCAACTGGTGAGGAAGAGATGAAAAGCAATGAAAAATTAAACTCTGAGAAGGTTGATGTTCCTGCAATGGATAATGCAGATAGTAGCAAAGAGACTGGTAAAAGTAGATCTTTAGAATCTGAAGCTGAACAAACTGAACCCCTGTTTGATGAGACCAAAGCTCCAGATGACAAAGAGGAGTTCAATGTGGCGGTCCAAAGAGATAATTCTAATGACATTGAATTGCAACATTCAGTAGATAATTTTGCGGAAGAGGAAATTAATGTCCACAAGACAGATGAACGAATCACTGAAAACAACTCAGGTACTGGTAACCATCCTGCAGGGCATGGTGCTCTGAAAACAATGGTTGATCAGACTGATTCTGTGAAGAATGCTACAGAGGTAAAATTGAAAAAAGATAAAACATCCCCCTTGAGTAGTAGTAAGAAAGCCAGTCCAATTGCTAAGAAATCTACAGAGTCTAGAAAAGGTGCTGAAAGAAAGAGAGTCATAAATGGAAAAAGTAAGAAGGGAGTGGGGAAGCAAAAAAGACAGGCATCTAGTACACCTGCAGGAGTAAACCTTGCTGATACAAATAAAGAAAACAGTTCAATGGAAGTGGAAAAGGAGAACATGCCAGCTGTTAGCAGAGAGCAGCAAAACTTGAATGGTGATAGGCAAGGAGTTGAAAATATGGCTCATAAAAAGCCTTGCAAGTCTAATGAAATAGTGAGCAATGCAAAAGCTACTGGAGGTGGTCTAAATGCAAGCCCTGAGGAAGAGGGAGTTGGAAAAATGATCCTGGGATCATGTAAAAAGCCTTGCAAGTCTAATCTCCAAGTGGAAGCTGTGGCTGGGTGTTTTATATTTTCCGGGCATAGGCTACAGAGGAAGGAGTTCCAGCAGATCATTAAACGTTTGAGAGGGAAATCTTGCAGAGACTCTCACCAGTGGTCATATCAAGCAACACATTTTGTTGCTCCAGATCCTGTTCGCAGGACTGAAAAGTTTTTTGCTGCTGCAGCATCTGGAAGGTATCACCTTATTGACAGTGACAATACACACTAGTAGTCTTAAATCTATTGAGATATTCTAGTCTTATTTCATAATTCCTTGCAGGTGGATCCTGAAGGTGGATTATCTAGCTGCTTGCAATGAGGCAGGAAAATTCTTGGAAGAGGAACCATACGAATGGCACGGAAAGGGATTGACTGAAGATTTAGCTATCAGCTTAGAAGCCCCAAGGAAATGGCGGCTCCAAAGGCAGAGAACTGGTCATGGTGCATTCTATGGAATGCGGATTATAGTATATGGAGAGTTACTTGTGCCATCATTGGTATGCATTCATTATTTCACCTGTTACGTTAATCACCAGTTTCTGCTAAATATGTCTATATGCTGAGTATATCTGTTATCCATGAATTAGGATACTTTGAAGCGTGTTGTCAAGGGTGGGGATGGCACTATATTGGCAACTTCTCCATCCTACACTCGTGTCCTCAAGTCAAATATCGACTTTGCCATTGTGGCTCCAGGAGTCCCACGCAATGATGCTTGGGTTCAAGAGTTTCTGGAGCACAAAATACCCTGCGTTTCAGCTGATTACTTGGTAGAGTATGTTTGCAAGCCTGGTTACTCCCTGGACAAGCACGTTCAGTACAGCACCCATGCTTGGGCAGAGGAGTCTTTAAAGAAACTTGTAACACGCTGTGAAGAGGTTGAAGACCCGACACCATCGGGAGATGATAATAGCAGCAGTGACAAGATATCGTGTAAGGCTTGTGGGTCTGATGATGCGAGAGAAGCAATGGTGAAATGCGGGTGTGGTGTTGGCATTCATATTGGCTGCTGCAATCCTCAGCTGGAAGATGTGCCTAAAGAAGCCTGGCATTGCCCGGAATGTAAACCCAATGAAAGTGGCTCTAAAAAACCAAAGAGGAAGCGTTGCAAAGTTTGAGTCTTAACTCTTACTAGGAGGGCGTACATTTTGTGTTTTATTGATTATGTATCAATAGCTTTAAAAGCCATTAGTATAGTAGGGGACGTCGCTAGTGAAATAATGCGATTTGGTGTGGATCAACACTCAACAGCTTGCGTTTTGGGCTGGCTGCATCCTTCTGGACTCGGCTGGTCGATATCTCCTTTTCCACTTCAATGTTCATCCTGCATGGCTTATCAAGCCTAGTAGACCAAGCATTCTAGTGTGAGTTATTAAGTGTTGTCTTGTGGGATTAATTTAGTTTGGTTAGTTTTTATTAAGCGAGTATCGTCTTTAAATAATGATTATAAAAGACTTGTAGAGAAGGGTTAAACACGAGATCATTGTCATTTGAGTGTTTGAAAGTTAGACCATAAAGAAATAATTAATAGCATGGGAACAAAAATGATAGAAGAGAATAATTGATTAAGTGAAGACAATATTAAAAGAGAGCCAAGCATAAAAGTGAGGGGGTTAAGTGCTACCGCCATTTTCATGGACATTAGATTGTCAAGAAAGATCTACTTCCATTCTCATAGCAACTAGATTAAGTGACTTGCGTGCTTTATCCATTTCAGTTCCCTTAAAAGTGAGGGGGTTAAGTGCTACCGCCATTTTTATGGACATTAGATTGTCAAAAAAGATCTACTTCCATTCTCATAGCAACTAGATTAGGTGACTTGCGTGCTTTATCCATTCCAATTCCCTTTTCTTAAAGTCAATTTGAGTATTCTAAAATTTTTCAAAAACATGGGAGTGGCTATGGACCGCCTTGGACTGTCTGTAAAAAACAATGGGCAATTTCTTATGTATCAAACCATAGGTATAGTTAGAAATGTGAAAGATTTAGCTATGGTGAATTCTTATTCTCATAGGTGAAATACCAAATCCAATAACCTCTTGCATAATAGGGCTATAACCAAACAAAAGTAAATACATTTCATCAATTTCACAATCAAATTCATTGTATAGACATTGCAAGCCCTAGATTTGACAATTCAATTTATATTGGCATCCATACAAAGAAATTTAATCTAAATTCTTAATGTATTTAACTACTCATAAATGAAGAAATGATAGATTACAATGGATATATGTTTTAAGTCAGTTTTTGGGGAGAGAAGATGTAAAGCGAGACTGAAAACTTAAAAAGATAAAGTAAAAATAGCGTCTCCAACTATTTATACTTTGAAATCCACACCAAGTAATTACCTTTAGAATGCTGGCCATGATGGACATCACGTCCTGACCTTCATTGTGACTAAGCCTAGTGCATTGCGAATCGCCAAGGGTCACGATAACCTTCACAGCGTTAAGGTGCTCGTGACCCTCGAAACCAACCTTCAAGTCCCAGGGAGTCATGCTGGTGGTCACAACATGGCTACCAACGTGACAGCCAAGACCCGTAAGGTGGCCTAGCATGTCACAATGGAGGGTAGGGCGTGACCTTCAATGTGACAGTTTAGGCCACACTTTCGGATGGTTAGGCCGTCACGCTGGTGATCATTGCGTAACTATTAGCGTGACACCTGGTCATTTGAAAGCTAGTCAGAGTGTCACACTGATGGTCATAGCTTGACCTTCAGTGTAACACCCTCCTGGGGGCACTTTTAGACCTTTTTTTTTTTTTTTTTTTTTTTTTTTTTTTTTTTTTTTTTTTTTTTTTCCTCCGATGCCCAGTTGCTTCTTGCTATGCTTTTGACCATTGATTTTTGGAGCATTTTGCCTTGGTATCATTACGAATTGTCCTCACTTTAAGCTCTTGTATGCCTAAGCTTAATTTTTCCTTGAACCATAAACACATGAACAAGGCCTCATTTTGATACAATTGCCTAGCATTCAATAAAAAATTTAGTACATATGAAACACAATTATAGACTATTTCATGACTTATCAAGTGATAATGTGGAGGTTTGAATCTTGAGACCTCTTGTGTGCTAAAAGATTTTTAGTGTTAAGTTTTGAAATGCAGGAATGTGTGGGTTATGAGTGGAGGTCAAACATGAAAGGACAAAAGGGAAGGTAGATGCAGATGAGTGTAGTGTGTACATGGTTTGCTTGATTTTGAATACTAGCCTGGTTTGGATTTTGAAACGAAAAAGAATGTTTAAATTAATAAAAATGAGATTTTGTTGGATTATGAAGCAATCCAGCTCCTTCTGATGAGGAGAAGGGGTGCCTAGTGGTGGAAGAGATCACTGAGAAAAAAAAAAGAAAAAAAAGAAAAAAAACTAAAGAGCACATGCGGATTCCAATTCCTCACATGCTCCTCCTGACATCATCGTATCTGGCCACGACTAGCCCTCTTTCCAATGTTCCCAACATTCAAACATCACTCCTTATTTCCCCAATTCCTCCTCCATTTTCTTTTAGGGAAAATTGCATCTTTGGTCCCTGAGCTTTAAGCAAGTTCCGATTCAGTCCCTGAGTTATGACCGTATCCGAGTTTAGTCCCTCAGTTATGAACGAAATGGCGCATTTGGTCCCTGGCCGTTAAAACTAACGGAAAAATTAAAAAATAGTTAATTAAAATTTGAAGGGTAAAATAGGAAATTCACATTTTATTATCCTTCTTATATCAAAATCACTTTTATGACATTATTTTTCACTTCTTAGCCTCTTATTTTAAATATTTTTCAATTCTAAAAGCATTTTAATAACTTTAGTATGACTTGTTAGGAGTCTAGCTCTCGTATAACAAACTTAAGACCTAGTACAAACAAAGAAACACTTGATCATTGTTTTTAAGCATCTGAAAACACTATCCTAATAATTTTTGGTTTCATTTACTAAGCAACAAAGGTATCAAACTAGAACTTCTGAGATACAAAATAATTTCAAATTTCTCAGGTTGCTTTTATGAGAATTTCACCAAAAGAATAACTTGAGATTTTTAGTATGTAAAAAATATTTTGTATGCAATAGTTTAGTCAATTGTCATTTTTTGAAGTTACAAAAGTTTTAAAATTTTTTATAATTGATTCTTAGGTTCCTCTTTCATTACTCTGGTTTTAAGAAAACAGAGTTTTGTATCTCAAAAGTTCTAGTTTGATTACCTTTTTTACTTAGTAAAGAAAATCGAAAATTATTAGGATAGTGTTTTCAGATGCCTAAACACAATGATCAAGTGTTTCTTTGTTTGTACTAGGTTTTAAGTTTGTTATATGAGAGTCAGGCTCCTAACAAGTCATACTAAAATTATTGAAATGCTTTTAGAATTGAAAAATATTGAAAATAAGAGGCTAAGAAGTGAAAAATAATGTTATAAAAGTGATTTTGATATAAGAAGAAGAATAAAATGTGAATTTTCTATTTTACCCCTCACATTTTAATTATTTTTTAATTTTTCCGTTAGTTTTAACGGCCAGGGACCAAATGCGCCACTTTGTTCATAACTGGGGGACTAAACTCGGATACGGTCATAACTCAGGGACTGAGTCGGAACTTGGTTAAAGTTCAGGGACCAAAGATGCAATTTTCCCTTTTCTTTTATTATCAATTTCCTTCCTTTACTTTTTCAAATTCAACTCTTCTCAATTCTTGTAAGTATATCATAACAATAACAACTTCACCCGGTTGCACTACCATATGGAAGGGTGGATTCGAGCCTCAATGGATGTGATATTAACTTTTTGTGTTTCAGTAGGTTGAAAAAGTAATTATGAATATATACTACATTGTAAAAGAGTCAGTAGTACTAAAAAAAAAATTATCAGTTACAATTGTTAATAAAATACATGCAAAAAATTACGAATTATCCATTGCATGATGCATCCAAAGTAGGAAATATTACTTACTATTCATTAGAAAAGTTAAGGGGAAAAGAAAAAGTGAGGGATACTCTGCTTGAATAGAACTTCAGGAAAAAAAAGCCTTTACTTCCGCCCCAAGAAAATAAAAAATTCTTTTCAAAGTAATAGTAATAGGTTTTGGTTTGGTTTCCAATGATATATATATATGAAATATGGGATTAAAAAAAAGGGAAAGAAAGTGGGGATGTTGTAATGGTGAAGGCAGCTGCTAAAAGAGAATATTGTTAGAGTTTGTCAGAGTCATCCCATTGAGTTTCGCAAATTGTAAAGAAAAAGGAAAACCTTGTGTGGGTTTCTATAAGATGCATGCACTGCACCCTTACCCTTACCTTATTTCTTTCTTTCTTTATTCTTTTCACATGTTTTCCACTTTTCTCCCACTGACGCCACCCCCATCCCATTTCTTTTCACCCTTTTCAATCCCCAACTTAAGTTCACCATATAATTTTTATCATGTAAAAAGAGCTTGTGGTCTAGTGGCACCCGATGTCCCGTCTAGTCTCGTTTGGTAAATAATCAACCTATCAGTCAATTTTGATTTATTTGATCACTAATACTCAAAGTAAATTTTGGCCCCGTTTGGTAAATAATCAACCTATCAGTCAATTTTGACTTATTTGATCACTATTAGTTGTTTGATACAGCTATCAACTAATAGCTAATTTATCAAACACGATCACTATTAGTTGTTTGATACAGCTAACAATCAACTAATGTTATCAACTAATCATACATTCTAATCGCTATCAGCTAACAATCATTTATCAAATACGGTCTTTATAAATTTATTTTAAATATTAATAAGTTAGGATGGTCTAGATGGGGATAGGGATAGGGATACTACATTGTTGCTGACTGAAAAGAATGGGGAGACAAGCAATACAATAGGTGCCCTATAATCGTGCTTGATAGGGTCTCAAACTTTCATATTTATGACTATTTACGGTGGTACGTTAAATAATAACAAAGAATCTGATTACTTATCGGCTGAAGAATACTTGAAAAGCACATATGCAGAAACATGTTTTGTGCAAAGGTAAAAAAAATAAATAAAGATGGTAAAAAAGGTGGTGGGTGCAAAGTCACGAAAAGAATGACTGTACCATAATGATGGGTTGAAGCAGTAGATATTTTTACCCTGCAGGGTTCAATCATTTTTTCACTTTAATTTCGTATCATTTACATTTACTCCGTACAAATTAAACTTTTCCTCGATCTCCTTCCTACTCATCTTTAATTTACTTGATTCCCGCAGTAAAAATTTCTGATCACACTACTATTCATGGGGTGCACGTGACACTCTCCATTTTTGCACACTGCTGACACGCATCATAATATGGTTTGCAATTATAAGCCCATGTTATTGTCCTTTTTAATCATCATTATGCCTTAAGGGTGTCATCCATTACGTTTAATTAAACATTAAGGATGTAGTTAAGGGTATAGATAATGAGATCACAACAGTTCATACTTATTAGGTAGAGCATAATTTTCTCAATTCAAGAAAATCTTGAGTTGGAAGGGGCAATCAAAGCAGGATATGGTGATTAGTAGCACGTATTATTCCTTAATTGCTTGGAATTTCCTAGTATTTTATTCAAAGATTCTAGATTAGGGTTTGTAGGTTGGTCCAACTTGGTGCTTAGAAGCAGATCGAAAGTGACCAGAAACCTAAAGAATTTGCCTAGAAGAAGAAGAAAAAAAAGGGGAGATTATTGATAAAACCAAAGTTGACCGCAAACCAAGTTAAATTTGTTCAAATTTCAAAGCAGTAAATGCCAAAAACCCCTTGAGAATATTTGTAGTCTCACCCCTTGGGGTCATGACCCAAATTGGCCTGTTCACACCTGCCTTGCTTGAAAATATACTGATATATATTTATATATTTTTATTATCCACAAAATTAAAATCCTCTCATCCCAGAATTCACATCTCAATATATTTTGTCAAAGACCTTATGGTCTCAATATATTTTGTCAAAGACCTTGTGGTCTCAATATATTTGGTCAAAGACCTTGTGGTCTAGGGGCACCAGATGTCCCGATTTACATCAGTGGAGGCAACTGTTGAGTCTTTGTGCTTCAGTAGACTAAAACACAATGGTATCTTTGAAGAGGTTAGGTTATGGTAGGGGTAGATTGGATGATAGCAAACATGAGAATTCTTGTGAGTGGTCATAGCCGAAATTTCCTTATTAACACATACCCAATCACATGCTTGTTCACAGGCAAAGTTGCTTAATCAAGTGTTGTGCAGTGGATGGTGGATAAGCCTCACTGCTCACTGCTGACACAAAATAACTTGTCTTGTGAATGCACCCATCATCATCTATCACATTATGTTTATGATGCCCACACACTATATTTCTTGCTTCTTTTTAATGGCGTCAGGTGCAAGAAAATGACAACTTTGAACGCAGGATAACAACTTTCGTGACTAGGAAATAGAACAAATAAACAGACGATTATATTGGGTAACAAAATTTTCTTGGCCGCTAATAAGCTAGCTACATATTTGATTATTTTCTTGCCATTTGTACAAAAGACGACGTTTTTTTTTTAAATAATAATATTATTAATTGTAATAATGATTGAATCATTTTGGTCCCGCCCGGTTTTGTTGAGATCTGGTTGTTGGGCGCCATTGATGATCAGATCACAGCATTCAGCAGCTCAATGCTTCGTATTTCATGGGAATGGGACGATTGAAACTGGCCTGAGATAGCAAGCTCCCGACAATGGCGAGGTCACGACAGAACACTCCTTGAAACGCCGATGATTTGGTTGATGATGTAACCTTGTTTTCCATCATAGTACTGTTGTTGGACATCTCCGGTTCTACTTGCATTGCTGTGGAGGCTAAGGACTTCTTCCTTTGTTTCTCGGCGGCCTCTTCTTCGATGAGAGTCTTCGTTAAGCTATTATAAGCTCTTTGAATCAATCTGTACAATAATAAAGCAGTCATCTTTGCTCTGTCTCTTACAGAGTCAATATCTTGATCGTCTGCAAATTCGCACCTTTCCACGAAACTCATGGATTTATCGGGTTTGTGTCTGATATTAAGAAGTAAATTGGCTCTTTCCAGTTCCGATTTTGAACAACCCCTCCTTAATCCCATTAGGGCATAATAGTCAATAGTGTTTCCAGTTTCGCCGGAAGCAACCCTCTGCTTCAGTTCTTGAATTTTGGTGGCCAAAGAACAGAGTTTTCCGGGGATTTCCCGGTACTGAACATTCTGACGTTTCCACAGCGGTCCGGGCAATATCCGGTCGCGTAGCATGGTGTTGTACAAGAGTTTTAGATGTTCGAGGTCGTGAAGGCTGTCGGGCAAACATCGGATAGCCTCGAACAGAGCTGCTCTTGTACTCAGAGCTTCAATGCAAGACGGTTCTAATGCGAGGGTTCGATTACAATCCGCGATTGCGTCGGCTATTCGGCCGGCGGATTGATAGGCGGAGGCTCTAAGCGTGTAGCACTCGGCCAGGAAGCCTTGAGGGGCTCCACGGCGGCCGTCGACGATCTTGGAGAAGTGGCGGATGGCTTCCGGGTAAAGCCCGGCGTCCAGGGCGGCGATTGCGGAGGTCTTACGGCGGAGGAGCATCTTGATGTGGCTCAGCATTTGGGAAATGCTTTCTGACTCTGTTTTCGGGGGGTGACTATTGTCCACGCCGGAGATTGGGAATCGGGCGAATGAAAAGGTGTCGGAGGACCTACAAATGCTCTGACGCCTCAACGCGTCAGTGGCAATCCGTTTCCCGGTCTGCAAAAGGGCCATTGCGTCCTCCATTAGCCCTAAATGGCAACACGCTTGACCCAACACCAAATATCTGAACAAATCAAGAAATCAATCAGATACAATCCGGATTCAATAAATCTTTCCCAAAATGGCAATAAAAATAACGAAAAAAATCACCTCCATAGCCCGTCCTTCTCGCAGCTTTTGCACAGCCCAGCCATGATCTTCTTCTTCAAATCGGAGACCGAGAAGCACTTGAAACTGGGCTCCGACTCATCCCCGGAGGAGAGAAGCTTCACGCGCTCCCTAGACAACGGCCTGGAGGACCCATCCGACGATTCCGAAGAAGACGAACACGACGACGATTCATCCGGGGCTACTTTAAGACTGGGAATGTACTCCTGCAGCATATCGGCGACATCCTTAAACCGCCGGAGAAAAAGCAAAGTCCGCGCCTTTAACTCCAGAGCCAACTCGAGCCGAGGCGAGAGAATCAGCGCGGCTTCAAGAACGTTAAGAGCCGAAGCCATGGCGCCGGGTTCTTGACTTGCAATCAGAACCTTCGCATCCTTCACATATTTATCAGCAATCTGCACAAACCCATCCATTATTCAATATTCAAAACAGAGAAACCCTAAACCCCCCCAAAAAATAAAAAATCTTCCATTACCTTCCTGTTTGTAAGCCACCAATGCTGCTTCTTCTCACCGCCGGCGACACAAGGAGATTCAGACATCGTTGTTCTCACTCACTGACTGACTATGTTGTGCGAGTATTAATCCTTAAAAGCTCCACAGTCATTCTTAAACTTGATCCCAGTTTCTGGGTGGGCGTGTTTCTGAAGAATAGGGAGATGGGGAGAGGAGAACAGAGAGGTAGACGACTAAATAAGAGGCACAGGGAAGAAGAGGGTGTAATAAGCTAATAATAGAAATTATATATTATGTAAAGGTGCCAGCTGCTTTGACCTTAAAGAGTCTCAATCCTTCATTTTATTTCATAGCTGGCATGCCATAACACCCATATAAATTACTACTTGTACACCACATATTACAAAAATATGAATTCAATAAAATTTACGTTTTTTGTCAAAAAAAATTTTACGTTTTTATTGTTGGATTTCAGGAATATTTACTATATATACCAAATTTTAGGATAACATTTCACTCATTATTAAAGTTATAATATATAATTTGGAGTTGGTAAGCAAACTAGTAATATAACTCTAAGGTCATAGAGTTGACTATTGTAAGAAGCGTACTTGTTACCTCCCGTGTTTCAAAAATCCCACCAAGTCACCGGTCAGTTGCCTAGCTTATTACCATAATCGATGGTCTAGGCGACCGGCCGACTAGGCCGCATAAGCGCTCACCTAGGCCTCATAGGCACTGACTGGACTGATTAGCTATTATTATTCCTTTTTTTTTTTTTTTTTATATTTATAAATAAGTTATTTCACTCAAAACGAAATCATTTTGAACGAAATAATCTTAAATTGTTCAAAATCTAGATTTTTTTTAATAAGTTAATATTTAATATTTTAGTATTAACTATTAAAAAAATTACACGGGCGCCTATTAATCATTGTCTAGGCGCTCGAGGAGGGCTTACTGTTTTTTTTTTCAACCATTAAAAAAGGTTATGGGATAATTATTATTATTATTTTTTTGGGAGTAAGAGTTCAACTTTACCGTCAAGACCAATTCAAATTAATTTTGTATTATATTAGTAAGAGTATGAGATACACTAACATAATTATTAAAATAATTATTTTAAAAGTGTTTGGATAATCTAAACAATAATTGAACTAAACATATGCTACATACAACATACAATATATACAGTGTTCTCCTATAGTAATACTACTTTTAATTTTGAGTTTCACAAATCACATCAAATCCCTAAATTCTCGATTTTTTTTTTTAAAAAAGGTAAATAATGTTGATAAGGATATGATGATAGGAAAAAGCAAATTAAAGGCTCTCCTACGTAGAATTAGTTTGATCGATTCGTCATACCTAGGATGAAAGGAATACAACTGCAAACTGGATGACTTTAATGTACTACGACAAGTCTACAATGGCATTAAGTTACAAATTCTCTCATAGTGGACTTTAATAGTTCCTGATTGAACACTGATTTCAATTCTTTAGCGTTTTGAACTCTCAATTTATGTAATTTTCATTTGTTTTTATTTCCTTCGAAGAAAATAAATAAAGAGATAACCTAAAACAATTTATTTTATTGTGATCCTTTGCTGATTAAAGTCACAAAATAAGTTTCATTTTGATTATATTTTTAATGATGGTAAATAATTTCATAAACTAAAGAATTAATTAATGTGGGAGCTAAATTCCATCCCCTACCCCAACTGCTCTCTGTCCTCTCTCTTTCTTTCGGTCTTTCCCTCTCTTTTCCAATACAACACAACTTTATCACGCCATAGCAAATGTAACTCCACGAATCTATCTCTTTCACCTTTTTTTTTTTCCTAGCTGGCATGGGAATTCAACAATTAAATGGACCAATACCATTATTGCTTTATATTATTACTATTAAAGTTAAAGATTCTTGACAAAAAACTACCTTAAAGCTAGAAATTAAACACTATTATATGCATGACACTACATTATTAATATTTAATTATAGTACATACATTGTTATTTCATCTCCCACGTAAATATATAATAAATATATTGCATAGTGTTGTATATATAATATTACTTGTATTATAAGGCGTTTGGTAAATAGCTGTTAGTTGCTAAGATTAGTGAGTTTGACTAGTTGATAACATTAGCTGATTTTGTAAAATGATGAGTTTGGTAAATTAACTATTAGTTGATTACATGCAAAATGACTTTATCAAAAAACTAATTGAAAAAGCTACTTTAAGCAGCTTTTTGAATTTTAGCGTTTTGAAGCAATGAGCTGTTACAAAAAGCTAAATTAATCAAACACTCATATTACTATATTAGTTGTTTAACCAAATCAAACAATTAATAATGGTTAATTAAACAAGTTAAAATTGATTGATAAGCTAACTATGTTACCAAACATAGACAAATATCTTTTTGTGTATTTCAATGTAACTAATATGAATAAAGTCAATTTTGTATGTCATAAGTCATATATATAAGAAGATGAGCACAATATTTGATGCATATAGCTTATGTGATGAGTGTGGATCTGCGATAGATGAACATATTATATAATTATATCGATTCAGACTGACATCCTCTTGTTCAAGTGAAAAGAAGTTGGGTTTTGTGTTTAATTCAATTTAAACTTTATAAATAAAATAACTCGCTCGTTTTAGAAAAACCAGTCAAAATAAAATACGACAACTCAATTTAAAAATAGTATATTGTATCCGGCCTGTCATGCTTACCAACGGTCTCATATTGCATGATGTGTTAATTGGAACTCAGTTGAATTATAGATATGCACCATCCATCTTCCCCTCCTTTGTGTATATATAAAATATATAACCATTAAAAAACAACCTTAGCTTGTCAAGAGAGATTCGATCTATGAATCTTTCTTTTGTATATATGTTTTTAAATTGAGCTGTGGGTGTTTGACCATACAATAATTAAAGAGTTAGATAAACCAAACAGTGGTAGCAATTAATTCACGTATACACTATACACAACACATATATTTATTACATTAATTAAAAAGCAAAGAGGTAGGAGAGATTATTAATTAAAGCAAAACAAAAAAAATAAATAGGCAAGCCCAATTCTCTGGAATTGTCTAGTGGCTTTCTTAGTTTGAGCCGGTTAGCTATAAAAAATTTAGTCTAATTTATCTCTTGTGATCTTTTGTCGACTAATGTTACAAGAAGCTAAGAGTTCTGTCCAAAGCATCCATGTAGCCGGATGCTGATTTTTACGTAAATCAAAATAAATAAAAAAATAAGTATCAATGACTTTATGGTCTAGTGACACAAATTATATTACTCTCTCATATTTGAGAGGTTATGGATTCGAGCACTAATAAAGACATTATTGACTCTTTGTATTTCAGTACTTTGAAAAAGTAGTACTCAAAAATAGGCATGCAGTGGGCAGTGGGAGATGTATGAAAGGTTACGTTATTGTTGAATTAAGGAAAAGTTAAACAGGGTGAGGCCACCCTTCATTAATCATTTGTCGTTAAGTAATGGTGTCGTAAGGTACAAGTCTCGTACTGTTTTGCTTTCTAATTCGTACGTTGTGTGATTAAGGATGCTTCATTAAGGTTGGACTCTGCATTTCTTCACACCTAGCTACCTTCAAAATTTACTCTTTTACCATTCAAAACACAACAAGTAAAAAAAAATAATAATAATGATCAAGACTATATGGTAAATATAGATACATTGTTAAATTACATAAAATATTATATATTTATTATATATATGGTTATTATTGTGTGGAAATAATTGGTGATTATAACAGGTGGGCATTAACTTAGCTTGCATGTCATCCACACACACATGCATATATTGATTAATGAAAATCAAGTATGCATCACGTACCAATCCGTGCCAAAATGCATGTGAGTGTTATTGGAACAACAAGTGGTAGCTGTTTCTGTGTTTCTCAAAATTATAATTGAGGGGGCAGTCCAACAAAACATGTGACATACCCTAAGTTTATGCGTGCCACTCTTTACGCACCTTATCCTTTCATCTTTTCTTCCCATCCATTTATATATTTATTCCTCCCATCCTAGCTACTTTCAATAATAAAATCGCAATTTTGATCTCTTTAATTACTCTTTTATAAATGACCTAGTAAAGTTAACCCCTTGATAAGTAGACTGCTAATGTAACTGTAAGGTCAGAAATTTGATGTTGGTAAAGAATATGCTGGGACGAAAATGGCTTGTGCAAATGTAACAAGATAAGAATGCAAAAAAAAAGAAAAAGAAGAAGAAGAGTAATTTGATGAATTATTTGTATTATTGTAGTGGGGAGTAGAATTAATATTATTGAATTGAAGTATACATATGTAGGGAAGAATTGAAGGTAAAGAAGAGGAGAAAGGGGGAGTGAGTAATGATAAGTGGGCCGTTTAATAGTTGGGTTCATGAATGGAGGGTAGAAGTGGTATAATTGGGATGATGGTCCACCCCATTTTGCTGGAAAGATTCTTAGGCATCCTCTTCTTTGTAACGCTCGAATGTTGTCTTAATTGGCACTTCATCTGTAGCCGATCCAAACTAACGTATGTATAGTAATAAAAGAAAACTTTCAATTTTCTTGTATTATTGTGGTGTGGAAACACACATGTTAGTTGTGTCTTGGCGTGCATATGTCATGATGTTGCGGTTGCCAGATTATTTGAGTTATTAGGTGGCATCAATTCAAGTTTGATAAGTAGGCCGCCATTTATTGATCAATTGGTGTATAATTATTGTTACACTGTACTACATTTTGGATGTTCTTTTATATATGTATGCTGCGCTCTACCCTCATTGAAGTGAATATTCAATACTTCATCACAATGTAACTTGTTAATTTGTCTGATTTTTTACAAATTTTATTTGGGCCTCAATTGATAAACCCAACCCACCAACAATTGTATTGTTGGGTGAAGAAGGAAATTCACAATCACAACCGAAATCGAAAATATGCACTGAGTAAATCTCACATTGTGATCATATTCTAGAACCCTATATTCACAATTTTAGAACCTTATATTCACAATTTTAAGTCTCAATATACAAAATTACATTACTCAATATTCACAATTTTGTTATATATATTAAAAAATTGTGTTATATTATTGAATATAGAGTTCTGGAATTGTGAACATAGAGTTATGTAATTGTGAATATAGAGTTCAAAAACTGTGAACATAGAGCTCTAAAATTATGAACATAGAGTACTAAAATTGTGAACATTGACTTAGGTCCACCTTGCAAGGTGGACGCGGGTCCATGGCATAACAACCCATATTCTAGTCAACAAAGGATAGGACTACAAAGAGAAAACTCAATTTATTTTGCCCGGTCATAGTTAACTAGCTCAAATAAGAAGACCAATGGACTGCCAAAGTGGAACGACGATCAATTTAAGTTATTTAACTAGAGTTGTCAAATAATTATATTTTTATTCTTAAGCTATTTTTTTTTTGAATACTATTCTTAAGCTATTTAATTACTTTTTTTTTTTTTTTTGAAACAAACCAAAACCAAATATATTAAAGCATCAAAAGATCCGAACGTACAAAACGGGAAATAAACCGAGGAATACAATCCCAGTATACCACACCACCACTACTAGAAGCATCTAAAGACCTCTTAGCAATGGTATGGGCAACCATATTTGCTTCCCTCTTTACAAAACATAACTTAACGGAAAACAAAGTTTGTAACAGGAGTCAAATGTCCTGAATAATCAGACCAAAAGGGCCACTACATAACCCTCCATTCACAGCCGTAGCCACCAGCTGAGCATCAGTTTCCACCAGCACCCGAGACCACCCCTTCTCTTTAACCCAACTCAACACCTCCCTCACCCCTACTGCCTCTGCTTCACGAACGGAATAAGCATTATATTCTCCATTAATTGCCACCCCAAACCAATCACTTCCCCGCCTTCTCCTCGCACCACCCACCCAAACCCCATCCTCCCATGATTATAATCCATAGCACTATCCACATTAATTTTCACAAATGATTGCATTGGAGGCTGCCACGTTAATGGCCAAGGAGCAGAACTGTGAGAAGCAGTAGAAGTTTCATGCACCCCATTCACGAACCGCCAATCATCACTAAAACGTACTGCATTAGTCACCAACACACTAGGTTCCAAGCATTTGTGATGAAAAACCAATTGGTTTCTATTCTCCCAAGCTGCCCAACATATTGCAATAATTTTGATAATCATCTCTTTAGGCAGGGAAGACCAAACTGCCGTAATCCATGTATCAATGTTGTCCACATAATCCATACGCCAACATCTGTTCAGTTCCCTCCAACATGCATGAATATAGGGACAATTTGCAAATAGATGAACCACTGACTCCGGCTCCAATCCGCACATAGGACAAGTAACCTCGCATGCAACCTGTTTTATCGTCAAAACGTCTTTAGTGGGCAATCTTTTAGTACATAAAGCCCAAAAAAAACACTTCAATTTTGGAGGTAAGTAGTTAACTAGTTAAGTATTATGAATTTATGTTTCAGTTTTTTTATGAAGTCGACTAGTCGTTTTTCCTATATTTTTTTTAATTAAAATGTATTAATATTATTTGATGTTTATCCGAATAACATCCGAAATCCGAAGTTTATAATCCGCAATCCGAATTTGCAATATCCGAACGGTTAACGTGTTAAAAATAGTGGTTTGGGTTTCCAAAATTAAAACCGAAAACTGATCGGGTGGACGGATAGGAAATCCGATCCGTCCGAATCCGTCCGATGCTCAGTCTTACACGGGAGGCACAAAGACGTGAAACAATTATTGAAAAAATTAAATTTAATAAACAAACAAACAATATTTAGCTCAAATTAGTAATTAGTGATCAAGATTAATTGATCTTTCAAAAAAAAGTTCGTCATCTACAATTTTAAAAAAATGCTCTCGAAGGCACAATAATGTGCACTGTAAGGCACACCAATGTTCTCTGGTAAAAGGAAAAATGTGCACTGTATGACATAACAATGTGCACTGGAAGGCAAAAAAAAAAACTTATTTACACAAAATTACAATAATACCACCACGTTTTTTTTTTAAATCTTCAATATGGACCCTTGATCTAGACTCAATTTACAGTCTACAGATATAATTTCATCATATTTCTCACCAAAGGCAATTATTTTAGATGATGCTTTATATATATATATATATATATATATATATATATATATATATATATATATATATATATATATATATATATATATATATATATATATATATATATATATATATAATTATCTAATAATTATTATGTTAATTAAATAAATTAATTGCATAGATATTAGTATAATTGACTAATAATTATTTTGTTAATTAAACTAATAAATACATGAATATTAGTATATATAATTACAATTATACAATGGTGTTTCGTAGACCTGGTAATTATGGACACGATAACATTAACGTGTCATGTTCGTGTTTAGCCTTATCGTGCTCGTGTCGTTATTGTGTTGATCCGCTAAAAAACCCGTATACAAGAATTGCCAGGTCTAGATTCTCTCATCATGAAATATTATTGTCAAAATAGACTAATAAGATGTATGTGCCTATGGCCTAATGGATAAGGCGATTGACTGCGATTGTGGGTTTGAGTCCCACTAGGCGTGTATTTTGTTAATTTTTTTTTTTAATTAAGGTATACTACTATAAGAACAAAATAAATTATCATTCCATTCTTTGTGTGATTAATATAGTAATTTTATGGGGTTCGGGGCAGCCGTCAAAGCAGGCTTAAGCATAGATTTTGCCGAGGAAAAAGAAAACATACCGTTAGAAGCAGGCGTCCAAACCGGGATATCCCGCGGCCCATGTCCTAAACGGGACAGGTCCGCAGTGACCCCGTCAGCTATTAAGTCCACGTGCTCTGCCAGGTCGAGAGCACCATCGTGTATATAGGCCAGGAGCAAGTCTCGGGAGTAAGAAACCCCCCGGAATGGATAGAGTCTGCCGAGAGGGCCCAAACCCGACCAATTGTCCCACCGCCAGGTCAGAACCCGCTCAACCTCGTTCCGCACACTCAGCATTTGCTTCCAAGTGTGTGACAGTGTGAGTCAGTGTTCTGAACCAGCTTAGCAACCGGGTGAGCCCGACTACAATATTTCGCCCGCATAAAGTCTGACCACAGAGTGTGCTCGGTGCGAAAGTTCCACCACAACTTCGCACTAGCCGCCCGAACCATTAAGCCCAAGTCTAAAAAACCAACCCCGCCCTCCTTTTTAGGGAGAGACAGAGTTTTCCACGAACTTCCAGAAGAAGCTAGCAAAACACCGCTCCAAGTCACGGATCACCTGCTTAGGCAGAGCGCAGGCTGCAAACAAGTGCAATGGGATAGGCTGTAGCACAGAAGTAATCAACACCGCATTCCCACCCTTAGATAACACCCGTCGCTGCCAACTCAGGCACTTAGCCTTAACCTTATCCACCACTGAAGCAAAATAGATGCACTTTTTGCGCCCCACATACACGGGGCACCCGAGGTAAGTAAAAGGAAATGACTTGTGCACACAACCCGTCGCCCTGCGAACCCTCGCAACAACCCGTTCAGGAGTACGGGGATGCATGTAAAAGGCACTCTTCTGAAAGCTCACCAACTGCCCCGAGATTTCCTCATAGTCTTTTAAAGCTGCAATGACCTTCTGAATGGCCTGCTGCCTGTATGTGCTAAATATGATGACATCGTCTGCATAGGCCAAATGGTGGATATGTGGGGTACCCGGAGGCTGAGTAAAGCGGGGAACGGTGACATCCTCGTAAACCCGCGCCAGGTACACAAAAAGAACCTCAGCAGCAATGATAAACAGACTCGGGGACAAAGGATCCCCCTAACGCAGGCCCCGAGACGATGTGAAAAAACCTTCCTTGACCCCATTCACAATCACAGAGTACCAGACATTTGACACTGCCCGGTAAACAAGGTCAATCCACACCTCACAAAACCCCAGCCGGCGCATAACAAAAGTCAAGAAAAACCAAGACACTCAATCATACGCCTTAGCCATATCCAATTTAAGCACAATATCCTGAGTCTGAAACTTTAAACCGTGAAACATCTCTGAGGCCAAGAGCACATTGTCTGTAATTGAACGCCCAACAACAAAGCCACTCTGGTGTGGGGACAACAAAGTGGGCAATACTGAGGCTAGCCGAACCACCATCAGCTTCGTGACAATTTTACTACTGAAGTTACACAAACTAATAGGCCGGTAATCTGCACAAGTCTCCGGGTTTGATTTCTTGGGCAGTAGAACAATCGATGTATGCGTAATAGCTCGGGTGAAATCCCTGCCTAGAAAATAGCTTCTAACCATGTCAACCACGTCCCCTTTCACAATCTCCCAGCAAGCCTTATAGAAAGCCCCCGAGAAACCATCTGGCCCCGCAGCACTGGTAGCATTCATCTGAAACACCACCTCTTTTACTTCCTCCTCCTCGGGCACAGTTGTCAACATGTCATTATCCCCGTCAGTCACCAGGTGTGGGACGCAATCAAGTCGGGCCAAATCAAACCCTCCAACCTCCGTAGTGAACATGCGCTCAAAGAACGAGACTGCCTGATTAGCAATCCCCTGTCTATCTTCAAGCCATTGCCCCTCGTCATTCTTCACCCTGTGTATAAAAAGCTTTCGCCTGCGCTCCTTAACCAACGAATGAAAATAGCGGGAGTTATTATCACCTTCCTGAACTGCAGTAACCCGGGCTTTTTGCTGCCAAAACTCCTCCTCAATCAGGACTTGCTTTTGCAACAAAGCCACCCCTCCTTATACTCATTCTGTGCCTGGTCATCATCTGGATTCTGCTGTAACACCCCCTCAAACACCTGAACTCGGTCCTCATATTCCCGTAGTTTAGCAAAAATGTCCCCAAACACCTCCTTACTCCACACCCCAAGCACTTTGCCCAGCTTGTTAAGTTTAGTAGCCAACACATGCATAGGTGCCCCCTCAACCGGGACCGCCCAATTGTCTCGAACCACCCTTTGAAAATCCTCGTGCTTTATCCAGACGTCCAGAAAAACAAAGTGTTTCAGGGCCACATGTGCACTCAAAAGATCACAACAGATTAATAGTGGGCTGTGGTCAGACGTGGACTTCGATAGGTGCCGAACGAATGTTTTAAAACACGCCTCCCACACCGAGGTGTAAAGAAAACGGTCTAAACGCATCCAAATGGCCGACTCCCCACGCCTCCCATTCCACCAAGTGAAACAGGAGCCGTAAGCAGTGGCATCAATCAAGTCACACGCACTGACACAGTCCCGAAAGGCCTTGGTCCTCCGATGTGGATACGAAAGCCCACCCTCTTTCTCATCAACAGATAATAAACAATTAAAGTCCCCAACAACAGACCAAGGAACCCCTCCATTAATTCTAGCCGAAACCGACTTTAAATCATCCCATAAAGGCACCCGGAGCCGTTCCTTAGTCTTAGCATAAACAAAAGAAACCCAGAAAGGAGTCGGGACGGTAGAATGAGCACATGACACCGACACACACTGCCCCAACCCAGACTCAACAACAACAGTCAAGTCATTATTCCAAAACAACCAGAGTTTATTATTCAAACCACAAAAAGCATTATCAAAATTAAGGCGCAACTTAAAATAATCGAGCCTATCAGGCGAGCTGAAAGGCTCGAGCAGACACAAGACCAAAGGGCCATGAGATCGCAACAGGACACGGATCCTGTGCAAAGAGCCCTGAGAGGCAACCCCCCTCACATTCCAAACTAAGAACCTCATGAGTAACCACCAGAACCAGGAACATGATGAGCAGAGGGGGGCCCCCTTTAACAAAAGAATCACGCAGAATAAGGGCTGGCCTGAAGTGATGATCAGGGTAGGGCTCCTGGTCCGTATCAAACCCAGAGCCCCCCAAACTAGCCTCCTGGCCCGCCCGAGGGACATCACTATCCGAGTACGACCTCCCCCCAGTCCTCCAAGGACCCCCAGGCACAACAGGAGAATTCCTCTGAGTATCCCCAGAATCCCGATCACTCGGAGGCGTGCAAGGAGGCGTCCCAATCTCTAGCGGGCCCATAAATCTAGCAGGATTAAGAGGAGTAAAAGTGAACAATACCTGCTGCGGCCGATCCAAATCTGTTTGAATAGACGAGGTCGGGGCTGGAGTCCGCTCGCTACCCACTGGAATAGGCGGGAGCTTACCCGCAGGGTCAGGGAGCGGGCCCTCAGTCCCGCCTGCCTGCCCCAAAACAGCAAAACCATTACTCGTGGGCACAGGTTTTGAGGCCTACACACCTCGAATACCGGTAGAAAGCTCAGGCTGCGCTCCAGACGTCCCGACCTCCGGAGACTTATCCACAACAACAGACTTACCTTTCTGCTTCCTCAATTTGCATCTGAGACGCTTTCTTTGTGTAGCATTTAAACCCTGCATATTGATATTAAAATTAAAATTAAAAGGGGCCTCAGACGCCCCTTGTGTCGGCCGAGTCAGCTCCTTAGCCCCCGTACTAGCACCCTGACCCTGTGCAATAGGCTGTCGAACAACCTGGGACTGTGGCGTAGGTATGGGGCCCGAAGGCTGACTCTTGGCATTACCAGCTCCAGAACCACATGCAAAAACAAACTTAGGTCCCGTGGGCCCTTGTGGCAGCCGTGTAACCCCCAAACTAGGGTTAAAACCAACCCCACCACTTCGGCACTCTTGAGCTGAGTGCCCCTGTTTCCTGCAAGTCAGACAATAACCAGGCATTTTTTCATACTCAATTGGCTGCCAGAAGCCAACATCCTCACCCCCTGGGCGATTACTGCCCAACTTGATAAAAATTCTACGCAACAGGGGTTTTAACAAATCAATTTCAACCTTTACCTTCGCAACATTAGGCCTAGAAAACTTCGCCGTAGCGGCGTCAACATGTAGAAACTGCCCTATGGGCTTGACTAGTTGTTTGAGACACGGTATTGAAAAACAATTAGCCTTGAGGTTAGGTAATAACACCCAAACTGGGGCTAATGAAGTCTCAAACCGCGTGTCAAAGTCACTAGTCCATCTGAACAACCGCATAGGACACCGGCCATTAAATAAAATCTGGCCCTTAACCAGAATGTCAATGCAATCCTCCGGACTAGAAAAAGCCAGAAAGACATGTCGAGGATCAACCAATCCAACCTCGACAGTCCCTTTTAAAACATACGACTTAGCAAAGTGTGTTCGAATTTCAGATAGTAAAGGCCTACCGTGCGAGAATTTTCCAACTAAAAGATTATTTTCAATTTCATTCATTTGGGCGACCTCATGATCATCAAAAGTAATACACGGCTCACCCCTATGAACTTCAACTTTTTTTTCATAAATAGAAATAGAAGGACGTTGCATGAAGCTCGCACGTCCCAAATTATGAACAACATTCGGAGGAGTAGAAAATAACTTAGCAAAAGATGAATTAAATTGTGGACCTATGGGTGCTGCATTAGCCGCATGAGTCCCACCTGTAGGGTGAGTAGCACCAGCCAAGCCATTCGGCCCATGAGCAACCTTAGGCACATTTTGAGTTAAAGACTTAGCAAAATTAGAAGAGATTGAATTTTTGATTTTGTTGGGAAATTGAGTCTGACCGTGAGCAATAGTGACTCATAACAAAAGGAGGCACTAAGCCTTACAAAATACTTGGGCTAGTCTAGCTTATCTAAACAAATGGGCCTAAGCCCTAAACAAACTAAGACTAAAAACAGTCTCATCTATCAAAGGAACCCATAAGGCTTTATATTCCAATATGACCAAACAGACTAAATCCACCATAGTGGGCCCATTCGGCCATTCACCCATATGGCCCAGTTGCCATCTTAAACCCAATTGGAATTATTCAAACTTCAGCTCATAGCTGCCACACCCATTGAACCATACGGCCTTCCAAGCCCATTCGGCCAATTCAAACTCCATAGCCCATATCTCCAAATTAAGTCATTGACTCATAGCCCATGAAATTAATTGCCCCTCATTTTTAATTCCATAGGATCCAGCGGCCATACTACCTTAATCTATGCAATCCCGTGACCATTTACTATGCTCCAGTTTTATCCCATTTCCAATCATTATTTCAATTAATTCATAAAATAATATGGCATTATTATTCCACTTCAATTTAGGCTCATTCCAATAGCTGCTCATTCCAGTAGCTAAAATTAATGTCACGCGCAATTCAAATGAATTAAATCCCTTCTTCAAACCAATTCACACCTCCAATCTATTCCAATCATTCAAATCCCATTTTCAGCAGCAATTACATTTCATTTCCAGAATTGAAAAAATTCAGCCCATCATCAATTAATTCCACTTTCCAGTATCTGCAACACACTGCCAATCACATTCACTAGGCTCATTATATAGTGGTCTTATTTTGCAGCTAACTCATTCATTCATCAACATTCTTAAGTATTACCTCAGGTCATTAAACAATCCAACTACTTCCAACTAAGATTGCATTTCATTTCATTTTCAGAACTGAAAAAAGATTCAGTCCATCATCCATTAAATCCTCATTCCAATAACTGCAACAACACACTGCCAATCATTTTATAGTGGAGTCTCAGAATGCATACCTCTTAGATGCAGCCCTGCTGCCCCACTGCCTTCCATTCTTCTTACAAATCCAATGACACGGCCCAATGGCAAATCTTTGCTCCAACTGAATCAATATTAGCTTTCAAGTACCTACCAAGAAGCCCATTTTCACTCCCCCAAGAGGGGCAATGCTTTACCTTAACAAGAAAAATTGTTGCAGCTCTCATAGCCCTGTTTATCCCTTCTTCAATATACTCTTCTTTCTCTTTATCATAAACGGTCCACAAGTATGTATTGACCTATTTCAAATCCTCCTTTACCTTTTGATCAAGAACGTTATCCTTCTTCATGAATTCCTCCACCACTTTCACCAAGTCCATCGTGTTCTTAAACACCCTTTCCCCTTTTGAACTTCCTTCACTCACATCCTTCACTCTTGCTTGGGCAGAAACAGACTCTTAGCCCCTCCTTCCTTTCCTTTTCTCTCTTTTTTCTCTATGGAGTCCTGAATTGCGTAAGGAACTTCCCAGTTGCCATATCTCCATTTTCTTTTCCCTTAGGTTTAACACATTTGATAAGTGCTCATTTGTCTATATTTTTCTCCCTTTCACTAAGTCTTTTTGTTTATAGATCATTCCAATTTTCATGAGAATTAGTGCTTATTTGTGTTATTTTGCAAGGAGTATGAGTTGGAAAGCATTGGAAGCAAAGACGGTGATTTTCATGC
>CP025647.1:25521570-25527787 GCA_003576665.1 Ipomoea trifida | reverse complement strand
GGAAACTTGGATTTATTAGTGCTAGCCTCTAGAACCTAGGTAAAATGTTCTTCCCCCAAACTTAAGTGTTAAAGCATCTAGATGGTAATTCCCCTAGCTTGAGTCCTATTTCTTTATTTTGCACTTATATATTGTTTATATGTGTTTGTTCTACCTTGTTATTGTTTGCTTAGCTTCTTGTTGATTTCCTTGTGCTAATGCCTAGTTTTGTGATTGCATATTGCGTGCCATATCCCCCAATCCTCAGCGGAACGACATTTCACACCCGTACACTCACCATCACTCATTTTTGCTACACACCAAAAATTGGCGCCGTTGCCGGGGATTGGAAATTTGGTGGTTCTATGTGATTACTTATTTTGCTAGCATTAGAGTTTAAGGAATATTAGGATACTAAGCTTTTTCTTTTTTTTGTTTGTTTTTATTGCTAATGTGCTTACAAGTCTACATCATTTGAATTGATTGAAAGAGATTTTTTAAGATGGATCAAGGAGGATACTACCATTCTCATTCTTATGAAGGGTATGGAGACTACATGTCTCAACAAGGATACTATAATGCCCCATCCATTAGTCCTTGTACAATTCAAGCCCCACCTCCAAATAATTATTATGATTCTCAATTTCAAGACCCTTACCCACCACAACCCTACCAAGACTCACCTTTTTATTCCCAACCTCCATACCATAGTCCTTATCCTCAACAATACCAAGATCCCCAATATGCATCATATGACCAATACTCCCAATACTCACATGATTACAATCCACCTCAACATCCTTTCCCACCACAAGATTACTCTCAAAATCCATACCCCTCACCCATTCATTACACACCATACCCTCAAGACACTCAACCTCCATATGATCATCACACTCATTCACCAAGTGTCGTTGGGAGGTATGAATTAAATGAGGAAACTTTGGCGTTGGCTAGGCGTTGGGGAGTCACTATTGTACCCGATGATGACATTGAGGATGATGGCTATCCCATGAGACCAAGTGAAGAAGAACATGCCAATAATCAATGGGAAATTCAAGAGTCGTTCTATCAAGAGCCCCCGCAAACAAGCCAACCTATTGATGAGGAGATGAGGTACATGATGAATGCATTACTTATGCAAATGAATGAGCTACAAGTTCAACTAGAAACCATGAAGGCTCAAAGGAAAGGTTTGGCAACTCAAGAACCCATTCAAGAATTGCCTTCCAATGGGGAGGTTCTACAAGAGTTGTTATTTCCAAATGAAGGTCATGTGGTTGATGAAAATGAAGAGGAGAGTGAGGACAAAGATGATGATGACGATGAGAAAGTGGATGAGGAAATTGAAATGGAAACTTTGAATTGGGAAGAAGGTGTGGAGTTAAATGAGAATGGTGATAATGAGGGCAAAGAACAACTCCAAAATGTCCTGATAGAAGAGGAAGTGTTGAAGGAGAATGAGATTGATAGAATGCATGAAGTGAATGAAGAAACCCCTTCAATGGATGAAAACTTCCTTGGTGAGAATTTCACAAGAATTTGGGAACCGGGAGGAGTTGAAGGCCTTAAGAGTTTTGGCTCACATTGGCCTATGTTTCAATCAAGGAATTACCACTTCTTATTGGTGCATGAGAAAGACCCAAGACTCTCCTTACTTGCAAATGAAAAGGAAAGTCAAGAAGAGAAAAGAGGTGGAGACCAAGGAAATGATCAAGCTCATGGACACTACCAAGAAGCATTGTTTAGAAAGAAATCCTTGGTTGATTTATGGATCAAGAATGGATTTGAGGAAAGAGGCATGGAACTTGGAATGAAGAATGAGGGAATCCTAACAATTGGAGTGGTGAACTTGATCTTTAAGGAACTTATTGATGACCACCACTTGAAGTGTTATTTGGAAGAAAAGGTTGAAGAAAAAGAAAAAGAGATGAAGATTGAAGAAGATAGCATATTCTTGAAAGTGGATCATTGTAATTTCTTTGAGGAGAATATGTTACTTTTGAGCTTAAAGAAGTTCCTTAATGCCCGGCATTTAAGGACATTTATTGAAGAGAAAGTAGATGGAGAAAAAGAACTCATCTTCATCCAATCATGCGTGGATAGTTCTTTGAGGAGGTTGAGTCGAGCTAGCGACATTAAACTTAGCGCTTCATGGGAGGCACCCCATGCTATCCTTCATTTTATTGCATTTTATTTTCTTCTTTGTTTTTCTTTATAATTTTATTTTTGATATATCATGCTTTCACTTGTGCTTTCATGTGTATATTCTCTTGACTCTAGGAATGATACTAAGGAGTATTCTCAATTCCAAGAAGGCTTCATGATGATTCTTTGGCATAAGGGATTCATTAAGGGAGTCTCATCTACCTTCTCTACTCTCTTTAATTGTGAATAGCGCTTTACTTGGTATAGATAGTAGAGATTGTGCTCCTTGTGCTACCCTTTTTCCCCATGTGCTTTATTTTCTTTCACATCGAGGACGATGTAATTTCTAAGTGTGGGGGGAAGACAAAAATTGGGTAATTTTTTAACTTTTTAAATCTTTGCTTGGATGACTCATTGTGCATAATGTTGAGTAAAGATTTAATGTTGACTCATTCTTTTACTCAACATTATACACAATGAGTCATCCAAGCAAAGTTTCAAAAATTACCCATTTTTTGTCTTCCCCCCACACTTAGAATTTACATCGTCCTCGATGTGAAAGAAAATAAAGCACATGGGGAAAAAAGGGTAACACAAGGAGCACAATCTCTACTATCTATACCAAGTAAAGCACTATTCACAATTAAAGAGAGTAGAGAAGGTAGATGAGACTCCCTTAATGAATCCCTTATGCCAAAGAATCATCATGAAGCCTTCTTGAAATTGAGCATACTCCTTAGTATCATTCCTAGAGTCAAGAGAATATACACATGAAAGCACAAGTGAAAGCATGATATATCAAAAATAAAATTATAAAGAAAAACAAAGAAGAAAATAAAATGCAATAAAATAAAGGATAGCATGGGGTGCCTCCCATGAAGCGCTAAGTTTAATGTCGCTAGCTCGACTCAACCTCTCAAGATCAACCATCATTGGATTGGAGAAAGAACATCCCATCCTTCCTAGCGAATTTTCCTTCAAGATAGTGTCTCAAATGGTGGCCATCAACAAATTCTTTTAAGCACAAGTCCACCACTTTAAAGTTTAAGACACTATGCTCATCCAAATCAATCTTCAAGAATATCCCTTCCTCAAATCCATTTTTTATCCATAAATCAAATGAGGTCTTCTTTCTAAACCTCGGGTCTTGATAATACTCAAAAGATTGATCATTTTCTTGGCCTCCACTTCTTTTCTTTTCTTGACTTTCCTTTTCATTGGCAAGTAAGGAGAGTCTTGGATCTTTCTCATGTACCAATAAGAAGTGAGAATCCCTTGATTCATACATAGGCCAATGTGGCCCAAAACTCTTAAAGCCTTCAATTCCTCCCGGTTCCCAAACTATTGTGAAATTCTCACCAAGGAAGTTTTCATCCATTGAAGGAGTTTCTTCATTCTCTTCATGCATTCTATCAATCTCCTTTTCCTTCAACACTTCCTCTTCTACCGGGACATTTTGGAGTTGTTCTTTTCCCCTATTATCAATATCACCCTTCTCATTTAAGTCCACACCTTCTTCCCAATCCAATGTTTCCATTTCAATTTCTTCATTCATTTCCTCCTCATCATCATCTTTGTCCCCACTCTTTTCTTCATCACCACCTTCACTTGGCGTGAACAACTCATGGATAACCTCTTCATAAGAAAATGAACTTTGAATGTGTTCTTGAGTTGCCAAGCCTTTTTCTTGAGCCTTAAGATCATCCACTTGAACTTGTAACATGTTCATTTGAGTAATTATGTTGTTCATCATGGACCTCATCTCCTCATCAATAGGTTGGCTTGTTTGTGGGGGTTCTTGATAGAATGGCTCTTGAGGTTCCCATTGATTATTGGCATATTCTTCCTCACTTGGTCTCATGGGATAGCCCTCATCCTCAATGTCATCATCGGGTACAATAGTAACTCCCCAACGCCTAGCCAACGCCAAAGTTTCCTCATCTATCCCATAACTCCCCACACTTGGTGAATGGTTGTAGTGATCATATGGAGGTTGAGTGTCTTGGGGGTATGGTGTGTAATGAATGGGTGAGGGGTATGGATTTGGAGAGTAATCTTGTGGTGGGTAAGGACATTGTAGTGGATTGAAATCTTGTGAAGGTTGTGGGAAGGAATTTTGGTGTGATGGTTGGGAAAAATAACATGAATCTTGGTAAGGTTGTGGTGGATAAGGGTTTTGGTAGTTTGGAGTGTATTGAGAGTATGAGTTTTGGGGGTGGAATTGTGGTGGATGAAAATGTTGGGATTGAGCATCATAGTAATGGTTAGGAGGTGGGGCTTGAGTTGAGCAAGGATTTCCATATCCATCATATTGGTTGCCCTCATAAGATTGACAATCATAATATCCTCCTTGGAATGCATACCCATCCATAGTGAAAGTTCTTGATTGAGTGGTGAAAGCTCTTTTTTTTTTTTTTTTTTTTTTCAATTAAGAGTGAATGCACAAGGTAAAGATCCTTCAACAAAAACTCAATCAAGGTAAGATAATTAGTTTTTTCAACAATAAAAACAAACAAAAAGAAAGAAAAACAAAACTTAGTCTCCTAAGACTCCTTAAACTCTAATGCTAGCAAAATAAGCAATCACATAGAACCACCAAATTTCCAATCCCCGGCAACGGCGCCAATTTTTGATGTGTAGCAAAAATGAGTGATGGTGAGTGTACGGGTGTGAAATGTCGTTCCGCTGAGGATTGGGGGTTATGACACGCAATATGCAATCACAAAACTAGTCACTAGCATAAGGAAATCAACAAGAAGCTAAGCAAATGATAACAAGGTAGAACAAACACATATAAACAATAGATAAGTGCAAAATAAAGAAATAGGACTCAAGTTAGGGGAATTACCATCTAGATGCTTTAACACTTAAGTTTGGGGGAAGAACATTTTACCTAGGTTCTAGAGGCTAGCACTAATAAATCCAAGTTTCCACAAGGATTAGAACAAAGATTTCCACATTCCCATGGTGTATCAACCTAAGTTCTTGAAGGACAAAAGCTATTTAAGCCCCAAATCTACCCCTATTTCCATATAAGAGAAAATGGGTTTGAGATTGGGTTGGCTCAAGTCTCCCATCCAATTTCCATTGAGATGAAAGACTTTCCAAAGACAAACAACAATCATTGGCCACTAATCATTGAAAGATAGAAATAAACCCAATTCAAACTCAAGAACCCTAGGTTGGGGTTCTTCCCCTTTTTCACAATAATCACAACTTAAGCATCCAAATAGATAATACAACCCTAACTCAAGCCCATAAACTAACTACTCATGATTAAATAGCATAAAGAACACAAAAACACAAGTAATAAACATAAATCTTGCAAAAGAAAAGAGATAAAGGAAAGAAAACTTCTCTACTGAAATGGGAGGAAGAATCTTGAAATCCAAGCTTCAAATCCAAGATTACAAGCTCCAAAAGTGTTAAAATACATAGATCTAAGCCTAATCTAACCTAAAAATATGAAAGGGAGTGAATGGGAGTGTTTAGGGTTCAACCATGGGCCAAAACCGTGTTCAAAACGCTCAAAACGAGCTTAAATAGTGAGCAGAGCATGGGCGAAACGGCCTAGGAAACGGCCGTGTCAGTGGCCGTTTGCCCCCCTCTTCAAAAACTGCATTTTGGCACTGGAATTCTGCATAAATCAAACGGCCATGGACACGGCCGTGTCACGGGCCGTTTGCCTCCTCTCTAGAAATTGCATTTTCGAACTCTGTGCAGCTGCTTCGACTTCTAGGCTGTTTTTCACCATTTTCCGTTCAGAATTACGAAATGTGTATTTCTAGCAAAGTTGTAGCCCTTGAAGTCTTCTTTCTAATGGTCCAAAGATCACATAATTTGGACATTCCTAGGCTGAGATATGATCCAATTACTAAGATGTCGACGTGCAGAAACTTCAACACCTTGATCTTTTGCTTCTCTTTTGCTTTAGTTTGCCCAAATGACCAATACCATTGCAAATACAAGTCTTAGGCTCCATTGGAAGTGTTTCACTCATCTCCATAGCTTCTCCTTGACTCCCATTGACTCCAAATGCATCCAAAATGCATGAAAATCACCGTCTTTGCTTCCAATGCTTTCCAACTCA
>CP025647.1:25419070-25516570 GCA_003576665.1 Ipomoea trifida | reverse complement strand
ACATTACAATTTTCTTAAATTTTTTGTTCCAGAGATCATAACATTAGCATTTTTCACTAATAAAGTTTAATCTTGAAAGTAAACCTAAATACGTAATTCTTCACAATAACACATATATAAACTACAAAGCAAGCAAGAAACAAGTGAATTTAGTAATTCAACTGAAATTTCAGAAAGTAAAAGCAGATTTGAAAGGAACTAAAAGTTAAGGGGGGCAAAAGACAGTACATACCCTCAAGATTCAAGAAGAGGAGCGCTTGCCCTCACACTCAGGGCTCTCGTCGAAATTCTTAGAAGGGTATTTGGCGGTGACCATTCCAACCTCGAACACCAAGTTGTCGCCGCTGGATCTGATTCCGGTGATGCCCCACCACTTGAAGAAAGCCCTGACGCTGATCCCGTCGAGCTCGGCGATACGATTTTCTTCGAATAAGTCGCCAGGTAGTTATCCAGCGGGAGAGTGATGCGGCACTTGTCGTCAAGAAACAAGACGAAGCTGCCGGTGGTCTGGTTAAGGCTGTAGCCTTTGACATTTGTCGGGAGAAGGCCGATGGGAAATCCGTACTTGATTAGCTCCTCGGATGGGAAATCCGATGGGGTCTGATCCGGGTCGGAGCGGGAGAGAGTGTAGACGACGGCGAGGGCGATAAAAAAACAAGAACTGCTTTGCCATTTTCTTGTTGCGAGTATCAATGTGCGAGAGAGGAGAAGAAGAAGAAGATTTTTTATGGATGAAATGAAAGAGAGCTTATCATTTTATAATATTTAAATTCAAGTAAGCTAGTAATTCTCAATAACGGAGTTACTTACGGAGGGGTGGCCTGAGTCCATTGGGCCAAGAAGTGATGGTCCAGAAATTAATTTGATCCAAATGATCGTAAGATTTGAGAAGGGTCAAAACTATAGTTCTCACAATATAGATATAGATACATATAAAAGAGGCTAACAATTTATCGGCAAATTATAAAATGTACATTTTTAATGTCCTAAATGTACATTATTTTTTACTGAATGTACATTATTTTTATAGTACATTCAGTACACAAATAATGTATATTCCCTGAATACAGTGTACATTATTTTTATATTGAATATACATTATTTTTATATTAAATCAGGTGTCGTCATTATTTTATTTTATTCCGAACCTATAAAATAATAGTACTAACCCGAATAGCCGAATGTCATCCCTTCATAGTTTATATATATATATATACTAGTTTTATACGCGCATTGCGCGTATGGGTTAATGTCCAATGTTTATATTTAAATAAATATTTGAAAGTATATCAATGCAAGATTATATAGGAGAAGTTTATACATGGGTAATTGAATGTCGAATTTTTTTATTTAAATATCTAACTCAAAGTATATGAATCCAAGATAATATAGAAAATTCATTATAATTATTACTAAAATAAATGTTTGCAACCTTGTAAAATCGATAGTCTAAATATTTGGTCTAAAAATGATAGTCTAAATAAATACTACTTTTAATTTGAATTTTTTTTAAGTGTTCTTAATGCTCTTTTGAGTAACATTGTCATTGTCTTCATATTTACTATTTGTTCTCTTCCTTTTTGTTGGTAGTGTGTTATTTACAATTCGGTTATTGTTGGTAGCATAGATGACAACGTTATACAATAAGATTATGATATAGGAGTTATGGACTTTCCTTTAGGTGTTCTGCTTGGGGTTCATTTGGTTCAACCATTATTGTTGAATGAGTTATTGTGGATAAAGAAATCCCTAGTTTAAGAAAAAAGATTAAATAAATTAATAAAATTTTTAAAATTTAAAATATTATATATTCCAAAGATATTAAAAGTTAGTTTTTCGCTTCAATTTGCTGGGTAATGGGTTATTTGACTACTTTCATTGTCAGCAAATCCCCCAAGTAGTTAATATGATTGGTTTCAAACTATTCTTTTTTAATTTTTTTTCATGGTATTAAAGAAATAATACATATGTATCATTTTTTGGTGTAACTACTAATTTATTTAATTCAATAAGAGTAAAATAGAGCGATTCCGCTTCAATTTGTTGGGTTGTTTGAGTACTCTCTTTGTCAATCGTACCGATCCCCAAGTAGTTAATATAATTAGCTTCAAATTATTTTAATTTTTTTTCATAGTATTAATAAAATACTTGGTAAATAAATATATAACATTATTTTGTACATAACTTTGATATTTAATTACAAGATATTGTAAAAATAAGATAATGGACAATGTAATGAATATCAATTGATAAATTTGAATGTAAAGAATCTTTGCATGAGAGAAAATAAAGACAATATAACTAATGAAATTATTTCTATTATTTAATTTAATTTTTTGATAATGAATAATTTTTTCAAATAAAGGCATTAAATTAAAGAAATACATATGTATCATTTTTTGTTGTAGCTACTAATTTATTTAATTTAATAAGAGTAACTAGAGTGAAAAATTTAATTATGTCAAATTTGATTGAGATGAGGTTCGAACCTAAGATCTTTCTTATAGAAATTAATGGATAAGTTAAAAGTTAACGAAATATTAACGGATAAGAGAATATTTAACGGAAAACTTAACGGATAATCATAAAAGTAAGGTTAAATTAGGTAATCACTATTAATAATATTAATCTGAATTATCTTAACCATCTATTTGATTAAATAATTCATCTGAACCATCCATTTGATTAAATAAATTGACCGTCATTTTTTATACACATTTTAGGCCTAACTCTCTTTGATAGTAGATATACATCGAATGAAAATTGTGGTGGATATATATGTATGTGTCTTTATAATATAATATAATACAGGAATTGAAATGGAAGAAGCTAAGAAGCAATTACTTAATTAAGATTATAGTACAGTTGATATAGTGCGTGTGGTAGTGTATATAAATGAAGTGTGAACTAAGTAACACACACGTATGGCTACGGCGTGATGATGAGTAGAGTTCACATGCATCTGCGGCGGCGGCGCTATCTTCATCAGATCAGATCAGATGATCGTCTTTTGGCTCTTCACAACCACCACTGGACACTTGACATGCTTCGCACAGTATTCGCTCACACTTCCCACCAAAGCCCTGTATTTCATGTCATGTGTATCTATATATATTAAAACCACGACGACATATATGGATTATATTAGAATATAGATAGATAGATACCTTTTGAAGAAGCCATAGTCGTGGGTTCCCATGACCAAGATGTCTGCTTTAAGATTTTCCACTGCTGCGCATATCACATCCTTTGCTTCTCCACACCCTACTTTCTTTTCCACTTTTATCTGTATCCCATATATCCATCATCAACTATTACCTAGCTAGCTAGCGTATATATATAAATATGCTTTAATTAGCAGGTGCGAATTGGCTTACACTGGTATTGAATTTTCTGCAGATTGATTCTGCTTTGTTCATCACTGAGTTCGCCAGGTTACTTCCGTATTTCTTCATGTCTGAAATCGCATCATCCCCAGCAAAAAAGTATCCTAAGACAGACAGAGAAACAGATCGATCGAGTATCTATCAGATTCTAATCAATTCTATTTATATGTGTAAATTGAAGTTGAAATTAATTAGGTGGTGACCTGTAGGATCTAGTGTAGAGTAGACAGGCGGCGGCGGTTTGACATAGAGGAGAACGAGGCTGCAGCTGCCTATGCCGCAAGCAATTTGGGTGAGGAGGTTGCTGAGACACCACGACAGCGCCTGCATACTCTCTTCTCCTTCGTCTACTGCCACCACTACCCTTTTGTTCCTCATATCCTCTGCACCTTCCATGTCCCCCAAAATATCTTTCTGCCAAACTTAATTATCGTAGTTTATGATTAATGATTCACCAATTCCGTAGGCTAGGCTACTTTATAGCCAAAAGTGCGTGACGTGGAAACCGCTGGCTGGGCTGCTGCTACGTACTGGCATGTTGCAATACAGCAGCGGTCTCGTCTCTACTTTAATTTGTATCGTAGTACAACTATACTAACGTTATTTCTTTAGTACTCGCTGTTTTGACGACGTGTCGATGATTGTTTGACGATTCCCAGATTTCATATATAAAATATAAGGGAAAATACCATTAGCCGCCGGTTACGAAATGATTCACCAATCAAATTAATGACGGATTTAGATATTTTCCAATCTTAATCAATGAATGGATATGCTTAGTATACAAATCAGTCACTCTAAGTTTGAGTATGAATCAATCTCAGATAACCACACTGCGGTTGATTGGACAATTAATTTGTTAACAGTAAAATTTATTGGCCTTTTCAGTTAGTCAGATTATATATTAAAAGTTTTTGGAAGGACATAGATAAAAATGAGATAAATTTATTTATTATTAAATAAATAAATATCAATATTTATTTATATTATCCAAAAAAAAAAAAAAAAAAAAACTTATTTTATGGAGATGGAACTCCATGGCACTTTACACACTACTTTATCCATTAACATTATCTACTTAATAGGATAGCTAGTTAAGATTGACCACAAGTGTCTACTCAAACTTGTCTATGTCAGTAATTATTTTTATACAAATATTGTGTAAATTAAGGTTGTTTTGGGGAGAACAATGAAATATAAACATTATATTGAACTTTTTACGATTAGAATAGTAAATCGCTACAAACGTAACTCATTTAATTGTGATACATCAACTGCCTTGTAAACATACAAAAAAGTTAACATCCATCGCTTTTGGTGCCTGTTCGGACAAGAAAGCTTAAGCACCTCACTCCATCGTCTAATCTCATCTCTAATTGCCATTTGGAGTTTCTGTGGGCTTGGATGGGCCCTACCCAACCCAGATATTTCTGTGAGCTCACTCTTTCTGAATTTTGCAATCATACGAGCTCATAACAACTCGACAAACTATATTGTAAATCATGTAGTATACGAGTATTCAATATATTAAAAATAAACTTGTATATCACTGATTTATCTTGCAATGTGACCGTGATCCATGGTGTAATTATTGTTCTGATAGCCATAAAGTGTCTTTTTTTTTTTGTGTAACTCAGGGTCTCCACCGTCGGACACAGTGGCTAACCCCTCGCTGGATTGTAGGCGGCACTTCTATTGGGTGGGACAGCTGGCCATAAAGTGGCTTATAATTATGCTTCATATATGCTTAATTTTGCTTTGAATGTTAGGGAAGTATGGTGGAATACTGCTTAATTTGATGTGTTTGTGTTTGTAGGAAGGAAGAATGGGAATAGACATGCACAAGCTTTAAAAGAGCATAGGACAATTCTGAGAGATATCAAAACAAAAAGGTGCAGAGGCTCGAGAGCGAAAACGAAGTCCAAAGTACTTCTGGGGTAGTTAGGACCCAACTATGCACAATTAGTTTATTCACAACGAGCAACAACCCCTCAATTTAGTTGTTTTTGATGTATATTTTCAAGATGGAAAAGAGCAAAGCAAATGGATTGCATCTTTACATTCGCCATTTGCGGACAAGAAAAAATCTCTATGCTATTCAATTCAATATGTCTTAAAATGGCTCTTGTATATATTATGGTGCAAATCTCTTTATTTTTTCAATGTGGGACAAGAGCTACTTTAAAGTCTTTTCACCTTCACTTGCCAACTCAAATAGGTCTACTTTGAGAATCAATTTTCTCATTCACTTATTATTCGTTTTGAGCGTACAATAATATATCAATCTATTTGTCTAACTACGAAGAACCCAAATCAACTTTGACCCAATCCAATTCAGAAGTAGACCCAACATATATTTGAACCACAAATAGCCACTTACAATGTCATTTTTGCTATTTTTCCAACACATTACACGGCTTAAAACTCAGGACACACATGAGTATCTTCGCAAAGGTTGTTTAATCCAAGTCTCTCTCTTTAATCCGTTGTCTTTTACTCAATTATTTGTTTTCATTATATTGTTTACTGTCTCTACATCGGCATTCCCCTTATCTCTTTGGGTTAACTCTCAAACTCTCAGTGCACTTGTGCTTAATTAACCCTTCACTACTTGATCCCCTTTTGACCCACTCTTTGAGAACGATAAATCGTATTTTTCCACCTTCACTAAAAACTTACTTTCATGTTCCAACTCCTAAACTAGGCTATATATACAAGGAAAAATTTGTATTTACAGAGTATTATTTTATAAAGTAAAAAAGCATTACAACTACCATGAAATTCTAGAGGTGAACCAATTTTAATTACAACGATGTTGAAATATTAAAGAAGATATTTGTATTTGTATGATAGTGATAGATTATATTAACCAGTCACGTACGAATACATAATAAATCTAAAAATACTTTCTATAATTTTATAGAAGGTTTTGTGATGCCGTATCAGTTCAGTCAACTAAAATTAATGCATTACATTGATTTTATTTAATTTAGTCATTTTGTCTTCATATTCAATGGATGCATTCAAATCTTCTTCTTTATTAGATAGTTTGAAAAAGGTTGTTGAAAAGCCATCCCTCTTTCCCCCCTCCATCCTGTATTTAAAGTCCCACAATACTCCAAGAATTGAAACAGAGAAAGAAAGGAAGCAATGGGTGATTTGGTAATATATGTGGGGGATGATGATTGCGAAATAGTTTGTGGTGCAATGTGTTTCTGCAGAATTTGCCATGAAGCAGAGTTTGAAAGCTCCAAGATCTTGGAAGCTCCTTGTGGATGTTCTGGGACTCTCAAGGTACCTACTTTATGCTTAGCTTTTTTTCAACTTTAACTAACTCGCATCATATCATATCATATCCCATTATCCCATGAATTTGTTTTCATGTTCGATCAATATTTGATTCAGCTGGCACACAGAGACTGCATACAAAGATGGTGCAATGAAAAAGGAAACACAATTTGTGAAATTTGTTTACAGGTATATATATATTTATCTTCTGTCTTAAATTTGGGCAATTTATGACATGCGAGCATGAATGAAAGCATATATATATGCATCCATGTTTTCGTAGGATTTAATTAATTATTTATGTTTCTTGAAGTTCTGATAAGTGTTCACAGCCCTTAGCTACTAGCTAGGTTGTACAGCATTAATTACAATTAATTTTAAGTCTTTAATTAGCTAGTGAGGAAGACAAATAGGACATGCATATTATATATACATGCAGTCCAAACAAATTAAAAGGTGGATGATAGCTTTGTTTTTGGGGTTTTTTAACAGTAACATCACATATATGGCAAGGAATTGAAAGAGGAATGTTGTCTCATATGCTATTTGTACACTTGTATTTTAGTGTTATATTGATAGAGAGATTTTGGATTTAATTTGCAGAAGTTTGAAGATGGCTACACGGCTCCACCTCCCAAGATGCTTCACACACCACCTGTCACCATTTGGTATTTTAACTTGTACCATATATACCTAGCTATTTCTTCATGCATGCAATGCAAATTTATTTTATGTAGTTTTAAATAATTTAATAATAAATTTTTAAATATATTAAGGGAGAGCTCGGAAAATCCAAGAATAGAAGAAAATTCGAGAGTGGCGGGTGAAGAAGATGAACGATGTGCATTGAATGATGTACATAAATTTGCCTCTCGTTGTCGCATAATTGTCCTTATTGTAAGAAATCAAACACTCATTTTCACTTATAATATATATATATATATATACTTTTCAATTTTTTTTATAAAAAAAAAAATTTTCCGATCCCTTTATTATTACAAAAATGGCAGCTGACATTTTTGGTCCTAATGGGGCATCTCTTTGAGTTGCTCGCCGGTGAAGCAAGACGTTACCCATTTTCACTTACCACAGTAAGTACAGACAGAATGACAGATATACTGTTTGATGACGAAAGAAGAAAAATATTATTAAAAAAAAAACATATTCCTTTTTATGATATATTATTATATTATATGCTGGTCGAAAACAACATTGCATTTATGGTTATTGTTGTTATATTGTACGTGAGTTATCTGCAGGTTGTGGTTATAAAGGCCGTTGGCATACTGCTGCCAGCATACCTGCTAATTCGTATAATCACACTTATCCAGAATGGTGTAATTAGGCCGCATTTGGTTAGTGAATTACGTACTGTTAAGTATATATTTCCTGCAAGCTGAGTTTAAATTTAATTACTTAAATTGTAGGCCAGGTAACTAATATTGCTTTCTTTATTTACTGCAGGATTTTGGAGACACAATTGGCTATCATATCGCCCGCAATTAATTGATTTTATTTTTATTTTGAAGTATATGTATTATTCAATTAAAGCACGCGATGAATTTAATTGTACAATTATTCTATCTGATTATATTAAGAAGATGTATACGTCGTGTGATGTAACAAATTTAAATTGTTGAACTATGAAACGAATTTATTTTGTTACGCTTATGGGTGTATATGTTTGTGAGACAACAAAGTCTATTTTTTTTCACTATTATATGTCAGTCGTTATACCGTGGATCATGGATCATGGCTGATACTGCAGTTGTGTTGAACTGATACTGGAATTGCGGTGAAAGAGAACTTTAGTTGCGCGGAACAGAGGCCGTGTCATCCGTCTGGAACTGCAGTTGTGTTGAACGGATAGTGCAGTTGTGTTGAAAGGATACTGCAGTTGTGAAACTTTATGCCTATCGTCGTAGAAGCTGTTTCTAGGAAAGATTATAGTTCTCGGGTATTCAATCAATTAATCCCACAAATCGGGGAACACAACTGCAGTACAGTTGTGTTAAAAGGATACTGCAGTTGTGACACAACTGCAGTATCCTTTCAACACAACTGCAGTATCAGTCATCATGGTCCACAATATAATTTGCGATTATATGTTGGCCCTTTGTCATTAGTCATTACACCATGTGGGCGAGGCATAAATTTCTAATTTTGAACCATGCTTAATGCTGAAACTCAATGGGGGTGGCACTTTTGTCAACTTAACCAACCCCCACACGCCACTAAAAAAAACTACCCATTTCCATTTTCTTGATTAATGTACTTATTAAGCTCTCTCCATCGCTGCGGAATCTCTTTAAACCTACTGCATTGTCTGCTTCCTCTCTTCCCTCTTTGTTTATGAAGCTTACTTCATTCTCCACTTTACTCGCACTCCAATCATCCTAATAAGCTAGCTAGCTGGGGAAGAAATATAATGGAGAAGCAGAGGAGTTTCTCCATCAAGCCCACTCGATTCTTGGTTTTTACATTTACAATCTGTTTATCCGCCGTCTTTCTAATCTTCTTCTCCGTCTGGCTCGTCAAAATCTCTCCTTCCCCTCAAGAGAACCATCTTCAGCTCAACAGCAACAAGGATCCAAGTGTTCAAGTTCAAGAAAATGGTTCCCCAGTTGCGGAGGAATATGAGAGTGAATTCGCAGTTGAAGAAGATGCAGGTGAGAGTAAATTCGCGGCTGGTGAGGTAAATGCGACCGATGTAGTGAATGGTAACTTTACCATTACTACTGTCGCATATTTTTCTTCAATCGTTGTAAATGATACACTTCTGGGTGATACCCACTTGGCAAAATCTGATTTTGCTGTAAATCAATCTGACTGTGGAAGTAATGGTGTTGACTGTAATAGTAAGCAACAACATGTCTCAGATATTACTTTTTCCAAGAAAATAAGAGGCCCAAGAAGTAGTGTGATTGAGAAGAAGAGTGGAAGATCTGTTTGTGATGTCACAATAGGGAAATGGATTGTTGATGAGAGCTATCCTTTGTACACCAATATTTCTTGCCCTTTTATAGATGAAGGGTTTAGTTGCCAAGCTAATGGAAGACAGGATAAAGATTACATGAAATGGAGGTGGAAACCTCAAGATTGTGACATTCCAAGGTAAATTTAAACTTGTGTTTTCTCCTTCAATGGTGTTTTTCTGTTTCTGAGTAATTGTCAAGAAATAAAAGTCTGTCACAAGTATCCTCATGTGGATTCATTCTATAGGTTTAATGCAACTCACATGTTGGAATTGATAAGAGGGAAGAGGTTAGTATTTGTTGGGGATTCCATTAACAGGAACCAGTGGGAGTCCATGTTGTGCTTGTTGATGGGAGCCATTAAAGACCCCAAAAAAGTGTATGAGACCCATGGTCGAAGAATAACCAAAGGGAAGGGAAATTATAGTTTCAAGTTTGTGGTAAGTATACAAAATCTCACCAGAAAGTTTAGCAAATTATATTCCTTACTTTCCCATGAACATGTAGTAGTAGTAGTAGTTTCTGATCTCTGATCAAGGTTACTCCTGCAGGACTACAAATGCACAGTTGAATTCTACGTTACACATTTTTTGGTTCGTGAAGGTAAGGCAAGGATAGGCAGGAGACGAGGTCAGACTTTGCGTATTGATGCCATTGACAGAGGGTCATCCAGATGGAGTGGTGCTGATATTCTGGTATTCAACACTGCACATTGGTGGTCACATCACAAAACAAGAGCAGGGTGAACACCTTGATTCTCAACCATCGTATTCTTGGAATATAGTTAACCTTTCTGATTTTGCATTTGGTATGAATCAGTGGATGACCATATGTTTTCTCTAAGATCACCCACACTCATTTCATGCATATATGTTCCGTATTTGCCTGGTTGGAGATCTCAAAAACATGTACTAGATTCTGATGACATTCAAATGTTATAGTCGTCTTATAGCATAACTAAATATTAAACTGCCATCCTTTTCTGTTGCTGATACAGTGATAACACTGCAATGAGAATTGTTGCATATTTATTTACATGATAAAGGTCTTTGAAAATAGAAATATTTCATTACTACTTTCTCCCAAGTATTTACCTCTGGCTATTAATGGCTTATAACAGGATCAATTATTACCAGGAAGGGGATCAAGTTCACGCCCGCCTTGATGTTTCAACAGCTTTCCAAAGAGCTCTAATGACTTGGGCATCCTGGGTTGACACACACATCCATCCTAGGAAGACACAAGTTTTCTTCAGAACCTCTTCACCCGCTCATTTCAGGTATGCAGGGCCTAATTGATTTAGTCTGCTGTATTGGCTGATGGTATTCTTTTCCTGAAGCTAATTGGCATTTCCCCTGTTGGACAGCGGTGGGCAATGGAACACTGGTGGCCATTGCAGAGAAGCTTCTCACCCTCTCAAGGAGAGTTTTAGCACAGCTTATCCCAAGAAGAATATGATCGTGGAACAGGTCATAAGACAGATGAAAACTCCAGTAACCATTCTAAACATTACTGGTTTGTCAGATTATAGGATAGACGGCCATCCATCTACATATGGAAGAAAAGGTGGTAGCAAGTCTGGTGTCCAAGATTGCAGCCATTGGTGTCTTCCTGGGGTGCCTGATACTTGGAACGAGATTTTGTATTACCACTTGCAACTTACTCAACAGCACAGAATCCAATTGACTGAATGATCATCATCTCAGTTTGATAGATTTGTTATTCTTTTATTTCTTTCTTCCCTATATGTTTCTGCATGGGGCAGACTTTTGTACAGTGTTCAATTAGAATTGCTTGTTTTACTCAAAACAAAAATTTACATGTATTACTGTAGTGTACTAACTCCTGTGTGTACAGTCTAGAATTTGGTAGACAGGAATGGGGTAGTGATGAGCTTTATTGGTTAAGGTTGTAGCATAAAGTGGGCTGAAAATTTCAAGAAATGTTTCCAAAAGAGATTACATTATTCCCAATGCAGGCATAGAGCATAGAGTGTAAAAGACAAAATCCAACTGTTTTTGGGCACATTAGATGAGAAGGCAGTATGAACTATGAAGTGTAGTTATCAAAGAGGCAACCTGGATCTCACCTCAAAATCTTACATGTCCAATAAGCAATAACTCATCCCTGCCTTTGTAATCATAAAACATACATATATTAATCCACACAACATAAACTTAATTGCTGGGCCCAACTCACTTAATTCTTGAGTTCTAAATTATGAACAAAGGCACATGATCAATATTCAATATTGAAAACTACCTTGTGGGAGTTTCACCCAATGTGATGGACTGATGGGTTCAGGTGGTTACCACTATTATGTGGGGCCAGGGATTGTGCATACTGCATAATGCACAACATTTATATATATCTCTCTCTAAGTAAGTCCATCAATCATCTCTCAGCTCATCTTAATTCAATGGCCACTCATAACTTCTTTTCCTCTTCTTCTCCTTCTTCATCACAGTCCTCCACTTTCACTTTCAGTCACATTCCAATGAGTAGTAATAGTTCTGCCAAAGCTTATGACCAAGGTAAGGCCAGTAGCAGCGGCAAGATTATTGATGATAATAAGCAGTTAGCGTCAGGATTTCAAGGTCAAGGTCATGGAGACGATGTTGATTTATTTTGTGCCAAGTACGGATTCTATCAAGAAAATGATCAGCCAGTGGGTGTAGAAAGGCAGTTTATTACCAGTAATTCATCAAACAATATTCAAGAAAGCACCAAACTTCAGGCGGAGAAGGCCTGGCCACCTCTTTCTCCGGCAATTTTAAGGATCCTAGGTAATCGTTCAAATCCTTTCGCCGCTACTACCAGTAGTAGTGGAGGTGGCCGCGATCATCATCAGAAACTGTCAGCTATGCAAATCGTGAGGCTTGCAGGAGAAAGATTCGTACAATTCTCTGATCACAAGTTCATCAATATCAACATCTTCAAGCATCCTTATAGTTCGACCCTCTCTGAATTGTGTTCTCGAGATAAACAAGATGTGGAGCTTGTCCAGCTCCTCCTGGCCGCAGCCGAGAAGGTTTCCGAGCAGCAATTCGACAGGGCAATCAGATTGGTGAGCCAGTGCGGGAACAGCGCGTCCTGCACTGGCTCGCCGGTTCAAAGAGCAGCATTCTACTTTGCGGATGCTCTTCAGGCCAGAATCGAGCGACAAACGGGTAGCTCCGGTCATGAAGATGATGATAGGAAGGGTGTGAAGGACGGCGAGTGCCTAGCGTCAAGATTCAACAAGGCGTACCTGATCTTGCATCAAACGCTTCCGTTCTCCCAAGTCGTGCAATTAAGCGCTACGCAGACGATATTAGACCATGTGGTCACGAAACCTAAGGTCCATCTCGTGGATTTCTATTTGAGGACCGGAGTTCAGTGGTCCACATTGATGCAAGCTCTATCGGAACGGGCCGCGGCCGAAGATTGCGGCAAACAACATTATTTCCGGTTCACCGCCATCGAAACCACCGAGAAAGAAAAGGTGGAGGAAACGGGGAAGCGGCTAGAAAGCTTCGCCGCCCAATTCAACTTGCCCTTCTCATTCAACGTCCTCTACATTCCAGACCTAAAGCACTTAAAAGCAGAGCAAGTGGAGATCAAGGCAGACGAAGCCGTAATTATCCACACCTCCTTCATTCTCCGCGCAATGATTTCCAAACCGCTGGAGCTAGAAAGCGTGATGAGAGCCATCACGAGGCTGAAGCCCTGCGTGATGGTGGTCCAAGAAGTGGAAGCCAATCTCAACTCTCCCTCATTCGTGCACAGATTCATCGACGCCCTGTTCTACTACAGCGCGTACTTCGACGCGCTGGAAGACACAATGCCGCGCGACGATCAGCATCGGGAGAGCATCGAAGCCGGGTCGGTCCGCGACGGGATCCGTAACATCGTGGCGGCGGAAGGGCGGGAAAGGGTGACGAGAAGCGTGAGCTTGCAGGTTTGGAGAGAGTTCTTTGGGAGGTTTGGGCTTGAAGAAACGGAGCTGAGCCAAACTTGCTGGGCCCACGCTAACATGGTGGTTCAACGGTTCGCGTGTAAGTCTTGTTGCGCAGTAAGCGGCAATGGTAAGTCGCTGGTGGTGGGATGGAAAGGGACGCCTATATATTCCTTTTCTGCTTGGAAGTTCCGACCCCTGCGTCGTGACAATTGAGCACACCATTATATTGCTGGAGCTTTGGATGCTCAGAAACGTACTAGCTTAGCGTTGTTAATTTTGTTTTTGTTTTTGTTTTTGGTCCCTTAGCTTGTCGTACTATATCTTTCCAAGAATTCTTAAATTCAAATGGATAAAAGTATGTTTACATTAATATGTTGTCCACCAAAACTTTGCTCACATCATCATGCATGCCCAAAAAATGAAAAAGAAAAACCCAAACTCTAACCATAATTTTGAAGTAATAATAATTTATTAAAGAATATGCATGTCATTATTATGGTCAAAAATTAAATATAGTTGAATTGAAAATTATTAAAAATTGAATCAAGTCAATCAACTTCAGAAATTAATACATATTGGATGCACACATATAATAAAATCAATCCTGAAATATAGTTTAATTAGTCAACTAATATAAATAAATTCAAATTCTAAACTTTGCTTTGTTAATGATAATTACAAGGTGTAGGGTCCTATCAAGAACCAGGGATCGGAGTGGTAATTCAAATATGGTGCTTTGAACATTTTAAGACAAAATATATATGTTTTTATATGGTGTGAGAAGTATGTGTTTAGACTTTAGAGTAGAGCAATAGCATGGTATGGAATTATTGGTTTTATGGCTACAAGGTAGCTAGACGGCAGACCAACACAATCGTAAAATAAAAGAAAAAATAATATAAAGTACTGAAAGCAATGAGACAGAGTAATTGTCCTTGTATTAAAATCAAAATCCCTCGCAATGTGACCCTATTGGGTATTTATATTATACAAAGAATAATGATCTTTTGAAATGAAAGTAAGAGAAACTTAACAAATTCGAACTTAGAAAGGTTGCTTAAACTGTCAGAACCGCCATAACTGCTACCTAATATAGAATAGGAAAGTATCTCGCCAAATTCGAAAAAGATCCTTAGTGAATCACGCTTCGTTGCCTATGAGTGTCGCACCCGCTCGAGCACCACAATTAGATTGTCTACACCAGGCGGACGGCGAGATACAGGACTCGACCCATCTATTTGTCAAGGAAGTCAAGTTGCGGACTCCTAGTACTGGAGACGCTCCAGACGGGGTACCATACTCGAATGTATCCATCAAGAATAATTTTATAAATATTCCACTAGGGTTATATCTATAAACATGATGCATTGATATATATTATCACAATTAATAAAATTGATCCAAATAAATTATCTCCTTCTTAATTTTTCTGTCTTTGTTCATGATTTCTTTAATTTGCTCTCATTTTTTCTTCAACAAAAACCCAAAAAAAAAAAAAAAAAAATACATTAAAGTATTTATTTTTGAGTTATGTTGACCTTTAATTTGATTGGGTCGATGTGCTTACGTAGGAAACTAAGACATTAACAAATATATTATATCTATTAAAAGATAACATTTACAAGGTCACATGAACGATCTTAATTTCCATTTAAACAAACAGGGAGTAACAGAACAAAACAAAAACAAAAATGTTTTTATTTTTTCAGACATTATCATTAATCCTCCAATTGCGAAGAGAAACAGTATTAGCATCCTGGTGTATTCTCCTGTAAAAGAAAACCAGCGGGAGCCCAATCACAGTTTTGACCACCTTAACAATACCAATGGTTATAGTTAGGTAATACAACCACCACCCGACAAAATCAGCCACCCCAACGCCCATTGACAGATCTCTCTTAACCTCAGCCACAACCACGAGCGCCTCCACCTCTTCCCTCAACTTCCACCACCACAAACCGCCGAAGCTGGCGGCCATCGCCGCCTTGTCAACCCACCTATCTCGTCTGGAGAACCCGAAGATGGTGTCGTCCACCACCGGCTTCACCACCGTCTTGGACCAGAACAGCATAGTCTGATGCAACCCCAGGAAGAACAGAGCCCTACTTAACAAACTTCTCTGGCGGTTAACATTAAGAAGCGAAGAAACGCCGACCACATTCGCAGCTATGCTCCCTTCAATCCCCAACCCAACGCAGACCTGCAAGGTGCAGAGGAGAACCCAGGACGTGTAGAGGCGCGTCCCGGAGACTACTACAGGCGCCTGAGACTTGACAAAGGTGAGGCGGGCGTTCAAGGCGTGAGTGAGCGTTGCAATCGCGAGTAATGGAAGCAGCGCGTGGAGGAGAGTGGCGTTGGAGTTGAGGAAGAGGTCGACTAAGAGTGAGGTGTAGGGGTGGACGGAAACGGAAACGGAAACGGAAACGCCTCCCGCGATAGCGCGGGCAATGGCTAGCCGGGCGAGAATGAGAAAGGAGAGGGGAAGGAGAAGGGTGAGGAGGGTAGTGGTGAGGATCTGAAAAGCCTCCCGGAAAATTAAACCGCCATTAAACCCATTATTGTTTGCTCTTGGTTCACCTGAACTCCAACCCATTTCAATTTCTTCGGATCCAATAAACAAATTAATTAAACCTTAGCTTAATCAGAGCTAGCAATGATGATATGATCTATCCGATCAAAATGTGATGAGAAAACATATATATAAAAGGTAGAGAATGGAAAGATATAAATTGATGGAAGTGGTTGCAGCCACGACTTGACCTGGTTGTTGCATGCTTAAGTTGACATATACATCGCCGCGGTATAGTAACCTTTCCACGTCTAATATCAGCCGGTGGTTAGCTACCTATTAATAAATCACCTGATATTCAGTTCCAACCTTTCCAACACAAAAACAACAAATTAAGCTATATAAATAAATTACTACTCCGTATTATTTATACCATGCGATCTTGGCTGACTCTACTATATCTACATATTTTTGGTGCCAATGATGTTAAAAGGAGTTGCGGCTCAATTTATTGATGTAAGCTTTCATTTTGTTAAGCGATCTGTAAATCAGACTGCTCATAGTATTACTAGAGAGGCCGTTTCTATGTTGTAAGCTTTCATTTTGTTAAGCGATCTGTAAATCAGACTGCTCATAGTATTACTAGAGAGGCCGTTTCTATGTTGAATGGCATGGCCATCATATCCTCTGTGCTTTCTTGTTGATGTTTTGATTTTTTTTTTTTTAGTTAATAAACTAATTCTGGTTTGACTCTAAAAAAAAACACTAATTCTGGTTTGATTTTAAAAAAATTACTATTATTATTTAATTCCATATATGTGTGAATATTTAATTCCTTTAATTAAATTTTTTAGGCTAAAGTGTCATCCTGCACCATGAATTATATTAGATTATTCATGTCGCACCTTGAACTTTCGTAAGGTCTATTTTAATACACAAACCATTAATTTTTTTTTCATCTAGCCAATTTTTACAGGTTACCTACAAGTTATAGGTAATCTACGCTGACTTGGACTCTTTTTTTTTTTCTTCTTCTAAACTTTACCCAGCCCAACAACCGGTACCGAAACTGTAAAATAAAAAAAGAAAAAAAAATTATTATATTTAGGCATTTAGCTACTGGCAGTAGCTAAATATATTTAAAAATATTATATTTAGCTACTCCTAGTAGGCAGTAGCCAAAATAATAATAATAAAAAATTATAATATGTTTTTTATAATAACAAAACATATTATGTATAACTATATATACTAAAAAAAAAAAAATTCATGTTGAACCGGAACCGGAACCGGAACCTTTATATAAGGTTCCAGTTCTGGTTAGTTTGTGTAAGCTTGGAACCGTGAACCGACGGTTCAGAACCGGAACGAACCGCGGTCACCCCTAGGCAGGTCGTCGATGGGCTCGGCGCATGCTGCCGCAAGAAAGGGGAGGAGTAGTGGATTGTGGAGGGGCTGCGGTGATTTGGTCTAGTGAGCACTGGTCCGGCTGAAGGCATAGGGGAGGGGCAGCGTGAGGCGTTGATTTTTGGGGTTTACTTAAAAACTTTGGGTTGACTTAAAAAGAAGATTCACATAAGTTAATTACTTGTGCTATGTCATTATAGTAACCTGGTAACCTGTGAAAAATGCTAGATGAAAAAAAAAATTAATGGTTTGTGTATCGAAATGGACGTTATGAAAATTCAAGGTGCGACATGAATAATCCAATATAGTTCATGGTGCGGAGTGACACTTTAGCCAATATTTTATGGGATAATGTTGTTTTATGTAATGTTGATTTTTTAACTACCGGGTTTAGTCATTCGGCAGGCAAACATGACCGATTGGATAAAGATGGTAGAAACCGAAAGGGAGACAATATTTTTAATGTGAAAATCGAATGGTGAAAATCACAAGCCTTTTTGGAAGGTGTCAAGCCAAAATTCTACTATATTTTGTATGTAGTCGATAAATGTACAATTGTGTTCTTCTCTAGAGAGATTTAGAGCTAGAGGGATGAAGATGGCGTGTTCATTGTGTCACCTTCTTGTATCTAACTAGGGCGTTTTATAGTAGAAGAATTGTACTACATTTGCTAATGTGATTTGCTTATGGTAATTGAGTATTTACGGTACACTGGAATATTTTATGGGATGTATAGAGATTTAGGAAATATAAAGATATTTAGATAGTAAAGGAGATTTAGGGAATAAAATGATATTTAGGAAGGTAGTTTATATAGGTTGACTTGCCGTAATCTCATGATTGTCACTTTAATTCATTTTTCCACCGCCAAAGCTGACTGGCCATCAAAACTGATTGGTCATGTCTTGAGTGCTGAGTACTGGGTTCGACTCACTATGTGTTTCACTACCGTGCCCGACCTACTGCTAGTAGCATCGTACATTAAATATTTTAGGGAAAATGGTCAAATAAACATCTAAGTTTTGCCAAGCACTTTGTGCTTAGATGACATGTAGTGACTCTCCCATATAGGAGGTTATAAGATCGAGCCTGGCGAATTGACTCTTTATGCTTCAACAGGATGAACAGATACTACAATACAATATGGCCAGTTGTACCAAAACCCTAGGTGCATGAAAATTTGGTATTTTTCAAAATTTTAATTGACTTTTCATATAAAGTTCAATATTAGCATACACTTTTTATGAAATTTTATATATGCATATAGGTTTTTAAACTAAAATATATATATATATATATATATATATATATATATATATATATATATATATATATATATGCATATAGGTTTTTAAACTATACATTTGTCAACCTAACATGCATATATATATTTGTGTCGCATAAAATATGAATCGAATAAAATTGCAGTCCTACACATTTATGATGATACCACCATACCAACTGAATACTGAGTAAAAAAAAAAATGTAGCCAATATCATCATTGAATAATAGGACTATCGCATGCCATATTGCCATTGGGAATACTTAACTTTTTTTTGTTTTTTGAAAACGGGAATACTTAACTTTATACACCTGATATGATATGATTGTGCATAGATATATGGCAAATTATACCATGCACCACGTACGTAAACAATGTCGTTTTGAGCATTGTAAACTAATCGTTCTTTTTTTTGGAAATCATGTTTCCCGTTTCAGGCGGTTTGTGTATTTATGTTAATATTCTGTGTATTCTAAGTAATCGTTTTGTGTATTCCAGGCAATAATCATTCTTTGTATTCTAGGCAACCGTTATGTGTATTCATGTTAGTAACACATGTTGTGATATGTTTGTGCATTCGAATGTTTAGGAGGATAAGTTCTGTGTATTTTGTGTTAATATTCTGTGTATTCATGTTATTAACACAGGTTGTGATGTGTTTGTGCATTCGAATGTTAGGAGGATGAGTTATGTGTATTTTGTGTCAATATTCTGTGTATTCTGGGCAAACATTCTGTGTATTCTAGATAATGATTATGAATATTATAGATAATGAATTCCCTGGAGTCATTCGTGTCCGCGTCCACTAACATCGAAACGACGTCGTTTTGAACCAAGGTGCACATTGCTATGTGCACCGTGGTCGTCCACGGTATAACGATTGGATATATATGTTGCAGGCCGGCCTGCCTCTGATCTCTTAGCCGCCTAATGCTAACAAAATTGTGTATTTAATGTTATATTGCATGAACATCTATATGGAGTAAACGTGCAATATGTAGTGGTTTCTCGGACACAATGCGCACCAAAAGACTCGAGCCCGCCGCATGCAAGAATCTATTCAATATAATTCGAAAACATTATTTGGGTGCCTAAAATGTTTGTTGGTAAGTGCCAGAGGCCTTGTGGTCAAGCGGCACCCGGTGTACACTCCTATGTGGAAAAGAGTGGGTTTGAGCCTCAATAGAGTCATCTGTTAACTTTTTAGGTTGAGAAAATAGCTATGAACAGAACTCAAAAAAATGTTTGTTGGTAAGTCGTGTAATGTTCGTTTTTAACATTAATTATAAGTTTGCGTGTATAAAAATGAACCACGCAAGGAAAAATGATAGCACATACAGTCACATACAATTAATCACAGATGCCAATGCAAAACAATATAATGTCGTTGCGTTGGTGTGCATTTGTTTTCCCTGTCAAACTACTCCACGCAATACGGAAAAGTTGCACACAAATGTATGTGTAGTTTATGCTTATTGAGGATAGTGAAATGCAACAGTTGAGTATTGGCTTTATATTTAAAGAGTGAAAGGGAGAGAGAAAGCAACTTGAATTGTGTGTTTGTCTTGTCAGCTACCTCTTTGCTCTTATCCTCTCATTCCTTTTCTCTCTCTCTCTCTTGATCCTCAGCTCCTTTGCTTTGGTTTCAGACATGGATAACACTAAGTCCCCAGCATCAGAGTTGAAGAATTCAAGAACACTGAGACAAGCATCGTTGTCTAAGAAAAGGTAAAGCTGATTTCTTGATTATATATATGCATGTATATATAATGACATGCGGAAATTAAAAGATGGAGAGGTTTTTATAATGTCCTGATGGAATGGAATGTGTTAGGAGCATGGCGCAAAAGGTTGTGGTAAGAGTGAAACTTGGAGAAGGTGATGGCAGAAAGCGGAAGAGCGAGGGGCCTCCTTCAGATAGTTGGTCTTGGAGAAAATATGGCCAAAAACCCATTAAAGGATCTCCTCATCCCAGGTAGTAAATACTACGTACTTCACTTAATTAGCTTGAATTCATACATCGTCCTAGCTCCTTTCCTTTGATTGGTTGGTTTGGTTTATTTATAGCTTTTGCATTTATATATATGTGTGTGTGCAGGGGTTATTACAGATGCAGCACCTCAAAGGGTTGTTCAGCTAAGAAACAAGTAGAGAGGAGCAAAACGGATGCCTCTGTGCTCATCATCACTTACACGTCCACTCATAACCATCCAGGTCCGCCAGAAGATAATAATCCCACAACTCCAGTGCCAGAAGAAGAAGGAGAAGAAGCTCAAATGGAGCAGCACAGAACCCGCCTGAAGGACAATGGTTATGAGGAGGATAGTTTCCACTACTCCCAATCTCCATTCAACACCTCTGAACATATCATTATAAACCGCCCAGACGACAACTACCTTTTGGGAACCTCCAGTAGTTTTCTGCTAGACGGAGAGCCCTTGTCTTGCCGGTACCCTCATCTCATGGACTTCAATTCTCCACCCCCAAATCACAAGAAAGAAAACTACGACTTCTACGATGAGCTGGAAGAGCTTCCCCACACTTCATCCTTCATCACCTACACTTTCTTCAAGGACACAATCTCTGTGAATTCCATTTAATTTAGAGCTAGCTAGCTAGCTAGAAGGGTTAATTAGTTAGTTAGTTCACTCAAAGTTGTAAATGTATGTAGTTCAGACCCCAAAAATAATCCAAGTGGTGAAATTCAATCTTAGCTTCCTAGCTCCCTCCCTCTACTTTTTTATTTTATTTACTCCTTCACTTAAACTCAATGGGCATAAATCTATCACATTCTGGCCGGGTACAGAAATAATACTGGAGAGAAAACATTTAATTTGGTTGGTCTCACCATCATCGCGTGCACCTGCAGAAGATAGATAGAACGCTAACCAAGCTAGAACAGGGAGCCCACCAGGATAGTACAGTGTTCAAAAATCAAACCATATGTTTCACATTTTTACTCAAACATCTTATTCCATCTGCCAGAATATAATCATAGGTCCCCATTATTTCATTCACTTGAGCATATAGTTTGGTATTTTGTCATTATTTGTGCATATAGTTTGGCAGAATCAATGATGAGTAGCTTAAAAAGTACCAGTAGTTTTTATATATTTTCTTTCAATTTGTGGAACCCAAAAACACATTCACCCTCTTATCAGCAGTTACAGCACTATTTGCAGTGGGTGTATGTGGTGCATGCGTATATATAAAAGAAATATTCTTATAATGGTTTCCAAGAGAAAGAGATCAAACAATATAAAAATATGACAAATGTCCAGAGCTGAATATTTTTTGAGACTGAAAGCAAATATGAAAAATGGCCTCATGCAATCATTCCTAAGATAAGTGAGGCGGGCTGAGAGTTTAAGTTGATGCCAACTTTTAAATTGAAGATAGCTAATTGGCTGCAAAAAAATTCCCCACTGCAAATGCTAGTGGCTTATTAGTATGCATCACTCCACTGTCTATATATTAGCTTGACTTTCTTTATGGGGGTATTCTTAAAGGACAAAAAGCAAAATAACATGAACTAAAAAGAGGGAACTAAAACAAAGCCACATATAGAAGGAATAGAGTTAGCAGACAAAATTAAGTAGTAGAACCCAACAATACATTTCCAATATGAAAAAGAAGCGAGGGTATCAAACATATGTACAGCTCTCATCCAACAGTAGAGAGTTACCACATTGAAAAACTGACTGAACAATGGTTCTCTACAAGGGATGAATAGCCCCACCATCCCAGCCCAGGGGGAATCAAATACAAGGGGGAAAGAAAGATCTGCCATTACATCACAAAAATTCCCTGCAAAGTTCTACTGCAGTTCAGATTGTAAGAATGGTTATCGTCCTTCATGTAGGTCTTCAGAAAATACGGCTGTCTGAGAGATGTCCATTTCAAATGCACTCAAGCCAGAGTAAGGACCAGAAGAGAACATTGATGATGTACCATCGGATTCAAAGGTTGTGGATGACTGCCTAAGGTTGGGTCGAGGGTTGGAATTTGCTGTGGAATCCTGATACTCAGTTACGCGCTGCACCATCTTTAGTGATTGTACAACCTCCCCCATTGTAGGCCGTTGATTTGCTTCTGGAGCAACACAAGCTGCAGCAATTGTGCAAACCCGTACAAAATCTTCCTTCGGATACTTCCCATCAAGTCGTGGATCAACTAGTTCTTCCAGTCGATCCTTATCTCTTAGGATTGGCCTGGCCTGAAACAACTCTCATGTATGATTACCATTTACCAAAAATATATAAACACAATTAGTATGGCAAAAAATGAACAAAAAAACAAATGACAGCATGTGCCAAAGTCACAACATACCCAAGTAACAAGATTCTCCTGTCCTGATGGTTGTGACATGTCCACAGGCTTCCTTCCAGTCAACAACTCAAGGAGGACAACCCCGTAACTGTAGACATCACTTTTTACTAATAGGTGCCCGGTCATAGCATATTCTGGGGCTACATACCTGCAGAGCCTTCCAATTTAGTCAATGATTCCCTGTGTATTACTATTAATTATTAACCAGTTGAAGGAAGAAACCAACCCAAATGTGCCCATAACACGGGTAGACAGATAATTTGCTCGGCCTTCAGGGGCTTGTTTTGCCAGACCAAAATCAGCTACTTTAGCATGAAAGTTGTTCTCAAGCAAAATATTGGATGCTTTGAAATCCCTGTGGATAACACATGGTTGGGAGTCCTCATGCAAGTACGCAAGTCCTCTTGCAGCATCAAGCGCAATCTTCATTCTGGTGTCCCAGTCCAGAGGGCAGTTTACCCCCAAAGGGCCTGCAGCAAATCAGTGCAATTGTCAAATTGCACAACTAGATCAGAATTGTTAATGAACTAGGTAATTAACTCTAAGTAATCTCCTTTAGAAATGCTTCAGAACTAAATTTACACACATTAGGAACATAAAAATTTACCATGAAGCCAAGACTCCAAGCTTCCATTAGGAACAAGCTCATAACACAGTAGGTTCTGTGAAGAATCAATACTGCTATAATAGCCAATAAGTTTCACAAGATTTCGGTGGTGTAGTCTACTAAGCATCTCAACCTCAACTAGAAATTCTTTATCTCCTTGCTGTCCTCCACTACTAAGTCTCTTGATGGCCACAGCAGTACCATCACTTAATACACCCTTGAACACCCTGCCAAAACCACCCTCTCCAAGGACACTAGATGGTGCAAAGTTAGCTGTCGCTTCTTTCAGTTCTTCATATGCAAGAAACCTTGTACTTGTAGGATGGGCAAAAGACCCTACAGTTTGAATTGAATCTACACTCCTAGGCTTCACTGTTATGAAGAGAACAAGTGAAAGAACAAAAAGACTAGAAGTTAGAAGAAATAAAAAGTCGGTGTTCTGCTAGTTTATATATTTAAAAGAAAAATGTAAAGACATCTCAAGCACTTCGAATTCAGTATGTTTCTTCTAACTTCTATATTTTGGTTACTCAATGCTCCAAATTTAAATGATAGGAATGCTGGAAACACAGTTTTAATTTCAAGAACACCTTGATCAGTTCTGCTAGAAAGTTTATGATTGGAAACTAAGCTTATGTAAAAAAAAGTGGTAGTAGAACAAGCTTCAGAAACTTTTGTAAATGAGGGGGAAAAAAACACAACAATTTTGCAAGGAAGTGATGATTGCATATAAAATCAGATACCAGTCTCGTTAGGTGATCTTTTCTTCTTTCCTCGCTTAGAAGCACAGGCATAAATTATGAGCATGGAGATAACTGCAAAGATAAGTATGCCAGCAACAATTCCCACAATAAGAATCAAGTTTGGATGCTTCCCCTTATCTGCAGGGGTGAATGGGGCATGAGTTGAAGGTAGGTGTGGACCTGCTTCCATTGGTGACATAGCAGCTAGAGGTGCTGTATAACACACAAAAGTTATTTACAACTTAGAAAAGATAAGAGCTTCGCAAAAAAGGTCCAAACTATAGCAAGTAACCTATATTCTTAACATTTTGTAGATCAATAGTAATGATTGATGTCATGTTTAAGAAATTACCTTGAGATGAGGCTGGAGCTTTAAACCAGGTTATATTGAGAAGTTGATAACCACCTACTAATGCAGGGTTTAGATGAACCTTATGCATATACAATGAAGAGTTTATGTTGGAGGCTTCGATTGCTGAAAAGCTAATTCCCTTGTATGGTGTAATGTCCATTGAGATATTAAGTTTTGACAAATCAATAACATAAAAGTTAATTAGCTCAATTTGAGAAATCTGCAAACCCAATTGTTTAGCAAATTCATTTAGAAAAAGATTATTCCAATGTGGGTTAGATGAGACATTCAAAAGGAGAAGATCGATCTTTATTGGGTACACACAGTTGCAAGGCAGGCTTCCTCTCTTAAGTACCATGTCTGGTCCACAACAGTCTGCAAAAACAAAGAATGAAAGCAACACAGTTATTCATTTTTCCCCTACCTTTTTTTTTCTTTTTCTATTTTTAATTTCATTTTTGTGGGAGAGGGGTGGAAGGTGAGGGTGTTTTGTTGGGACTTGTTTGGGATCAAATAGATCATTTACAAACTTGGCACTATGCACATGATATTTAATTAAGCAATTAAGTTCCTTAAATCTTAATGCCGGGTTTCAGTAAATTCAATCAAGAAATATTTATACTAAATAATAGACAAAATCACAAAAATTACAATAACATAGCATGATTATAATGACTAAAGTTCTGTGGATCTCTCTCCTGAAAATGGAATTCTTACCAGAAGTTTGAGGTGAAAGTGGTGGCTGAGCCAAAGGTATACTACTAGCACTTGATTGTGTTGGAGCAATCTGATCAAATTTTGGAGGTAAGAGCCCTGCAGTCGGAGGAACTACTCCACTCTTCTTCATTGATGGTCTGGACAAGTGGGAGCTTGAAGGAGGGTGTGCATAAGTTACCAATGGACCATACTTAGGAGACTGAGCCGGAACTAGCTCTAGCCCTGGTGTAACATAAGGAGGAGCATGTTTCCAATGTGGTTTATGAAATATAGGAAGATCGACCCGTATAGGTAAATCAGGTATAGAGGATGCTGTCAAAGGTGTACTGACTGTAGCTAGAGCATCAGCTTCCAACAGCTTACCAGGTAGACTGGTGATAGACAAGACATAAAATAGCACAAGCAAATGTTTCAGCACTAAGCAATTGACCTTCCTTACCACTCCTGCAATTCATGTAGCAGGCTAAGTCAATAATATGAAGTTCCCACTCATGAAAGTAAAAGTGCAAGTTTCAGTTTTCCAGCTACTGCCACACAAGGTACACATGCTAAGAGTTCATTCCCTGGTGTAAATGCAAATAAAGTAGGAACTATTTTGGCAAGCAATTTATTTTCCCAAGCATCGGAAGTAATTAAATCGAAAATTTTCCTATAAAGCCCAATTCTTTAAAGACAAACCCTAAATTAGCAACTCAAAAAGTGTCTCCTACAGTCCTATGAGATTTTCCAGCAAAATATTATAATTGGTAGAATTAAACAAAAAACGCCAAATACCGCCATAGAACATGCCGAGATAAAAGCATTTTTCCTATTTAAAATAACAGTAAAACAAAAACTTGAATAGTAAAAAAACACACCGTTTTGAGTGGAGAAAACCAGCAGCAGCTCAGCGAAGTGCAACATTACTGGCGCCGATGAGTATCACCGATTCAGATCTGAGAGATTCGATGAAATCGCCGGCGGTCAGACCCGAACCAGCTCCGGAATCGACTAGGAGCATGCGTTAGCTACAGAGTGAAGATTGAGAGGTCCAGAAATAAATTATAAATGAATTTCTCATTTCTGAGCTGAGAAATAACTAAAAATTCTCTAGCTAAAGTGCTTTAAAAATCCACGAAATTTTTTAAGAAGTAATAAAAAAAAAAAGGGGGAAATCGTTCAGCCTTTGGTGGGGTTATCGTTCGCTTCACTCTGCCATCACTGCTCACAGTTCAGTTTTTAATTCTGAAGTACAACTCATTTTCTTTTACCGCTCCTCTCCCTTTCTTACTCTTTTTGCTTTATTTTTATTTCAAATACTGTAAGAAATAAGTCTCCTTATCTTGTGGTGTCTTAACGTGCGCCATTAGCGGCAAAGTGTTACCGTAACGGTAAGAAACGGTCGACGTCGGTCACGTCACCGACTCAACACTGAAGCTTCAAAACTCAAAAGAGACTGATGTATAATGTATTAAGTATTAACCAATTGCCGGCAATTTATAACGTGGACCAGGGTGCATTGAGTATTCTAGACAATTATTCTGTGTATTTAGGCAACTGTTCTGTGTATTCTAGGGAACCATTCTGTGTATTCATGTTAGTAACATAGGTTGTAATGTGTTTGTGTATTCGAATGTTTAGGATGATGAGTTCTGTATATTTTGTGTCAATATTCTGTGTATTCTATGCAACCGTTATGTGTATTCTTGTTAATAACATTCAAATGTTAAAAGGATGAGTTATGTGTATTTTGTGTTAATATTTTGTATATTCTAGGCAACCGTTCTGTGTATTTATGTTAGTAACATTCGAATGTTAGGAGGATGAGTTTTGCGCATTTTGTGTCAATATTATGTGTATTCTAGGCAACTGTTCTGTGTATTCATGTTATTAACATAGGTTGTGATGTGTTTGTGCATTCGAATGTTAGTATACACGAAATATAAGCACAAGTATTATCTCTTATGTTCCATATTTTTCAAATTTCACAATATTGTTTAAATATTCACCTTATTCACCTTTTGTCGTGTGTGTTTTTGTGATCTGATGAATTTGTGTGTGTTTTTTATTCTTGCTTCTTCGTCACTGTTTTTGTTGTGTTCAAATTACAGTTATATTTTAATTTAAAAAAAAAACTGTAAAATTCGTAACAATACGGTTCGTTTTGGACCAGGGTCCACGGTATAACGATCCCCAAGTGCCAATTCAAGCCGAACCCAAGTTAGAATACGGGTTACTAATACTGTATCGATAAATATTGCATGTACTTTTAAATTTCTCTCACATTCATATTCTTGATGTAGATACTTTTAGTGTGACTTACATAATGAAAATATCTTATCATAGATTGTCATGTAAGCGAGTATGAATTGAAAGTATGTGTAGTAAAATTCTACTGCATCTTATATAATCTCTTCATATTATCTATAAATATATTATCAAGTGTGTGAAATATGATTATTCTCTTGATCGAGTATGTCATGCGAAATTTTCCTAGTATAACAAGCTAACAAAGTCATGATTTGTCAAATGCATACTTTTAAATAGTGATCTCTAATCTAATTTTAACATCCTATAAAAATAATAAATTGCTATTGAATTTGTTAATTATTCTCTTCAGATTGGGTTTAGTCTTTATATCATACCAGCAAGATACTTAACTTGGATTGAATAAATGTCATGAGACTATAATATCATGTTATGGATTTGGGTAGGTCTGTCGGTCTATGACACGAGTGTAGTACAGTTCATCATATCAATAAACGACTGGGAATAAGAAATCAACACATTCAAAATATTTCAACCTCGTTAATTAGTTGATCCATCGCTTGATTAATTAAGTATTCCAACCAATGGGCTAATAACTCACATTACAGATGGACAAGACAAACCTATATAGATATACAAACTGTATACAACTGTGGTACATAGCAAACAAGTAATATAGCGACAATTAAAATATGTAATCATTGCGACTTACTAAACTTGTATTTGTGTTACATGCTAGTTTGTCATGTTTAGTTGAAAATACACTTGATATTTGTCATGATTAGTTGAAAAGCTAGCCATTAACGGTTAAATTAGCTAATTATAGATAAAATAAAAAAATAAAAATTAGAGAGATAGAAAAAGAAAAGCTAAATGTATATTAAAAAAATGCAAGAAATAATAACAAATTCATGATTTATCACTAAATGTTGTTTGGTAAAACAACATTTTGTTACAAATCACTGAATCGCCGAAACGTTGTATTTAGCATCGTTTGGGATTAGTGTTTTGGAGAAAGAAAGTTATCTCTCCAAAACACCCTCATTATTATTATAAAAATAAAAAACTCAGTGAACTTTTAAGACTCATTGAATAAATGATTTTTTTAAGCTCATCAACGCCCCTTGTCCTTCCCCAAAATTGGATGAGCAAGCAAGCAAATAATTTCGGAGCCTTGAGACTTCTTATATAGGAGCCTCAAAGCTCTAATTCAACTTTTACCGCCGATGTGAAAAAAAAGTGAAAGAATAAGGCAAGTTGATGTGATTTTCCTTATTTTCAAAAAATTGTATTTAATTATTATTATTGTTGTTGTTGTTGTTGTTGTTATAAGAGAAAATTATCAAATATGTCATTGAACTTTACACGAAAGTGCAATTAAGTCCATATGCTTTTTAAAAAGTGCAATTAATCTTGAACTTTATATTTTGGTGCATCTAAACTCGATATATTGTTATCCATATGTTTATTTGCACATTTTTAAAGTGTATGGACTTAATTGCACTTTTGTGTAAAGTTTAAAGACATCTTTGATCATTTTCTCTTATTATTACTCGGTATCATCATGAAAAAATACGTATACCATTTTAACTAATTTTACATGTTAACCGGTAACATTAAACAACTAATTTTATTAAAGATCTTTCTTTCTTATTTTATTTTATTTTATTTTTTTACAAATCGTTAATACAATTCGATGGTTAAAACCGCAACCACTAACCGCCAATTGCCAAATAAGGCTATAATGATAAATCTGAGCCAATATTGGATAGTTCAAGTTTGAGCCCAGTTAAATTCAAGTTAAGCTCAAATTTTGATTTTAAAGTTTTGAAATGAGTTTTGACCATTTAACTTTGGTTTATCTCTGTTAGGACTCCTAGTGTTAGTCATGTTAGGACTCCTCTTGTTAGCTACTTCTATTACTGTTATACTTCTATAGTTTGTATATAGGTGTTACAGATCATATTGTATAGTTAACACATTCAATAATACAAATCCTAATCTGGTATCAATCGCCAGGTGATCTCTATGGCCGACGCTACGTCTGTGGCTGTTTCGTCGGAGAGGACGGTCTCCGACGGTGCTCCGACTTCTCTGCCGGCGCCGAATGCACTTTCTTCGGCTCATCATTACGTTAGTATCAAGCTAACCTCGCGTAACTTTCTCTTTTGGCGAGCTCAGTTGGTTCCGTTTCTCCACGGCCAACGTTTGATGGGGTTCATCGATGGTTCGATCCCTGCTCCTCCGGTTTTGCTTCCGCCGCCGGCTGCCACGCCCACTGCCGCTCCCACCGTGAACCCGGCATATGCCCCTTGGTTTCACCAGGATCAAGCAATTTTATCGATGATTATTTCATCTCTTTCGGAGGAGGTCATCCCGATTGTTCTCGGCAAACAGACCTCCATGGCGGCTTGGAATGCGCTCGAGCTTGCCTTGGCCTCCACGTCCCGTGCTCGTGCCGTTCATCTCCTTGGGCAGCTCCAGACATTGCAGCAGGGTGAGGCCTCTGTTGCCGATTATTTGGGACGTGTGAAGGTTCTTCTTGAAGATCTTGTGATGGCCGGTCGTCCGGTGACTGACGACGAGATGAACATTTATGCTTTTCGTGGATTGCGGGCGGAGTTTCGCTCGTTTGATGCCTCTTTGTCCACTCGGTCGGTGCCTTTAACTTTGGAGGAGATGGCTGATTTGCTCCCTTAAACAGGCCCCGCGTGCGTGGTTCACGCGTTTGCATGCATTTCTTTTGTTAGTTGGTTTTAAAGCTTCCAAGACCGATGTGTCTCTGTTCATTTATTCTCAAGGGGACTTGCGTGTGTATTTGCTTGTTTATGTAGACGATATCCTTGTTATGGGGAGTAGTTCTGATTTGGTGTCTGTGTTGATTACTATGCTCTCTGTGGCATTTAAGATTCGGGATCTTGGCAGCCCGTCTTTCTTTCTGGGTATTGAGACTGTGGCTGTGGATGGTGGTCTACTGCTTTCTCAGAAGCGGTATATGCTTGATATTCTTAAGCGCGCAGGTATGACTGACTGTAAGCCTTTGGCAACTCCTATTCATGTGTCACGTTCTTCTGGTGTGTCCTCTGAACCATATGCAGATCCCACGAGATACAGGAGTCTTGCTGGTGCTTTGCAGTATCTCACTGTTACTCGTCCGGATTTATCGTTTGCGGTGAATCAGTTGTGCCAGCATATGCATACTCCATCGGTGGATCACTAGGCTCAGCTTAAGAGGGTTCTTCGGTATGTGAAGGGCACTACTCATATGGGTTTGAACCTGCGTAAGTCTTATCCTTTGGTCATACATGCTTACTGTGACTCGGACTGGGCTGGCTGCCCTCTGGATCGAAAGTCTACCAGTGGTTTTGCTGTGTTCTTGGGGTCCAATCTTGTGTCCTGGGTCTGCAAGAAACAGCATACTGTGGCTCGTTCGTCTACCGAAGCGGAATACAAGGCTATTGCGGATGTTTGTGCTGAGGTCACTTGGGTTGTCTCTTTACTTCGTGAACTTGGTTTGCCTCCGCCTTCTTCACCAACGCTGTGGTGTGACAACCTGGGTGCCACGTATATGTGTGCCAATCCTGTGTTTCATGCTCGCACGAAACACATTGAGATAGACTATCATTTTGTTCGTGACAAGGTGGCAGCCGGTGAGCTTCAGGTTAATTTCATCTCCACCAAAGATCAGTTGGCTGACATTTTCACGAAGCCATTGGCGGCTCCTCGTTTTGCCTTTCTTCGTGACAAGCTTCAGGTCGCTGCGCCTCCCTGAGCTTGCGGGGGAGTGTTAGGACTCCTAGTGTTAGTCATGTTAGGACTCCTCTTGTTAGCTACTTCTATTACTGTTATACTTCTATAGTTTGTATATAGGTGTTACAGATCATATTGTATAGTTAACACATTCAATAATACAAATCCTAATCATCTCGTCTAGACATAAATTGCACATAAACTCCATGAAAATAGTATCTCCCTATTTCATAAATGTTTTGCTTCCAACTTTCACTTAGTGGACCTTTATGTGTTGTTTTCAAATTAATCAAAAGTGTTTAACACGTTTCAAACCATTTTATAATTAATCAAAAAATTAGAAAATTCATTTCTTATATATAAAATGTGGTTCCAAACCAAACTTTTACACCCCTACAACATCTAACTGCCCAAAAACAAAATATTGAAAGAGGGAGGGTTGTTAATAATGAATATGGATACTTGGCAGCAAAGTGCACCCCATGAAAAGCAAAGTATACACCTAAAGAGTGTAGAGGCAATGATCATTCGTAAAACTTTAAGTTGGACACACATCAAATTTGGGAGTATATACAAGTGGAAATAGATTCGCTCCTTGTAGTTCAGGACATTAACTCATATAGGGGGACTCATCCTTTAATTTACTCCTAGTTTTTTTTTTTTTTTTTTTTTTGGAAAACAAAACAATAATTTACTCATAGTTGATATAAAGTAAATCTTATGTGTGCGCGCGTGTGTTTTTCATTTATTTTTTATGTTAAACATATTGCAAACCTAACTACCAAATTGTTAATTCGGAAGTCTTATTTCTATGTCGATGTGTAAAGAGAATTTGATAGATCATCTGTCTTTCATTTGTGACGAATCTTAGTTAATTAATATGATGCAGCTAAGGGTAGCACAAGTGTTTTGTCGTTCTCCCAGGACTGAGAGTTATGACGCGTAATATGCAATCACACGCAACTAGACAATAGCATAAGAAAATCAACAATAAGCCAACCAAGCAATACATAATTTCAAGGTTACGGTAACTAAACAAAATAACACAAGCACATATTAACAAGAGATAAATACAAAATAAATAAATAAGACTTAAGCTATGGAGCATTATCTTATAGATGCTTCAACAACCTATGTGATTAGGGATAACGAATAGCCAATGAATCAAGCAGCATGTGGGTATACTAGTCTAAAGCTGTGACACCCCAACCTCACACAGGCTGAGATAGCTAAAAACTCAACATAAAAGCTGCCAATCTCAACCAACAAACCAAACATAGCGGAAGCAATTTAAACTTAAGGGCGTCATGCCACATCTAGGTACTAACAAAGCCTAGATGCACAGGCTAAACAAGAAACGAACTAACTGTCATATCATAAAGTCTCAAACGAATCCTCAATCATAATCCATAAAATCCAAGGGAAATACTCAAAGTACAAAACAGAGTCATAATGTCTCACGGCTCACAGGCCAACAAACCCAAGTCTAATCAGAACTAACTAAGGCTAATGTCCTCGTAAGGAAAGCTCTAGCGCGCTCACGATGCAACTACTCCATACCTGGAAAACACGCAAAGAACCATTAGCAAAAGAATGCTAAGCAACCACCATTCACACCCGCAAGGAATATAGATATACATAAGCTTGTAAATAGGTTTACACACCCATATAGAATATAAACACCAACGAACTGTACAATAGTTCAAACCGATACTCAACAAGGATAAACTGAACGAATCACAAACCAAGACTCAGTCAATAAAGCCAATAACCAATAACGAAAGCATAATGCATAACGAATCATAATGAGATACCAACTGAACACAATCCAAAAGGGAACATCCAAACTCAAGAGAATGACAAGGTATCAACCGAACAATCCAAAGAACTCATAAGAACCAACAAAGAGACATCCCAACACAACCTCCCAACCAACGAACCAACCATCAACCAAGTCACACATAAGTCAGAAGTCAATAGTCACGAGTCAGACGGGGTGATGAGTCCCACTCACAGGGACCGAAGTCCAATAGTAACCAATAGTAACCACAGGGGTAATCAACCCAATCACAGGGGTAGCGAACCCAATAGTAACACAATAGTAGCACAACCAATAGTAACCAATAGTCCACAATCACAATAGTAACACCATAGTCACACCAATAGTAACCAATAGTAACCAATAGAGCACAAAGTCCACAATAGTAACACAATGGTCCATCACCACAACCATACTCCAACACCAACTCAACCAACCAAGACGTGGGTTCATCTCAAATATGAACACCAACCAACTCCCAGATCATAACTCAAAAGATCAACAGACCAAGGACACCAAGAATGGAAACCAAAAGCATGAATCAATACTCCAAACTAAGGCATCAAATGCTCAATGAAAGACATGAATAAATACTCCAAATACATGGTGAAATACTCAACAAAACAATCCAACAATGATCTGAAACAAGGGACCAACAACAGACAAACAATAGCAGAAACTGCTCTCTGGAAACAGTTTCCCAGAGAACTAACGGAACACCCTCACGGATCACAGTCCTCCGCCGACTCCGCAGGAGGCCGGACTCCCTCAGCGGGCCACTCCCTCCGCCCGTGCATCCGTTGCCACCTTGCGGATCGCCCTAGCGGTTACATTATACCGTTCGGGTCTTCCGCAAGGCCAACCCCAATCCCAGATTTCCAGAACCAAAGCAGACATGAACAAATCCAATTCCAGAACACAAGATCAGACCAAAGACACTCACATTTCATCCCATTTAGAGTCCAAGAATAAGGAAATCCATAACATCATTGATCATACAACACAAGACAAAGATCAAGATGAAATCCAACAAGAAACATCCAAGAAATAGGCTATTCAACAAGAATTTTCAGGATTTCCAATCACCAAATCAATATATATAGAATAAGGGAATAAAATAGTTTTGATGGACATGGATGGTTACCTCAAAGAGCTTTTCCTACTCCAATAAGCCTTTTGCTAGCTCAAGAAGCCCCACCTTCACCTTGATCATCTTTTCCCAAAGAATCCCCAAAAGAACACTTATAAGATTATATAAAAAGACTATCTAAAACACAAAATGCAAGATGAATCCTAGGATAGATGCACTTACCCACTCCCAACAAAGCTTAAAAGAGCAATCTTGGCTTGAAATCTTGTAGGGAAGATGAAGATGAATTTTAGGGAAACTTGGAGAGGAAAATGGCGCAAGAATGAGTGTAGGAGGAAGAAATGAGTGAAAGTCTTAGGGTAATTTGATCTTCAATTCTTATACCATGAATACATACAACATTTAGGGTGTAAGACAATAAATGATGTGGGCTTAAGTAATCTTATAGAATAATGGGTGTAGGAAAATTAATATAATCAAGACTAGTAAGTTGGGCTTATTAAATTCACCCCTTACAATTTAATTACAAGAATTAGCCCATAGCAATGTCTTAGGATCAATATATGTCTATATATAATATATAATCAAGAGTGTGGGCTTGTAGGAATATTTAATACCAAATATTGCAAGGGTCCAAATTAAATAAAATCCCTTACAAGAATAAATACAATTAATTGGGCTCTTGATTAGAATAATCAATTTAAGCTCAAGGAGTGTAATATATATATATATATATATATATATATATATATATATATATATTTAATAGGAAGAATTAGCCCAATTGGATTTAATTAAATTGCCCGAAGAATTAATTAGATTGCCCAAGGAATTAATTAACGAACGAAAGGCTTGAAAGAAATTTACGGGGCGTTACACTCTACCCCCCTTAAAAGGAGCTTCGTCCCCGAAGCTCGAAGCTACGGGAACTTGAAAACGAAACGGTTCAAAGGAAACGAAGATTCATGGAAGGTTTAAAAAGAACGATTGCTCAACCAAACTTAAACTCACCAAACATGCTAACATGCAACTAACTAAACCTATGCTAAGCCTAAAACTTACCCAGCCTAAACTAGCATGCAAAACAACATAAGCTAAAACTACTCAACTACACTACCGGGTTCTACTACGGCGCTACACTAACGAGAAACTAACAACTAACCTGGATAGCCTCCCTGAGACGAACCGCCTGGACCGTGGGGTGGATACGGATAAGGGTACGGGTAAGGATAAGGGTACTGCTGCTGGTATGACGGCAGATATTCTGGTGGCACTTCGATCCCAAGCTTATTCTCGATGTAGCCCAAACGCTGGAAGCCACGCTCCATCCTCAGATCCAGGGTATCGAACCTCGCCTCCATCATGTGCTGCATCTCCTGCAACTGCCTGAGTACCGGGCCAACTGGTGGCGTCGGAGCCAACGGATCATGCTGTTCCTTCCTTCGGTGCTCTCGGCCGGCCTCCCCCATCGGTTCTTCTTCTTCTTCTACCTCTTCTTCGGACTCATCACCTCCAGCTTGCTCAGCTTGCTGGGCCCCAACTAAACCTCGTAACCTCTTATGCGGGATACGGTACCGCTCAATCAGCTCCCTGCTCTCGTCAGCTGGCATCCTACTCAACTCGTGAGCGGTGATGTACTCGTTCCCCTCAACTTGGAACAACCCGGAGTACTGCAAACTCGGCGCGTTGAACGCGCTATGAACCGGCTGCTTGACCAACTCCCCAGTCACACTAACTCTCTTCTGCTGAAATATCCAGCTCAAGATCATCCCATAAGGCCGATTGCGCCTCTTGCTCGTCTTGCAGAAACTCATGTGTAAGATCATCAAGGTAGGCAAGTCAAACTTTACTCTGTGCTTCAGAAAGTATGCAAAGGCACACTCAATTGCCGTGACTTGGCGACTGTTGTTCCGGTTCGGCAACAAACTCTCTGCAACCAACAAAGTCAAGATCCTCTGCTCCCCCGTCAGGTTGTGCTTGTCGGGGCGAGTATCCAAAGCAAGGTTCTCGTTCTGCCCTGTCATATATCTCAGATAATCACGGAAGCCCACTTCTTGCGTCTCAACCCACGCATTCCGCTCATACTCATCAACACCTCCCAACGGTAAATTAAGCAGCCTACCCAACTTAGGCGGGTCCAACGAAATCCTTATGCCCTTCACTATCGAAGTGATCACGGGCATCTGATTAGTGGTCTTAATCTTCATGTTCTGATAGAACTGATTGACCAAATCGGGGTACACAACATCTTCAATCCTCAAGAATGTGTTCAACAAACCTTGAAAATTAAGCATATTCACAATTTCAGGCGAAAAGTGTGACGGGTCGAGAGCTTTACCATCAATTATGTTGTAGCGGATGTTGCTTGAGCCTTCTCCGACCTCGGCTTGATTCCTTCTCGACATTTTTGTTGGTGTAGGGTGTCGAACTCGGTTTGCCTTGGTTGAAACTGACACTGCTCAAAGCTACGGACCTTCGCGAGCTAACTTGTGGAATTGGCGTGGACGACGGAAGCCGGTTGCGGACTTGGCGCTGTCGACGGAGGAATGTTGCGGACTCTGCTGCTCTCTGCTTTGCCGTGCGTGTTGTTACGGGAGAAGAAAAAGGAAGAAGCGGAAGGCTGGAGCGGACGAGCTAGGGTTATATCCCGCCAAGAGAAGCCAAATGACGCATGTACCCCTTTGAACTTGCGGTCAAGGCCAACGGAAGACCAACCCCCGTTACGTTGCTACCCACTCTTCGCGCGGAACACCTCGACGGAACACCCTCCACCGTTGCTCACCTCCGCACGCTCGCGCGGCACCCCCTCACGGAAACCCCCGTTCCGTTCTCCTTTACCGCACCGTTACTGCTGCCCCTTTAGGGTTAAAACAGAGGGGTTGTGACTTGAACACTACGAACCAAAGCAGCTGGGTGGCGTGATTCCTTGTTATTAACCGTAGGGCGCGGGTTCAAGACTCCTTGTGAACATTGGCTAGGTCTTTAGGTCTCTTTTCCTTTTTCCTTGCTTTTGTTCCTTCGTTTTGACTTCACGAACTTCCCAACACTTATAACGCGAACGGGTCTTCAACCTTCTTAACGAAACGCAGCCTAAAACTTCCTAACTAACGAGGGGTCTCCTAAGGTTCACTTAAGGATTCAACTAGCTACGAACATGTAACGAAAGGCTCGGAAAACACTTTAAACCACTTATTTAAAGACTAAGCTCGAGGGTTACCTTCTTCAAGCCCATTGGCTTCGGCTTGCGTGCGGCCCATTACGAAAATCCTTCTTTGCTGCGATCCCGCTGGCTGGTGCTGTCCTCGGCCTCCACTCGGCCGACTACCTCCACCCTCGGCCTCCCGAGAGGGTCGGGTCGCTGCTGGGGCTCCCTGCGCTGCGCTCGATCTCGGCTGGGGTGGCCCTCCTCTCTTCGCCGTGCACTCGAAAGCCCGGTGTCCTCGCAGCCCGCAATTGAAGCACTCCACCAACCTCCCCTCGCAGTCGCGACCGGGGTGATCCCTCCCACAGCGCCTGCAGTCGTAGCGCCGGGTGCGCGCTCCATCGCCCCCTGAACTCTGCCCGGAGCTAGGGCGAGCTCCACGGTTGTGGCTAGCACCTCCTCGCTGAAAACCGGCTCGCATCCCGGAGCCCCCGTGCCTGAACCTCTTGGAGTCTGAAGCTCCACCCTCGGCTGGCCGCTTGGAGCGGTCCTGGATCCCCTGACGGATAGACAGCACGCGGTAGTGATCGGCTGCGCTACTGTAGGCCTCGCTGAGAGTCTGGAACTTGAACACGACCAGGGCCATACGGGTGTCCAAGTTCAACCCGGCTATGAACCTCTCGATCCGAACCTCCTCCGTCGGAGCTAGCGTCGGCGCAAAGCGAGCCAACTCCAAGAAACGCCGGTGATACTCCTGCACCGTCTTCGACCCCTGAACGAGATGCAAGAACTCTTCATGCATCGCTGCCTTGACATGCGCTGGGTAAAAGCGGGCTCTCAAACGGTCCTTGAACACCTCTCAGCCAAAGCCGGGCTCCTGCCGCATCGTCGGGCCGCCGTGGACCCACCACAAATCAGCTTCCTCCTTCAAGTAGAAGCTGGCCATCTCGACCTGACGTCCTGGTGGGCACTCCACCACCTCAAGGATCTTGTCAAAGGCGCGAAGCCACTCCTCCAAAACCACGGGATCCTCCTCGCCCGCGAAGAAGGGCGGGTGCTGCCCAGCCACCCTCCGGACCAAATCTGGCTGCCCGCGCTGGTTGTTATGAACCATCGCGTCTCCGAGAAGCTGTGTGATCTGGGTCAACTGCTGGAGGTTCTGCACCAGCTGCTCCGCGAAGGGCACCTCCGGGTAATCCTCGCGTCGTCGGGGCGGCATGGTCGCTAGCAGAGGGAGAAGACTAACAGAAGGCGAAGAGAACACTGCGGTCGGTCTAAGCCAAACACGCAAGAAAGCAAGTGAGAACAAGCTCACCGCAACAAACAACAACAACCTGGAAAGCATAAGCAACATAAACAAAGCAAGTAAACGAGTCCTCACCGCGCGGCCTAGAATTCACACATCTTAGGACTCTTAAACATCTTAACTTCTACTGATCAAGTCCTAGAGTCTCAGATTACAACCCTAGGATCTCTATTCAGACCTCAACACAGGCTCTGATACCAACTGTGACACCCCAACCTCACATAGGCTGAGATAGCTAAAACTCAACATAAAAGCTGCCAATCTCAACCAACAAACCAACATAGCGGAAGCAATTTAAACTTAAGGGCGTCATGCCACACCTAGGTATTAACAAAGCCTAGATGCACAGGCTAAACAAGAAACGAACTAACTGTCATATCATAAAGTCTCAAAGAATCCTCAAATCATAATCCATAAAATCCAAAGGAAATACTCAAAGTACAAAACAGAGTCATAAAGTCTCACGGCTCACAGGCCAACAAACCCAAGTCTAATCAGAACTAACTAAGGCTAATGTCCTCGTAAGGAAAGCTCTAGCGCGCTCACGATGCAACTACTCCATACCTGGAAAACACGCAAAGAACCATTAGCAAAAGAATGCTAAGCAACCACCATTCACACCCGCAAGGAATATAGATATACATAAGCTTGTAAATAGGTTTACACACCCATATAGAATATAAACACCAACGAACTGTACAAAGTGCAAACGATACTCAACAAGGATAAACTGAACGAATCAAAACCAAGACTCAATCAATAAAGCCAAAACCAATAACGAAAGCATAATGCATAACGAATCATAATAGATACCAACTGAACACAATCCAAAAGGGAACATCCCAACTCAAGAGAAAACAAGTATCAACGAACAATCCAAAGAACTCATAAGAACCAACAGAAGACACATCCCAACACCAACCTCCCAACCAAGTCACACCATAAGTCAGAAGTCAATAGTCACGAGTCAGACGGGGTGATTGAGTCCCACTCACAGGGACCGAAGTCCAATAGTAACCAATAGTAACCACAGGGGTAATCACCCAATCACAGGGGTAGCGAACCCAATAGTAACACAATAGTAGCACAACCAATAGTAACCCAATAGTCCACAATAGGAGCACAATAGTAACACCATAGTCCACAACCAATAGTAACCAATAGTAACCAATAGAGCACAAAGTCCACCATAGTAACACAATGGTCCATCACCACAACCATACTCCAACACCAACTCAACCAACCAAGACGTGGGTTCATCTCAAATATGAACACCAACCAACTCCCAGATCATAACTCAAAAGATCAAGAGACCAAGGACACCAAGAATGGAAACCAAAAGCATGAATCAATACTCCAAACTAAGGCATCAATGCTCAATGAAAGACATGAATAAATACTCCAAATACATGGTGAAATACTCAAAAAACAATCCAACAATGATCTGAAACAAGGGACCAACAACAGACAACAAAGCAGAAACGCTCTCTGGAAACAATTTCCCAGAGAACTAGCGGAACACCCTCACGGATCACAGTCCCCGCCGAACCCTCCGCAAGGAGGAGCCGGACTCCCTCAACGGGCCACTCCCCTCCGCCCGCTCACCGTGCCACCTTGCGGATCCTGACGGTACATTATACCGTTCGGTCTTCCGCAAGGCCAACCCCTCCCAGATTTCCAGAACCAAAGCAGACATGAACAAATCCATTCCAGAACACAAGATCAGACCAAAGACACTCACATTTCATCCATTTAGAGTCCAAAATAAGGAAATCCATAACATCATTGATCATACAACACAAGACAAAGATCAAGATGAATCCAACAAGAAACATCACAGAAATAGGCTAACACAAGAAATTTCAGGATTTCCAATCACCAAATCAATATATATAGAATAAGGGAATAAATATATTTTGATGGACATGGATGGTTACCTCAAAGAGCTTTTCCTACTCCAATAGCCTTTGCTAGCTCAAGAAGCCCCACCTTCACCTTGATCATCTTTTTCCAAAGAATCCCCAAAAGAACACTTATAAGATTATTAAAAGACTATCTAAAACACAAAATGCAAGATGAATCCTAGGTAGATGCACTTACCCACTCCCAACAAAGCTTAAAAGAAGCAATCTTGGCTTGAAATCTTGTAGGGAAGATGAAGATGAATTTTAGGAGATTAGAGGAAAATGGCGCAAGAGAGTGTAGGAGGAAGAAATGAGTGAAAGTCTTAGGGATTTTGATCTTCAAATTTATACATGAATAATACAAATTTAGGGTGTAAGACATAAATGATGTGGGCTTAAGTAATCTTATAGAATAATGTGTAGGAATAAATATAATCAAGACTAGTAAGTTGGGCTATTAAATTCACCCCTTACAATTTAATTACAAGAATTAGCCCATAGCAATGTCTTAGGATCAATATATGTCTATATATAATATATAATCAAGAGTGTGGGCTTGTAGGAATATTTAATACCAAATATTGCAAGGGTCCAAATTAAATAAAATCCCTTACAAGAATAAATACAATTAATTGGGCTCTTGATTAGAATAATCAAATTAAGCTCAAGGAATGATATATATATATATATATATATTTAATAGGAAGAATTAGCCCAATTGGAATTAATTAATTGCCCGAAGAATTAATTAGATTGCCCAAGAATTAATTAACGAACGAAAGGCTTGAAAGGAATTTACGGGCGTTACACTGTCCAATTAAGCCTCGCCCTCTTATGCGGGATATGATAGCGCTCGATCAGCTCCCTGCTCTCGGCGGCATCCTAATCAGCTCATGAGCGGTGATGTACTCGTTCCCTCAATCTGAAACAACCAGAGAACTGCAGACTCGGCGCGTTGAACGCGCTGTGAACGGTTGCTTGACCAACTCTCGTCACATTGACCTCTTTTGCTGAAATATCCAACTCAGGATCATCCCATACGGCGATTGCGCCTCTTGCTCGTCTTACAGAAATTCATGTGTAAGATCATTAGGTCGGTAGGTCAAACTTCACCCGGTGCTTCAGAAAGTATGCAAGGCACACTCGATAGCCGTGACCTGGACTGTTGTTCCGTTGGCAACAAACTCTCTGCAACAACATAGTCAAGATCCTCTGCTCCCCGTCAGGTTGTGCTTGTCGGGGCGAGTATCCAAAGCAAGATTCTCGTTCTGCCCTGTATATACCTCAGATAATCACGGAAGCCTACTTCTTGAACCCATGCATTCCGCTCATACTCATCAACACCTCCCAACGGTAAATTAAGCAGCCTACCCAACTTAGGCGGGTCCAACGAATCCTTATGCCCTTCACTATCGAAGTGATCACGGGCATCTGATTGGTGGTCTTAAGCTTCATATTTTGATAAAACTGATTAACAAATTGGGATACACAACATCTTCGATCCTCAAGAATGTGTTCAATAAACCTTGAAAGTTAAGCATATTCAAAATTCGGCGAAAAGTGTGACGGGTCAAGAGCTTTACCATCAATTATGTTATAACGGATGTTGCCTGAGCCTTCCCCTTCAACATTTTGGTTGAGGTTGATGGTCGAATTTGGTGTTGCTGTTGACAAGAATGCCGATGTCGCGGACCTTGCGGAGGACTAGTCGACGGAAGGAACTGTGACACCCCAACCTCACACAGGCTGAGATAGCTAAACACTTAACATAAAAGCTGCCAATCTCAACCAACAAACCAAACATAGCGGAAGCAATTTAAACTTAAGGGCGTCATGCCACACCTAGGTATTAACAAAGCCTAGATGCACAGGCTAAACAAGAAACGATCCAACTATTATATCATAAAGTCTCAAAAATCATAATCCTCAACAACATCCACAAAAATCCAAGACAAAATACTCAAAGTACAGAACAAGAGTATCAACAGATCTCATGGCTCACAGGCCAACATAACCAAGTCTAATCATAACTAGCTAAGGCTAAGGTCCACATAAGGAAAGCTCTAGCGCGCTCGCGATGTACTACTCCATACCTGGAAAACACGCAAAGAACCATTAGCAAAAGAATGCTAAGCAACCACCATTCACACCCGCAAGGAGATATAGATATACATAAGCTTAGAAATAGGTTTACACACCCATATAGAATATAAACACCAACGAACTGTACAACAGTGCAAATCGATACTCAACAAGGATAAACTGAACGAATCATAAACCAAGACTCAATCCAATAAATCCAATAACCAATACGAAAGCATAAGGCATACGAATCATAATCAAGATACCAACTGAACACAATCCAAAAGGGAACATCCCAACTCAAGAGAATGACAAGATAACAACCGAACAATCCAAAGAACTCATAAGAACCAACAAAGAACGACAACCCATCATCAACCTCCCAAACCAACCAAGCCAACCATCACCCAAGTCAACCATATGTCACAAGTCAAAGTCAGATAGTCAATAGTAAACGACATGGACCGCAGTCCGTACCAAGGCCGCAGCCCGAAGTCAGATAGTAAACGACATGGACCTCAGTCCGTACCAAGGCCGCAGCCCGAAGTCAGATAGTAAACGACATGGACCTCAGTCCGTACCAAGGCCGCAGCCCGAAGTCAGAAGTCAAATAGTCAAAGTCAATAGTAACCAATAAACCACCATAAGCCACCATCACAACCATACTCCACACCAATACAACCAACCAAGACGTGGGTTCATCTCAAATATGAACACCAACCAACTCCCAGTTCATGAATCAGAGAATTAATAGACCAAGAACACCAACAAGAGCAAACCAAAGACACGAATCAATACTCCAACTAAGGCATCAATTACTCAACGAATAGCATGAATAAATACTCCAATAACATGGTGAAATACCCAACAAAACAATCCAACAATGATCTGAAACAAAAGACCAACAACAGACAACAAGAACAGAGAACTGCTCACTGGAAATCAACTCCCAGTGAACTGGCGGATCACTCTCACGGACCACTTACCTCCGCCAACCTCCTCCGCTAGAAGGAGGCGGCCTCCCTCGGCGGACCACCCTCCTCCGCCAACACCAACCGCTGCCACCTTGCGGAGAACCTTCACGGGTTACATTGTGCCGCTCCGGCCTTCCGCAAGGCCAAACCCATTCCCAGATTCCAGAGACCAAAATCAGACAATGAACAATACCACTTCCAGAACACAAAATCAGACCAAATCCACTCACATCACATTCAATTTAGAGTCCAAAAATAAGGAAATCCATAACATCATGATCATACAACACAAGACAAAGATCAAGATGAAAATCCAACAAATAGATCAAGAACATAGGCTAATCACAAGAATTTCCAGGATTTCCAGATCACCAAAATCAATATATATAGATTAGGGAATGAAATAGTTTTGATGGACATGGATGGTTACCTCAAGAGCTTTTCCTCCAACCAATCAAGCCTCAAGCTAGCCTCTAAGCCTCACCTCCACCTTGATCATCTTTTCCCAAAGAACCCCAAAAGAACTTTATAAGAAAAAGGCATAAAGACTACTAAAAACACAAAATGCAAGATAGATTCTAGGATAGATGCACTTACCCAATCCTAACCAAGCTTAAAAGAGCAATCTTGACTTGAAAACTTGTAGGAGAAATGAAGATGAATTTTGGAGGATTTTCTAGGTGCAAATGGCGCAAGGATGAGGGGAAATGAAGAAGGAGAAGTGTAATCCTTTAGGGTAAATTTTAGTCTTCAAAACATATGCCAATAATACATACAATATTTTAGATTGTAAGACTTTAATTGAAATTGGGCTCAAGTGTAATATAATGGCTTACAAGGATTAATTATATATTCAAGACTAGAATTTGGGCTAATGAATTATCCCTTATGAATTAAATATAAGGATTAGGATAAGAAAGCCCATGGAAGTGTCTTAGGAACAATATATATACATATATAATACAAGATCAACAAATTGGGCTTATGGGAATATTTAATCACAATTATTGTAAGGGTCCAAATTGAATAAAAATCCCTTACAAGAATAATCCAATTAATTGGGCTCTTAATTAGAATAATTAAATTAGGTAACAAATATATATACAAGGATATATATATATATATATTCGAAATTGAAGGAAAGACTAGCCCAATTAAATTAATAAATTGCCCAAAGAATTAATTAAATTGCCCAAGGAATTAATTAGCGATCGAAAGGCTTGAAATGAATTTACGGGGTGTTACACTCTACCCCCCTTAAAAGGAGCTTCGTCCCCGAAGCTCGAAGCTAACGGGAACTTGAAAACGAAAACGGCTAAAGGAAACGGAGTTTCAACAGAAGATTTAAAGGAACGATTGCTCATCTAACTTCTAAACTCAACAAGACATACGAACATGCAACTAGCTAAACATATTCTAACTTCTAACTTACCCAGCCCAACTAACATGCAAAACAACATAAGCTAAACTACTCAACTACACTACGGGGTTCTTCTACGGTGCTAACACTAACGAGAAACTAACGACTAACCTGGATAGCCTCCCTGAGACGAACCGCCTGGACCGTGGGGTGGATACGGATAAGGGTACGGGTAGGGGTAAGGGTACTGCTGCTGGTATGACGGTAGATACTCTGGTGGCACTTCAATCCCGAGCTTATTCTCGATGTAGCCCAAACGCTGAAAACCACGATCTACCCTCAGATCCAACGAATCAAACCTCGCCTCCATCCTCAGATCCAGGGTATCGAACCTTGCCTCCATCATGCGCTGCATCTCCTGCATCTGCCGGAGTACCGGGCCAACTGGTGGCGTAGGAGCCGACGGATCATGCTGCTCTTTCCTTCTGTGCTCACGGCCGGCTTCCCCCATCGGTTCTTCTTCTTCTTCTTCTTCGGATCCATCCTCGCCCTCGTCACCACCCTCAGCCTGCTGGGGCTCAACTAAACCTCGCAACCTCTTGTGCGGGATGCGATATCTCTCGATCAGCTCCCGGCTCTCGCGGCTGGCATCCTACTCAGCTCATGAGCGTGATGTACTCGTTCCCTTCCACTTGAAACAACCCGGAATACTGTAAACTCGGCGCGTTGAAGGTGCTGTGAACCGGCTGCTTGACCAAACTCCGGTCATATTGACTCCCCTCTGCTGGAAAATCCAACTCAAAACCATCCCATATGGCCGATTGCGCCTCTTACTCGTCTTGCAGAAATGCATGTGCTGGATCATCAAGGTAGGCAAATCAAACTTCACTCTGTGCTTCAGAAAGTATGCAAAGGCCACACTCGATTGCCGTGACCTGTCGACTGTTGTTCCGGTTTGGCAACAAACTCTCTGCAACCAACATAGTCAAGATCCTCTGCTCCCCCGTCAGGTTGTGCTTGTCGGGGCGAGTATCCAAAGCAATGTCCTCATCCTGCCCGGTCATGTACCTTAAATAATCACGGAAACCCACCTCTGGCGTCTCAACCCACGCGTCCTCTCATACTCGTCAACACCTCCTAGAGCCAAATTCAGCAAACTGCCCAACTTAGGCGGGTCGAAGGAGATCCTAACGCTTTCACTATTGAAGTGAGCACAGGCCTTGGTTATATATATATATATATATATATATATATATATATATATATATATATATATATTTAATAGGAAGAATTAGCCCAATTGGATTTAATTAAATTGCCCGAAGAATTAATTAGATTGCCCAATGAATTAATTAACGAACGAAAGGCTTGAAAGAAATTTACGAGGCGTTACAAAAGCCATTTCCATGAGCAAATAAACAATGAATTGCCCTGCTCTCTTGACGTATCAATTCCAAGTCCACCAAACACACAAAGCATCTCAAACCCCAAATTTCCCCTATTTTCATATGAATAAATTGGGTTTATGCAAAGGGTGACTCAAATCATTTACCTAATTCTCATTGTAGTCCATAATTCTCCAAAAATATGACAATGAATGCGTACATCAAACAATAACAAGATATAAACACAACACCCTCATAAGCACATGAACCATAGATTAGAGTTGTACCCATTATGCACTAATCACAAATAAAGCATCAAGATGGACAATTCAACCCTAGCTAGCTCAAGTCCATAAACTAACAACTCACACATATCAAACATAAACATATCAAGGCATCACGAGCTAACTACTGCGCGGAAGGTGGCATGATCAGCAACAATTGAAGTTCTCTAGAGTATGGAGTCACGAAGCTCATTGTCGCGTTGTGGAGATGCGTGACGAACATGATCTGCTTGCTGGAATGTAGCCTCACGATGCTTGCTGCTGCGTGATTGTGAGGTGTGATGACAAGCTAGCTAGAAGCTCACAATGTGACTACGACGTGGCTGGAGTGGTGTCACGGGGCACTCCACGACTTGGTGACCGGTGTGATGCAACATGCTAGCTTTTTAGACATGGACTACACGAGGATGGTTGCTGCGTGGTGGCCAATGTGACTAGCATATACATGATCTATGATGCTTGTTTTTGCTCCAAATCCCCATTGATTTGCTTCTCTATGTCTACAAATCATTCTAGCTCTTTACTTATTCTGGACAAGTGATTATATGAGCAAAATAACACAAATCAGTCATAATCCACATGATGTTTGGAATGATCTATGAATAAAATGACTTAATAAAGGGGTTAAAATGACTTGGGGTTAAAATATGGACAATAAACACTTATCGTAATATTTTTTTTATTTAAAAAAACAGAAATGGATAAGGGTCAAATAATATACCTTCCATCAATATATCAAAGTAAAATTAGACCATCGAACTATAAAAATTTGTAATTAGACTCTTAAACTTGGTGTAGTTAACCTATTTGACCTATAATAGCATGTTACTGCTAAAGAAACTGCATCGTAGATTAATATTTTTTAGAAATTATATTTTTATAAAAATAAAATCATTATAGTAATCATTAAATTTTTTACAACAATTCATGACAACCTGGTAACCAGTAAAATATATTAATTACACAATTTTAAAAAATTGAAGGGTCTAATTAGATTTAAAAAAAAATTGAGAGTAATTACATTTCGGTACATAATTGGATGGCCTATTTGAAAATTACCAAAATAAATAAATAAATAAATAAATAAAATTCGGAGTATTATACTCCGAAATGAGCCAGGAGAGCTGAGAAGACCAAACCCCGGCGGCTTTGCGCATTAGAGCGCAAAGATCTGTGATTCACTAACACTGGCTTCGTTACTTCGCGCACGAACAATGGCAGTAACGTGGCATGCTCTTCTCTCTGTGACCCTGCTACTGTTTCTATGTGCATCAACACGCACCACTGCAGATGTAATACAAGGTTGCGGCGGATTTGTTGAGGTGAGTCTATACTCTTTCACTATCGCCTTTGATTTCCGAGAAGTTGGATTTCGATCAGATCCATGATGTTCAAGTGTGAAGTATGCAGTTCAGAACTCAAACTTTTTTATATTTAGTTTAATTTGTTTCTGTTTCCCTTTCCTTTTGGACTGATGTAGGCGAGTCGCGCACTGATCAAGTCGAGGAAGCCGACTGATTCGAAACTGGACTATTCTCATATCTCGGTAGGCGTTCGTTATTCTCCGTGAGATTGACAGAATGAAGAATTTGAATTTTCATCGATAATTTAGTTTTTAATACTGTGGAGCATAAACATTTTTAAACCAAAAAAAAAAAAAAATCAATTAAATGGCGTGGAATGACAAGCAACGTACATTTATTGGTTTATTCTAAGTTCTCAGTGCAAGATAAAATGTTTATGTTGTTGGATTCTATTTTTGAATGCAGGTTGAGCTAAGGACATTGGATGGGTTGGTGAAGGATAGAACACAATGTGCTCCAAATGGTTATTACTTTATTCCAGTATACGACAAGGTGGGTCTGAAGATGGCTTATATATTACTTCTATGAGGTTATGTAGCCATTAGGGATCCTATAAGTTACTATTATGTTCATTTACTCCAGTGCAACATTGAAATTTACTGAATTGACACCTTAGCTGCTGAGCATCTGAATCACATTTTTGTTGCTAAATTCGTTTTTAGGGTTCTTTTATTGTCAAAGTGAAGGGACCAGAAGGATGGTCATGGGACCCAGAACAAGTTGAGTTCTTTTGAAGCTAATTTGATAATACTCTTGCATATCTTTATCCATGCTTATTGAGGAGGAACCTTTCAGGTAATGTTTTGTTAAATTTTTATTTAGTATAATCTGACATGAGACGTTTCTTTTTGTAGGTTCGTGTTTCTGTTGATCATACTGGTTGCAATGCCAATGAAGATGTTAATTTTCAGTTCACAGGGTCTGTTGAAAATCCTGCAAGTTGTGGAATTCAATTCTAGTGATGTTTGCTGCATTTTGACACTGTATTTTACTTTGCTATGTGCATATTTCTATAAGTTATTTCTGATGTAGGTTTACTGTGTCTGGAAGAGTTGTGGGAGCTGTGGGTGGGGAGAGTTGTACTCAAAAAAATGAAGGTCCACCTAATGTGAAAGTTGAGCTTTTGTCTCCCACAGATGATGTTGTTTCTTCTGTATTAACAACTTCATCTGGAACATATTCCTTCACAAATGTTGTTCCTGGTAATGATACTCTTTTCATAGTTGTATTTTTTCTGGCTGTGTGGAGCTACATGTAACATCTGTCTTACTAATATTGGATTATGATGCACGGATATTCTGGGCATTACTTTTTTACTTTTCAATCATTATTTTTTGTTCATATCATATTTCTATTAATAGCATTGGATCTCATTATAAGAAAATTTCTATCTTACTGATTGTTCCTGGATACAGGGAAGTACAAATTACGTGCATCCCGCCATGACTTGAATATTCAAGTTAGAGGTTCAGCTGAGGTGGTCTCAGGCTTCCCTTTTGTCATTTGATCATTATATCTTATTTTTATATATTCGGGTGGAGTTATTTGCTTTCTTGGACCAATTGTACATTCCGGTCCTATAGTAGTTAAGGAATGCACAGAGCTGATTTAGCTTATGAGCCATAATATTCATGCAGGTTGAATTGGGTTTTGAAAATGGTGTAGTGGATGACTTTTTCTTTGTCCCTGGCTATGATATTCGTGGATCTGTTGTAGCTCAGGTGAATTGTTTTATATGATAATTTATTTCATGCTTGCCTCCATTACACTTATTGTATCACTAAGGACTGTATACAAGATGAGCTTGTTTACAAACAATATCAAACTTTACTTGTTTATATTTTTAGAGTTGAGTTCGAAGTTATCAAGTGTTCATTAAAGCGTGGCTTGACTTGTATACATCATGCAACTTGTTTATATCATTTCACTTGCCAATTGTAAGCTTGGCCCGACTCATATACTATTATTGTGTGTATATTTATTTAATATGTACATATATAATATATAGTAGTATAATACAACTTTTAGAATAATTGAGCACAACCTCATGTCTTTATATGAGGAAGCTGAGCTCAAACACTAATTAGTGTTCACCTATTCAATGAGCTGGCTCAGCTTGACACATTTATAACTCTGCTTTCCCATTTTGAAATGAGTGTATATGCATTCGTTTTTATCATACATAAACAAACACTGAACTGCTCTTTACTGTCTTTTGATTGCAATTTTGCATTCTGCTTTCTTCCCACTATGAATGTTATTTGTTTGCAGGGAAATCCTATTTTGGGAGTTCATATTTATTTACATTCGGATGATGTCTCAATGGTTGATTGCCTTGAAGACCTTGGTAATATGCCTGGTGACACTTCTGACGGAGCAGCTCTGTGTCATGCTGTGACAGATGCTGATGGAATTTTTACATTTAAATCAGTTCCTTGTGGTAATAGTTGTATCCTTAATATTTGCCATTCCTTTAAATTGTAGAGTTCGCCTGGAAGCAGTCATCATCTGTCACTTCATTATATCTTGTGTGTGCCATTAGTAGATGGCAAGTGGCTTGGACTGGGAGTTGAAGTTGCTATGTGGCCTCTGTCAGTGGTTTTTTAATTTATTTATTTATAGGAATTAACATAAAATAATAAAATATGCCTTGCTAGTGTCCAGAAATGTCTTATATTTTTGTCATCTTTGTCCTATACTCCTATTACAAATAGCTGAGACACATTTGTAGCTCTTGCAGTCTTGATCTAGGAAGTCCTTTGAAACCAGATATTCTTGATTACCTTAAAATTGCTTGTATAACATGGCTATAGAGATTATTTGAATCTTTTTTACATTATGATAATTTATCTAGTGAAATATCTGCAGGGCTTTACAAGCTTATACCCTTCTACAAGGGTGAAAACACCATATTTGATGTTTCACCATCTTCTGCATCAGTCATTGTAAAGCATGATCACACAACAGTCCCCCAAAAGTTTCAGGTATAAGTTTTGCTAAATGAGAAATTAAAGAAACTTGAAAAAAGAAAAGAAAAAAAACAGGATGAAAATTTGAAACCTATCTTGCTCAGCAAATACTGATGCTGCTTATTTTAATTTCTTAATCTTAAATGTAATTTTGCTTCACAATCACATTTCGTACTCTGCTATTTTAATTTTAAATAGGTCACTGGATTTTCTGTTGGTGGCCGTGTAGTTGATGGTAATGGTGAGGGAGTGGATGGTGTTAAAATTATAGTTGATGGTCAGGAAAGATCGATAACTGACAAAGAAGGATATTACAAGCTTGACCAGGTAAAGTATATGCTATACTTGGGGAAATTTTATGTATTTCATTCATTTTGTTATAGCTCAAAGGAAAACATGTTGCACTTGCTTGTGGGTGATAACTTTGTAAACTGTTGTTGCTTTCATGGTTATCAAGGTGTTAGCTTTGTAAACTGTTGTTGCTTACTTGCTTTTTATTCTCCTTTTTATTCATCTGTGTTTTTATAGTGTCACAGTGGAGTTTTTCTGTTTATTAGACAATGAATTATTTTCCCTTCTGGTTGCTTTTTTGGGAAACCCTTTTTCATTTATTGAAGCTAACTTCATTAGTAGCACCAAGGTGTGCTGCAAAAGATATATGCCAAAAGAAAAACAAAACTGCGTTTCAGCTTTTATGATATCATAGATTGTGTATAATCACTTATTTAATTTTATGTTGCTTCTTCCTTTACATTATTTCTAGGTCACATCGAAACGTTACAATGTGGAGGCAAAGAAGAAACATTATAGATTTAATAGACTGAATGACTTTTTGGTAAGCTAAGCAATTATGTCCTTTGATGAACTACACAGTCAATACATAGTTGTGCTTGAAAACTTGGTATACATTGTGTCTAGTATTTCCCCAATTTAATGTGGTTGAATACATATTTTCCATTTTTTCTGCTCTCCCTGAAAATTGTGACCTTTTAGGTTTTGCCAAATATGGCTTCGATTGCTGAGATCAAGGCTTTGTCATATGATGTATGTGGAAATGTCCAGACTGTTAATAGCGACTATATGGCCAAGGTATTATCAAATTCCCCTTAAGTTCATTGTCATATCATTTAAGTATTTTAAGTTGATCTAGGTTAAAAAAAGGTGCTAGTTGTACCCAATTAACTTAAAGCAGTATTTACATGAAGTGTAATCTAATATGGGGCAGTGTTGATAGCTATATAATATTGATAAGCTGTGTGTAAATATTCTGCTGTTTTTTTTTTTTTTTTTTTTTTTTTTTTTTAAATTATATATATATATATAGATATATATATATATATATATATATTATTTTTTATTTTTGCTCAAAATTTATTGACAAGCACCGTATAGTAGAGGCCAAGTGCACAAAACTGTAGTGGCACTTAGAATGACATGAAATAGGGCACAACACACCTTGTTTGATACACCTTCACTTCACCTAAGAAATCCAGGTTAACAGGCTTGCTTTCTATCATGGCCAATAAAAAAAAGTCTGTGTAATGACCTATTCAACTGTAAATACTAACAGAGAATGGGGCACTTCTTCCTGTTGTTTTGGTTTCTGCAGTGACACTGCGTATATATATATGTGTGTGTGTGTGTATCAATATATGTGTATATATATATAAGATAATGCCCTCTTTATGCACTTTGTTTTATTCTTGTAAGTAATTACATTAATACAGGTAACACTCACTCATGGACCAGAAAACATGAAACCTCAAGTGAAAAAGACAGATCAGAGTGGCAATTTTTGTTTCGAGGTATGTTAGTGGAAGAGTTGATTATCAATGCCATTGATCTTGTGGTTGCCCTCTGCAGTCAGAGTGTGCTGCTTTTTTGTGGACCATGATAATTAGCTGATATTACTATTTTTCATAAAATTCCTAAGCTTGTGATGCTATGCAATTCATGAATAACTTAGTTCATTGAAAGAACTTTCTCACTGGCTCTGAGGTTTCTTAAACAAGTAAATTCAAGTAATTAACACTTTTGATTGATGTACTAATATGTAAGTAGAATAGTAGATAGTAGCCCTTTGAGCAGATAGTTGTAATGCTATACATATATGCTAAGTTAGTAAGTTCATTGCCATTTCAAAAAGAAAAGGAAAGAACATTACCATGCATGAAAATATTTTTTCCTTTTCAGCAGTTTCATTGTTGTAATGCTAGAATTTATGGTTGCATAGAGAAGAAATTCATTGACGGAATTAAAAAGAGAAGTACCTCCTGCAGAATGCTTGATTTGGTATAAACAGAATATGTTGTAGCCATGTAATGACCAGAATTCTTATCCTGCCTGTTTGATACTCCATACTAGATAGTCCCAGAGAATGAGTGGAATCAGATGTACATTCTGATTCCATCAGCTACTGCCAAATGCTTTACTTGTCTCTGCTGTAACTGTATTTCACCAAGAAAGTTGAATTTATTTTGCTTTTGAAATTTTCTACACATTGAAGTTAATATCATCTTTTCCTGCAGGTTCCACCTGGTGAATACCGTTTATCTGCTATTGCAGCAAATCCTGAGAATGCTCCGGACCTTCTGTTTTTTCCTCCTTATGTTGATGTTTCAGTCAGAAATCCTTTATTAGGCATTGTATTTAATCAGGTAATTTGTTTTCTGTTGTTTCCATGTTTTTGACTAAACCAGAATTCTGCTTTAAAGTGGATGCTGAGATTTTTCTTTAATTGATGTTCAGAGTAAATATCTTAACTATGCAGCATTTTATGCTTAAAGCATCAACTATCATAATGCTGCTCAGTGCTCTCTAACTATATCTCCTGTCTTTTTAGGTGCAAGTCAATATAGTTGGCTCTGTCGTATGCAAAGAGAAGTGTGGTTCTTCTGTTTCTCTTACTCTTGTGCGCCTGGATGGTAAACACAAGGGTGAGAGGAAGATAATTTATTTGACAAATGAGAGCAACAAATTCCTATTCTCAAATGTCCTTCCTGGTAAATACAGGGTTGAGGTAATATTCCTTCATTTCTGATTGCTAATGAACTTTTGGGTTACTCCCTCTAGCTATCTACACCATCAAAGTATTCTCCCATATTTCCATTGTATGTCTCTTATATTATCTGAAGGAGAGTCTACTTGATAATACAATGAACAATAACATTATGTTGAAAAAATGCTGAAAAATAGAGTACGTAAACTTGAAACTACATAACATGCAACACCGCAACATCCACTCGATTGATTTATATATATATATATATATATATATATATATATTCTTGCAGTTTGTAGAAGTTTATAGTTTCTTCATCTTTGAATGCCCTGTTCATTTCAGGTAAAGAACAACTCCCCAGGAACGCTATCAGGAGAAGATAGATGGTGTTGGGATGAAAGCTTTATCAATGTCAATGTTGGAACTGAAGATGTTAAAGGACTATCATTTTTTCAGAAAGGGTACTGGGTTAATATAATTTCGAGCCATGAGGTAGATGCTTTCCTCACGCAACAAGATGGCTCTCTTGTGGACTTAAAAATAAAGGTCAGCTTTATTTGATGATAAAGTGGCCTCTCTTTGATTGTAAAAGCAAGCCTATGAAACATCTATTTCATTTGATGCTCATTGTTTGCCCCCTCAACCCTCCAACTATGCTATATTGCAGAAGGGATCTCAGCGCCTATGTGTGGAATCTCCTGGAGTGCATGAACTGAACTTTCGTAAGTCATGTATTTCCTTTGGGAGTTCCTCTTTGAGGATTGATACTTCTGATCCATCGGTATAATGCTTACTAGTGTTCATTTTCCATATTTCATATTATGTTCCATCTCTCTCTCACCCCCCCCCCCCCCCCCCCCCCCCCCTCTCTCTCTCTCTCTCTCTCTCTCTCTCTTCTTTTCCCTGAACTTATTTTCTGGTTTCTGTAGCCTATCTCTTTGAAAGGAGAGAAATATCTTCTCAAAGGTCAAATCCATGTAGACCCAAATTCACTTGGTGGTTCAGAAAATTTGCCTCAGAATATACAAGTTGATATTTTAGACACAGAAAATTCTGTTGTTGGTGGTATTACTGCAAGCCCTGTCCATAGTGAATTTGATCAATCCGCTACTGCAGTTTATGAATATTCAACATGGGCAACACCCGGGGATAAATTTATATTTGTTCCTCGAGACTCTCGGTATGTGATTATAGTTGTGGACTGTGGAGGTGATGAGTTTGAGTCCTCTCTCTTTCACTGTTATTATTATGTTCCTTTTACTCTCCCATCCATTTCCTTTGGGTGTTTCCCTGTATGCTTAAGGTTGAGATAGTGGTTATTTAAAGTAAAAGCTGGCTTCATGTTATATTTTTTATGCCTTGTATATGTTATAGATTCCATGTGTTCTTTCAGTGTCTTGCAATGTCTAACCCCTGTCATTCACGTCTGATGTGCACACTTAGTTTGTATTCTTTTTCATTATTAATGCATTGTTTCCTCAATCTGGATTCGTTTGACAGGGATGATGGGGGGAAAAAGATACTGTTCTATCCTAGGCAGCAGCATGTAAGCAGTAGTATATGTTTTTAATTCCAGTCACATTATTTATAAGTCATATCTCACTTTTCAAGTATTTTGACTATGTTTTAATAGGTCTCTTTGACGCAAGATGATTGCCCTCCAATCATTTCTCCATTCTATGGTCGCATAGGATTATATATTGAAGGATCTGTATCACCCCCTCTCTCTGATATTAACATCAAAATCATTGCTGCGGGGGAAAGCGGCAGTGCTCCTCTTAAGCATGGTGATGTAGTAGTTGAAACTACTACTGGGGCAGATGGCCTTTATGTTGCAGGACCTTTATATGATGATATTAATTACAGTGTAGAGGCTTCAAAGGTTTGTGTGTTAACCTGGAAAAACTCCTTTCTTATCTGCCTCTCAATTTGTTGATTATTTTTTTTCATAACTTTCAGCTTTTAAATTGTGATCTATCTCTTGATACTAACTCTAAATATAATTCACACTGTCATTATTGTTGATGCCATCTTACTCTTTAAAATATCGGGGCTTGAAGAATGTATTTTCAGATATTCCTAGAAAATTTATACTCCGTAATCTCTTACAAAGAAATTGAACTTAATAAATACTCTGTATGTGCAATATCTGGTTCCTTAATCATTATGTGAATATGTGATATATATTCTCTAATAAACTTGCTTCTCTAAGGAATCCCATTATCAAATATGCTGTAGAAAGAGTGTGCTTATCAATAAGTTGATTATTGCTATTCATAATATGTATAAAAAATAATGAAAGTGAAACCTCACAACTTAAGCTTAGAGTTGAGGTCGAACACATAACTTATTATAATAAATTAATAATATGGTACCAGCACAAGAAAGAGGCTTGGGGTTCAAATCACACCCACAACCTGTTGTTAAAGACTTAAAGTATTGTCTTTGGACCAAATGTTGGGGGGAAAGGGGTGAGGATAATATATAAAATGTGATTGTGTATTATACAAAAAGCTTAAACTTTTAGTTGAATTGGAATGTGTCATTTATGCACACCATTTTTTAAAAGTGTAATAGACAACTGTATAAATGTCGTTCTCATCACCATTTTTTTTTCCTGCAGTCTGGTTATCATGTAAAGCCTCTAGGACCTCATTCCTTTTCTTGTCAGAAGCTTAGTCAAATATTTGTGCGCATATATTCAAAGGAGGATGCAAGAGAGCCTTTTCCTTCAGCACTCTTATCATTGAGTGGTGAAGATGGTTATAGGAACAACTCGGTAACTGGTGTTGGTGGAACTTTTATTTTTGACAATTTATTTCCAGGGAGTTTTTATCTCCGACCTCTGCTTAAGGTAATATTCCACTTTATACTTGTATGATCAAATAAATTTTGAACACCTAAAATGGGAAACATTTGAACTCTCTGTTAATTGGTCCTGTTTGACTGTAGCAGCATTAATGTGCTGTTGTTGGCATTATGAAAAATCTATGGGTACTCAAAATGGCAATTGCTGGTGCATATAAACTACTCTGAAAATATTGAAGCAATGTCATAAACATCACTTGTTCAAAGCATCTGAGGATCTTAACATTGTAATGTAGCATGCACACAAATATTACGTCTGCAATTGTAGGAATGATTGGATCTCTGTTTGCAGGAATATGCTTTCTCACCTCCAGCACAGGCAATCGAACTTGGTTCTGGTGAATCCAGAGAGATAGTCTTTCATGCCACTCGAGTTGCATACAGGTATATGCACGAATTGGTCTTTTTATGCTAGTAATTTCTTGTCGTGACTTTCTATCATTATGTCTCTTACAAATGGTCACATACTGTTTGCTTGCTTGTTTGTTTGTGTGTGTGTGTGTGTGTGTGTGTGTGTGTTTTTTTTTTTTTTTTTTTTTTTTTAAATTTTAATTTAAAGTTTAATTATGTAGACTAACTGCTTAAGATCTTGGTTGTTCCTGCTATCTAGCTCTGACTCTTTCTTTGGTAATTGATTGTGAAACCAATGTGTTTAGATTGTATTTCTTGTGTTGAGGATTTCCCCCCTCTGACATCATTTCTTTACTTTTGCTTGTTAACTTATTATCTTATTTCATTTGAAACTTTGCAGTGAAATTGTCTTTTGCTTATTCTGGCTTGATAATTCAATGTGGCATACTCCTACATGTATTTTTTTAATACTATTATTGAGCAAATTGCCATTTTGGTCCACTGACTATAGGTGTCCTGTTAATTGCAGTCCACGACTTTCAAAACTGTTAATTTCATACCTTAACTATGCAATTTTTATCAATTTTGGTTAATTCGGCCAAATTGCCGGTCAAATCTCACCGGAGAAGAAGAAAAGGTGGATTCGCCGGAGAAGAAGAAAAGAGATGTGAAATGACTAAAATACCCTCATATAAACTATTAAAATTTTCCGGCAAAATTTGGCCGGCAATTTGGCCGGAGTGACCAAAATTGATAAAAATTGCATAGTTAAGATACGAAATTAACAGTTTTGAAAGTCGTGGACGGCAATTAACAGGACCCCTATAGTCAGTGGACCAAAATGGCAATTTGCTCTACTATTATATTGGTTATTATTAAATGTATATTTAATTCACTAATGATGAAGAGTTGATTGCGCATAGACAATGTTATGATATTGATACCATCCTTATAAATAACAAGCTTTCTGGTCCATGTATTGCTTGGGCTATTACTGGTTAAGTGCCTTTGTTTTTAATATGACACTTCCTAACTTATTAGTTTATTTTCCAGTTTTAGATAGCCTGCCAATGTTATGATGCCTTAGCAGTTATGGTACCAAATAGATGTCATCTGACATCAAATAGAGTGCTAAATGGCATGCGAGCTTCAACCTTCTTCTTTAGCTTATGCTGGATCTTTTGTTGGGTTTGCTTTCTGGCTGTATATATTCTGCTTTTACTGCCTATTTTCTTCAAATAACCTCATGTTGTCACTTTTGCTTATATATTTCAGATTAAAGAATAGTCTTAAGTTTCTTTTTATACAGAGAGATTGTTCTGTGAGTGTCTTTATACCTGATCTTTTTGGGGTCTGATGTAGTTTGACCTTTTCAGTGCCATGGGAGTTGTTGCTCTCTTGTCTGGTCAGCCAAAAGAAGGTGTTTCGATAGAAGCTCGAGCAGATTCAGAAGGCTTTTATGAGGAGACGGTAACTGATTCATCAGGAAATTATCGCCTGAGGGGGCTACTGCCCGATACTACTTATGTAATCAGAGTTTCAAGGAAGGTTGAATATGGTAGCCATCATATTGAGCGTGCATCTCCAGAGTACATGACCATTAAGGTTGGTTTTTGCACTTCTTTCCCATGTTCTTTCAAGAGTGAGGATCTGCAATTAAGAACTCATGCCATCATAAATAATTATTGTTATCTCTCTCTCTTTCCTTGGGCATCTGTAATTTCTTGGCCGTGCTTTCTTGATTATAGGTTGGATCTGAGGATCATAGGGGGTTAGATTTTGTTGTTTTTGAAGAGCCAGAAATGACCATCTTAAGCTGTCATGTTGAGGGGCAGAGAGTGAAAGAACTTCACTCACATATTCAGGTGGAAGTGAAGTCCGCTACTGACCCACTGAAGATTGAATCTGTGTTCCCGCTGCCTCTTTCGAACTTTTTCCAGGTGAAGGACTTACCAAAAGGTAAGCACCTTCTACAACTTCGATCTGCTATGCTATCTGGCACCCATAGATTTGAATCAGAAGTTATTGAGGTTGACTTGGAGAAACATAGCCAAATTCATGTGGGCCCACTCAGATACAAGATTGAAGAGGATCACCAGAAACAGGTATGCCACTAGTTTTCTAAATGTCTATTGTGGCACCCTCTGAAGTCTTTCCTTCTCTCTAGTATCTTTTATTCCCTTGCTAATATTAGTTACTGTAGCTGGTAAACATGAATACTTATTGAGTAGCATCCCTTATATTTTTATATTTTTTAAAATTGTAATTTGGTTAACTATTTCTGTGTTGCCCCCTATTATATCCAGGAATTGACTCCAGTTCCAGTATATCCTCTCATTGCTGGAGTCTCAGTTATTATACTTTTTATCAGCATGCCAAGGTAATTAATTGTCGTTTTCTCCATTGTCCCCTATTATTGGTGGAGTCTCAGTTTCTGCCAGAATTTTCTGTTTTGGAAGACTCATTTTAGTGGAATGTACTCTTCTAAAATGCTACTCGCAGATTGAAGGATTTATATCAAGCTATTGTTGTGATGCTAATGTCAGGATCAGGATCAGCTAGCCTAAGAAAAGATGCGAAAAAGCCCTCCACAAGGAAAAAGACATACTGAAACTTGAGGTGTGTCCGTCTTCCATTTTGTAGGAGCTTGAAGGTTGATTAAGTGGTATGTCTAATTCCAGATGCATCACATCAGTTTGGTTAAAGTGTAAACTTGATAGATGACAGAATATGCATCATTGCATCAAATTTTCCAAAGCTGCGCTATAAGCTGTCAGAACAGTAGCTGCTAGGTTATTTAATTTCAAATTTTGACGTCCTTGTACTCTGATCGTTGTAGCTAGGCAACACTTACAGGACAGGAATAGGGATGATAAAACAAATCTGTTTATTGAGATCCCGTTTGCAGGGTGTCAGATTTTTGGACTAATCTTTTACATTATATTATACGGAGTATTTCATGATTAGAAGCTTCTTGTGCGGGCATTGGTTTTCTAATTTTCTGTTTAAAATTTATAATTTATAAGCTAGTCAATAAAGTGGCCTAACTTTTGGAAGTGTAGTTTTTTAAAGGTGGACGAGACTACGAGTCTAGTATAGGTTAGGTGTTATTATTCATTATATATATATATATATATATATATATATATATATATATATATATATATATATTTGAAAACATTTATTATTTATATTAGAAGCTCCAAATGATGCAAGTTCAGAGCGAAAACACAAAACAAAAAGTAAAAAGCCCACATGAAAAGGTAACCAAAAACTTTATGTGAAACGCTTTCAAAAAAAAAAGAAAAGAAAACATCATGTGAAATCGTAATCGGAATGAAATTAATAAAAATACTAGAGGCGTGACTCCTGAAGAAGTTGGGAAGTGAGACTGTGAGAGGTTGAAGCAAATAAGCGTAGATCCAAGTGGGAAGTTGACAACCAATTGTTATACCATGGATCAGAGTTCATATTGTATTGTGAACTTTTTTGTACATTCAGTTGACACATTTTGTACTTACAATTAGTAGTTTTTGTATATGTGAACAAATAACTTTATAATTGTTGACACATAATGTGATAGTTAGAGTACATAAACTGTTAACTGGATGTGCAAAATGTGTTAGATATAGAATTCGAATGTTATTTTTGGACCATAGTCTACAATGCAAGAGTTGTAGACTCTGGTCCATGATATAATTTGCCGTTGACAACACAACATGCATTTGTTTTTTTCTCAAATGAAATTTATGGGGCAAATTATTCTGTGAACTCGGGTTTAAATTGTGTGCAGTTATTTTGTAAATTGTGAATATTTATTTAATATATAAATTATGTATTTTGGTCCAGGTTCTTACAAGGTGAATCCGGGTCCATGGCATAACTATTAGTAGCGTTGGATCAATAATGATAACCCGATTATAGTTTGGGCTGTAGCCCAATATATTGTAGTTTGGGTATGGCCCAATAGGGTTTGGACGAACAGGCGGGAGCTGGGTAGAAGTAAATCCAGAAAATTCTCTTCTCTCCCCAAGCCACCCCCACGTCCTTTACTCTATTGTTGTTGTAATTGATGTTGTCGCTGTTGTGCATATAAATAAATCACATAACTCGACTCAAATCCAACAACAAATTCCAATCTCCTCTGTTCTCTTCTGCGTTGCGGCTCGTAGCAAATTTCCCAACCACAAGACGACGGCCACGGCAGGCATCGTCGGCCATTCTTCTGCGTCGGCGGCGGCAACAAGGAGGTTGCGGATTTGATTGATGGGAACCGAGAGGAAGAGAAAGGTGAGTTTGTTCGACGTCGTGGACGACGCCTCCACCAAGATCTCCAAGCTCAACGGTGTTGGTGCCGCGCTTCAGCCCAACAACGCCGCCATGTCCTCTTCCGTCAATAGCTGGACCGGCAGGCCCTACTCCCAGAGGTACTATGAGATCTTGGAGAAGAGGAAGACTCTTCCTGTTTGGCACCAGAAGGAGGAGTTCCTGCAGGTCTTGAAAGCCAATCAAACCCTCATCTTGGTCGGAGAAACTGGTAGTGGTAAAACCACTCAGGTCAGTACGCCTCTCTTTATAACATAACATAACATATATATGTATTTTTGATTGGCTTCCTTTTCGGTATAGTAATTCACTGATTCCTAATCCCATCGCATTCTTCCCCATTTCTTAAGAATTGGAAATTAACAAGGGGAAGTGATATTTTCTATTAGCTTCTGCTCTATTATTTTTAGGGTATCTAAATATCTCCTTAGCAATCCATTCACTATATTGTTACAGTTTCAGCTATGTTTTTTCATATTGGTTTCCGATAGTGGTAGGGGAAAAAGGAAAAAAGCGGGCCGGGGTGTTATATGTTGCTTTGAGGTTTGGTCTGCACTAGTTCATACTATTTAGCTTGTAGAGTTGAGTTAGTAATTGTGTTGGAGATATCATTCTGCCTCAGTAACAAAAAAAGGAAGGATTTGTTGACATTTCAAAGTTCCAACTCTTATATCTTGCTCCTCTTTACAGATACCCCAGTTTGTTCTTGATGCTGTTGATGTTGAGACCCCTGATAAGCGAAGGAAGTATATGATTGGATGCACTCAACCTCGGAGGGTTGCTGCAATGTCTGTTTCTCGTCGAGTTGCTGAAGAGATGGATGTGACCATTGGAGAGGAAGTGGGTTATAGCATTCGTTTTGAAGACTGCAGTGGTGCTCGGACAGTTTTGAAGTAATTACACTTGCTTACAACAAATAATTATGTGCAATTCTTTTACACATAGAATGAAATTTACTGCCTTCTGCCTTTTTGTGGTTATTGATCCTTGTGCCTTTCATAACAGGTACTTGACTGATGGTATGCTGTTAAGAGAAGCCATGACAGATCCTCTCCTAGAAAGATACAAGGTTATAATTCTTGATGAAGCTCATGAAAGGACACTGGCAACTGATGTTCTCTTTGGGCTTCTTAAGGAGGTGTTGAAAAATAGGTCAGATCTCAAGTTAGTTGTTATGAGTGCCACACTAGAGGCTGAGAAGTTTCAGGGTTATTTTAATGGTGCACCTCTCATGAAAGTTCCTGGTCGGCTTCATCCTGTGGAAATCTTTTACACTCAGGAGCCTGAGAGGGACTATCTTGAAGCAGCTATTCGAACTGTGGTGCAGATACATATGTGTGAGCCTCCTGGTGACATCCTTGTTTTTCTCACTGGAGAAGAGGAGATTGAGGATGCATGTCGGAAAATAACAAAAGAAATTAACAATTTGGGAGATCAAGTGGGCCCTGTTAAAGCCGTTCCTCTTTATTCTACACTTCCACCTGCTATGCAACAGAAGATTTTTGAAGCTGCTCCTCCCCCACTAGTGGAAGGTGGTCCTCCTGGAAGGAAGGTTGTTGTGTCCACAAATATTGCTGAGACGTCATTGACTATAGATGGTATTGTATATGTTATAGACCCAGGGTTTGCAAAGCAAAAAGTTTATAATCCTAGGGTACGTGTTGAATCGTTGTTGGTTTCTCCAATTTCAAAGGCAAGTGCTCACCAAAGATCTGGGCGTGCTGGAAGAACGCAACCTGGAAAATGTTATAGACTTTATACAGAGAAGAGTTTTCATAATGATCTTCAACCACAGACCTATCCAGAAATACTTCGGTCGAACCTTGCCAATACAGTTCTAACTTTGAAGAAGCTAGGGATAGATGACCTGGTCCATTTTGATTTCATGGATCCCCCGGCACCTGAAACATTAATGAGAGCCTTGGAGGTTTTGAATTACCTTGGTGCCTTGGATGATGATGGAAACTTGACCAAGCTGGGTGAGATCATGAGTGAGTTCCCCCTAGATCCTCAAATGGGAAAAATGCTTGTTGTCAGCCCAGAATTCAACTGCTCCAATGAGATTCTCTCTGTTTCTGCCATGCTATCAGGTAATCTTGTCTTTAATCATACTTCTTTTACCATTGGTCAAGTCTGTGAGTGTGGTCTTTGTCCACATCAGTGTTAGGTCTTGTCAGGCTGGGAACTCTGCTTCCCTAGGCCTTTATCATCTTGTGCATAGATATGTTTCTATGCACATATGATGTGGTTAACTTCATACATGAGTACAGAAGTGCACATGTATGTGGTTTTGTGTCTTCTTAGGTTGTCATCAGCAACTGTCTTGTCTGGGTTCCATGCCCCCGCTGGCATGCACCATAGAGGTTCTAAGCTAGTGCTGATGCAGATAGTTGCAGTTTCTCAGTATTCTCTCATGAAGCAAATGGTGTCGTCTCGCCTCTATGCATCTGCTGACCACAGTGGGCCTCCTCTGTGATAACCAATTTTTTCTTTAGTACCCAATTGCTTTGTCCGGCCTAGGGAGGCTCAAAAAGCTGCAGATGAAGCGAAAGGTCGTTTTAGTCACATTGATGGAGATCACCTCACGCTGCTGAATGTGTACCATGCTTACAAGCAAAACAGTGAGTTTCATGTTCTCTATTTCTCTTGTCTTCTCAATCTAAGAACAACTAGATTATAAGTAATTTTCTTGCTGGGTTTGATGCTTTTCAGAGGAGGATCCACAATGGTGCTATGAGAATTTCGTTAATCACAGGGCTCTCAAGTCTGCAGATAATGTAAGGCAGCAACTCTCACGCATTATGACAAGATTCAACCTCAAGCTGTGTAGCACAGACTTCAACAGCCGTGACTACTATGTCAACATAAGAAAGGCCATGTTAGCTGGTTATTTCATGCAGGTGGCTCATTTGGAACGTACTGGTCACTATCTGACAGTGAAGGACAATCAAGTATGTGCCCTTTGTGGAAACAACCATAGTTTTTGGATTATTTCTTAAATGACTACTAATTACTTTTCCTATAACAAAATGGTATCTGCTTAATTTGATTGCAGGTGGTTCACTTGCATCCTTCAAATTGCCTGGATCATAAGCCAGAATGGGTTATATACAATGAATATGTGTTAACAAGCAGGAATTTCATCCGGACTGTTACTGATATTCGTGGTGAATGGTAAGTTTTTAGGTGCTAATTTAACATTAAGAATCATCATTTTTATGTACCTACTTTATTGTTATCCTTCCCTGTTATTTGAGTGTGCATACTGCCATTTTTGTGTTGGGCATCCTTCTTTTTTCTTAGAGGTGGTTGAGAATTGGGAGCACAGACAGAAATTCCCCCTAGCTTATAGGCAATTTCTAGTTCTTGCTTTAAAAATAAAGCTTTTGAGTTAAAGAAGCATATATGTTTACTCCATTGCTCTCTCAGTTGGGAATATACTATTGGAGGACTTGAGAGATTTGGGTCAATTTTTTTTTTTTGTTCTTCTACAGTGAAACAATTAAAAACAATTGTGATTGAAACCTTGTTTGATTGGGTGTTGGTTATTTGTGTTGCTTGCTAACTGTGTTTCTTCTATGTATGTACTTATTATTCAGGTTGGTTGATATAGCTCCACACTATTATGATCTCTCAAATTTCCCCCAGTGTGAAGCAAAGCATGTACTTGATAGACTATACAAGAAGAGGGAGAGAGATAGAGAGCAAAACAAGAAAAAGAAGTAAAAGGATTCAGTGAAGTTGCAAATTTTTAGTTACTCATCATGTTGCTCTCCTTATTTATTATTCACGTTTTTGCATAAGATAAGATGATGGGACAGATGGTGTACCATTGTGGAAATGTAGTTCTCTAAATAGTTTGGTTTATCTGTATGAGACATTCTTCCTGTGTTTGAAGGATACATTTTGTTCTTAGTGTTATAAATTTTATTACTGAAATAGTAAATGTTGTACGAACATCTTCTTCCCCCTCCCTTCCCTTCACTGTTTTGTATGGTTTCATTATTTCGTTGGAGGTTTATTTGACTGAAGATTAAAAATTTGGATTAAGCTTGTGAGCTGGTGTTGTAAAACCATCATGTGCTCCATCCAACTAGGCACATCCAAAACTAAAAGCCTAAGCTGATAGTTGGACTGTACATTTATGTTTATATTATATTTATGTTTATATTATATTTATGCTCGCAAGTGAAGCAGTCGTATATAAGATGAGCTAAACTTTAAACAACATGATACTTTGCCTCTTATTGAATGGAAAAGACAACGATAATGGGGGTGCTTAAAAGTTCAGACTTGAAACACACAAAGGGGGGGAGATATTAGATAAGCCTGTCAAATTATCACTCCCTCACACACTCCCCTATGTATGTAGGTATAATATACATTAAAACCACCACACACTGATGAGGCAACGTAACATACATTCTTCATTCATAATGAACACCTGCTACTGTTAGCTCCAGAAAGATATCTCCTAATGCTTTGCTGCTTCTCCATTCAGCTGTTCATAAAGGCTCTCAATTTCTGCCTGCAACCAAGTATTATTATTTATTAGACGTCGGTTTCTACTTTCTACATGCATGTATGTATGTATGTATGTATGTTTACCTTGTAATGCTTGAACAATTTGTCTCTTCTTTTCTTCAAGGTTGCAGTCACCAAGTTGGTGTCGAGCTCCAAGAGTCGAGGCTCAAGAATCACTCCTTTTATGTACTCGAATCCCCTTAGCTGTGGGTTGAATGAATCACATGCATGGCCATTTCATTTCAGTGTGAGAATATATACATATACATACCTTGTTTCTCTCTGCAGTAGCCTTCAACTCCAGGAGGACATAGCTTTTTAGTTTGTTGAGGGAACAAAGTTCTTGAAGAGAACCCAAATACCCGTTTTGATGTGCCCATTTTCGGCTGTTTTCTTCATTGGGAACCACCACTGCAATCAGTGTAGACTTGAAGCTGTCTCCATACACCCATATCTGAAATTAATCATCATTCAGTAATTGGCATTTGTTTATACCTAATCAAATTGCATTGGTGCTTGCTTAATGCTACTTACATCTTCAACAATGGGTGCTATACCATAAACCTTTTCCAGATATTCAACTGCAACATACTCTCCTTGAGACAGCTTTACAAGGTTTTTCTTTCTATCAATGATTTTCATGACTCCATTAGGCAACATTTCTCCTATGTCACCTGTCAATTCTCAATTTAAGGTCAATCAGTAAGAGTAAGAAAAAACATTTATGTGTGTGTCTGCTTTGCTCTCATGCACCTAACCTGTATGAAACCACCCATCTTTATACACTTCTTTTGTCAACTCTGGGTTCTTGTAATACCCCGCAAAATTAGTCTTTCCTTTCACACATATCTCCCCGCGAGGGACATCTCCTAGCGGGTTGTAACCCATTTCTGGAACCTCCACTAGACGCAATTCTGAATACAGAAATGGCGATCCAACAGCTCCGATCATGCACATTTCATCTGGATACCCAACAGCACTCAACCCACAAGTCTCAGTTAACCCTGCATGCATAAATTTTTTTTAGTTGATGATACGAATAACACATTTTAACGTGCAGGGATGAAGAGAAGAGAAAGATATTTCACCATAGCCTTGTACCACAAAAGCACAAGAGGTGACCCTCAAGAATTCTTCAATCTCACTCCCAAGCGCTGCACCACCAGAAACTATCAGTCGAAGTCGCCCACCTAGCCTAGCCTTAACCTAGCAGGACCAAGATGAAAGATTAGTACAGTATTTCTTTACCAATAGGCAAAAAAAAAAAAAAAAAAAAAAAAAAACCTTTCTAAAAGCAAGCAGATCTGCCAGTGGCGACGCATCTCTGTGCTTGTATCCTAGCTGCATCCATTTCAGTTTGCTGTATTATGTGTAAAAATGGTGAAATGTTAGCAAATACACATTATAGCCGACAAAGGAAAGTTGGGAAACTGGAAGACTATTACTATTTGTAGAGAATGCTGAAAGCTGTTCTCCTAAATGGATTGAGTTCATCAAGTGCTTTTAGGACACCTAGAAGAGCATAATTTAGGAGATCAAGTTCATTAACATCAGTGGAATTTGCATCAATAAACTCGGCATTTGACAGAAACAAGTAAAAAAAGTTCCATATATACATACCTTCATGGATTCTTTCAAAAACTCGAGGTACTCCAGCCAAGAAGGTTGGCTTCAACTCCTCCAGATCATCTCTTATCTCATTGATATTCTTCACCAAATAAATGGGAAAATCATCACAAATCCAACATTAATTTCTTATTAAAAAAAAAAAAAAAGAGAAGGAAGTTCCAGCAGATTACCCCATGGTAGTAGCCAACAGAAGCACCCTTAAAGAAGAAATACTCTTCGATTATGCGGTCAAGGATATGAGCAAGTGGCAAGAAAGATATGTACACATCATCGACAGTCATCTACCCATAGGTGAAGTTGCGAATCAGTTTGGAAATGATGCATAAATTGTTCGAGACATTAACATCTGATGTTGGCTGTCAAAAGCAAAGCAACTAGTCTTACCTTGTCTTCAAACTGCTCCATAAAAAGATCAACCCCTCTCGCGCCATATGCAACGTTTTCATGTGTCAATATAACACCTTTAGGCTCTCCACTGGTTCCACTGGTGTACATGATTGTGCAGATATTGAATGGTTGTGGCGGCGAAACCTCTAATGGGTTCTCCTTTCCCTGAAAACCTTTTGATTGTCATGAAGGTACAGATAACGCGAAATGGATGGATCATAAAGTGTTGGGCTTCTAAAATAGATAATATCAGCTTAGGAAATTACAATTTGGAGAAATTCATTCCAAGAGTATGGCTTGATACCCTTGGAGACTGCCATATCCTTCTCTTCATTTGTTAGCGAGGAGAGACAAACAAGAACTACAATACAAAGCAAGCTCAGTGAAAATGTACTTAGCCTGGGCAGTTACTGCAACTCAATGAAAAATCATGTATGTATGTATGTATACTCACGTTTTAGCCGTTTCACTTGAGGACATTCATCACTAAAAAGCTGCAAAATCAATGGTTTTTAAAAAATCAGACTCACATTGCTAGAAATCCAAATAAAATGAAATAGGGAAATGAAATTCTGGTAGCTTTTCCCCAGATCAGATCCTCACTTGTTTCACTTTCTTATCTTGAACAAAAACTACATCGATCTCAGAATGGTCTATTATAAAATTAACAGCTCCAGATCCTGCAATGCTTAAAAGAAGTTAAAAGTCTTCTCAACTTGAAAGTAAAAGAATGCCGCAAAACTGGAATTCATCCACATCCCAGAAATGTAAAACATAAAATTGAATCTCGCATTTTTCTCTGATGAAATATCTATTACCAAGAGTGTCATAGAGTGGCACGCAAATTAAACTGTGGGCATTGCAGGCCTGCATAAACATTGCAATGAATCTCAGATAGTTGTGTGTTGCGAACAAGACAGAATCATTTGACCACCGTACCAACACGAATACAAACAAAGGGAATGACAAACCTCCATTGCTACAATCCACTGAGGGCAATTGGATCCATAAATTCCGATACGAGCTCCCTATCATCGAACATTAACACTTATTTCAGTTCGTGTGTACACATTCATATATACTTTATGCATGCAAGAAACCATATATTTCCTTACAGGCTCAACACCATGTGCTCGTAACGCAGAACCAGCCTGCAGAATTTCTTCGAAAACTTCACTGTATGTTTTCCAAACATAAGGTCCCCACTGAAACAAGAGCACGCGTGAACAAACATTATATTATATTCAACAAAGAAAGAAACAGAATTGAAGGATAAAAGATTTGGAAGCAAACAAGCTCCTATGTATGTATGTATGTACCTTGCCATTCACCAGTTCCCTCCATCCCAACATCCTATTTCTTGGATGCTTCTCAACAGATGCCCTGTGTCATCAAATTAAAGATTTCATCATATACGTACTAATAATATATATAAAGCTAGAGAGTAAAATTAAAGTCCAATGTCTTAGGTGAGAGTTGGGTGAATATTTATTTATATAAGCACCTAAAGAGTTCCCAAGCTGTAGATAAGTCAGGATTAATAGGTGGAAATTCATCCTTAGCCAGCAGATTCCGATATATGGGACCAACAGATGGCTGCCCATCTCGGCCTTCCCTTCCCTCCTCCACCTTTACCGAAAACATGGATCTCTATATATATGCTAGATAATTACTTCTGTTCTTCCAATCCCCACCACTCTGCACACAGAAACACAACATTTATGGGCACTGCACTGGAATGGAAATGCTTGCTAGCTAGCTATCAGTAAAGCATACACCAAAAATCAATTTCCTAACAAAAATTGTTGAAAACAAGAAGAAGATGAAGATGGAAGAAACCTTGTGTGCAGTAGCAGAGATAGATAGAAGGCTAGGGCAACACTGCTGATGGAGAAGAGAATCATGCAATGCAAATTAAAGGTTTGATCTTTAAGATCGAGTTTAAGGTAATGTAAGGTAAGCAAGAAGCAGAAGAAACGCAATAAACATTATATTGCAACACATACAGAAAGCATGGAATCCGTAATAACAGCACCAAAAAGGTTTCACAAAATCACCAAAATCTCGTGAAGCTCAGCTCAGCTCTCCATGAATTAATTATTCACTCACCTCACTCCAAACATATCAAAAGCCGCATATAATAACGCAATGTGTCCAAAATATATATTAAATAAATAATGAAGGAACTAAGACAGAGAGACAGAGAGACAAACCCAAGAATTGAAATTAAAGATCGGAGCAAGTTGAGGCCGGGTAATGAATAATATAATGAGAAAAAAACTCTCAACTCCGCAGATACATACAAGCTAAGAGCCTGAGTGAGATATATATAATATAATATAATAAGATCCGATGACAGATGGGGTTAAGATCAGTAGTACTAGTAGACTAGTAGTAGTTGATTGCAATAACTGTTGTCGTCGTCGACTTTCCTTAACTGACTTTTTGTCACCACTTTTAGAGTTTAGAAAGCTGTCCAACTTTTTTCTTTAAAAGTTAATAGGAATAATTTTATTTCAACTACATATTTTTTTACAAGTAATATTTTTTTTTTTGAAATATTAGACATTTATCCCATACAGTACAGTTCACCCAAAGTAACATTAATTTTGCATGCATGTGTCACCATCTCCAATATGATGGACGGCCAATTGGTTCACATAATCAATGGAAATTAAGACCTTAATATAATATAAGGTACAGTGACATTAAAAGTTAAGTGGCCTGGGATCATATCATATCAGAGGAGCTATGTACGGAATTGAAGATATTAATAGTGGCGTGGTTGCATTAATATTGGTGCGTACGAGCTGTTGAGGAATCAACAGCAACATAATGGTATGCTATGCTAGCTTGCTTACTATACCTATATATATTTATTATTAACAGCGATCGAGCTAGTATAGCTACAGTATTGTTTCTTCCACTCTTAACGCTGTGAGAGAGTTCGTGATGATGAAATATTTAATGAAGGGTAGGTATGTAGTTCATGGTTGAAGCGTATATATGCAGTGACGCTACTATACTATTACCGGTACACGTGGATGGAGACTACTGAAACCCTTTAGAGGTGAGATGCTATCCATTTCATTTCCGACATAAATAAATATAGAATTCAGTTCCTTGGGGTTGGATGTTTCCGGTTGTGCGGTTAAATCTGAGTCATTGATTTTGCTTAAATTAACAAGGATTATCAAAATTTTAAAAAAAATATGGTGACAATTTGGTAATTTTTTTGCATTTAGATCAAAATTTAAGGTGCGTTTTTTCTTTCGTAAGGTGCGTATTTTTGTGCTTAAAGTGTGTGATTTTTGTACTTAAAGGTGCGTTGATTTTTGTGCTTAAGGTGCGTGGATTGTGCGCATAAAGTGAGTGGTTCTTGAAACTTAAGGTGAGTGATTTTTGTGTTTAAGGTGCGCAATTGTTTTGCTTAAGGTGCGTGATTTTTTTGCTTAAGGTGCGTGGTTTTTTTGCTTAAGGTGAGTAGTTGTTGAAACTTAAGGTGCGTCAATATGAAACTTAAGATGAGTGTTTTTGCGTGATTTTCCTTCTTAATGTGTGTGGTTTGTGTGCTTAAAGTGCATCAATTGTTGAAATTTAAAGTGCGTTGGCTTAAGGCTTTAGGTACGTGCTTTACTTTCTTAAGGTGCGTCAAGCTTTAGGACACTTTTTTTTTTCAGTTCCAAAACACAACCAATATTCTTTATAAGATTTTCTCTACAAAGTCATATATATATATATATATATATATATATATATATATATATATATATATATATATATATATATATATATATATATATATATATTGACAACTACAATGTCATATTTATATTAATCCAACTTAAGTGCGTAGATTAGAAGCTTAATGTGTAATCAATTTAGATTTTTTTTTAAATAGTATTGATCACTACACAACCGCACAGGGATATTTAACCGCACATGATGAACCCTTCTATATATATATATATATATATATATATATTAAGAAAACTTGTAATCACTAATTACACTGAATAAGTCTAAAATTTCAATACAAATTTGCTTAGTATATATGCTGCAGCATTCTTTTTTTTGAAAACCAAAAACAAAAAAATGCTGCAGCATTAATTTAACTATATATTTCCTTCCCAAAGTGGTTTGATACTTAATAGGTTGACGCTATATAAAACATACTACCATACGTATTAATTACTGAATATAAGAGCTGATGGTTAAAAAACATACTCCATAATAATACTAAAAAGAAACACACACACACACACACTTATTTTGTATGACTGAGTAATATAATTAATTAACAAAACCAATAACTGCTAACAAGTAACAAGTAACCTTCTCCTTTAATTTAAATTATAATATCATTGAATGAATTGAGACGCAGAAAGAGACTGAACTTAAATAATTTTCCATTGTCAATGACCTTAGCATGGAGGATATGATGAGGCTTAGGCTAAATTAACCCATTAAATGTGATGTTGTTTTGCCATCTATTCTTCAATTCTTGCACCGTACCATCAATCAAATAATCAATAATCACCCACCAACTACGACCAATCACATTCAATCCCATCAGGCCTTACATATTAAATTAGCTTAGCTTAGATTTACGTTAGTGAGTAGTAGGCTAGTAGCTGATGTAAGATAACTAGTGGGAGACACTAATTACTCTCGAGCAAGACTAGACGTTGGGACGAAAATGAAGGTTCAGATACTCAATATTCTAACATGATACCAAGACTCTATCTTTGGGCCTAGCTTGTTAAATTACTTGGATCATAATGAATTGAACGACCCAGTCTATGATAAAATTCTATGCTAGCTTGCTTATGCATGCATGCCATTAAGCAATAGCATATACTATACACAGTATACAGAGTTCTCCTTAAACAAAAAATTTACCAATATAATATATATATAATAATTCTGGCAAACTTGAATTTCAGATGAATGTGCATGTAATAAATGAAAAATGAATGTATACAACAACCCCACATGCAGTGAAATCACTTGATGGGGAGTTAGCTCAATGACAAGCTGACACATCAACACAATAGACAACCTACCCCTTTATAAGGTTTTAAAGACCGACAACATATTGAGTGTACTGTGTTTGGTTGAGACATGAGAATTGAAATTAGATTGTCAAATATTTAGTAATAATAATGAATTTTGGCGAAAGCAGTTTGCATATTTGGTAGTATGGTAAAATTTGAATGCTTATCACAATATTGACATTTGATTATGTATGACCCTATAATGGGAATAAAATTTTTAAAAATATATACAAAAACAAAAAATCAAGATAATTGATCATAATATAATAGCATGAAAAGCATCAATATGAACAAAAAAATTCTAAACAAAAATATAAAATTACTAATCAAAATTTAAAAATTAGATTACCAATAAAATGAATGATATCCTTTTTTTAATTAGGGAATGAGATTATTAATTTGAAGGAGTAATCAAATCTCATAGTTTGTTTTAAAAAGTTGTCCACCAAACACTAACTATGATTTTATTCTCATTCATAGTCTGTAAACCCATGAACAATACATCCTATGTTTAATCAATAGAATGAACCTAACAATAATACAGAGTTTCAAAATTAAGAAAGTCCAAAGTGTCCAACACAGAATTGAAACTGATCAAGATGTCAAAAAGTCAGTTAATCACTCAAAGTTTAACCTAAACCAGCAATTTCCTACCTTAGCTTAAAAATGTTTCCTTTGTTGAGCCAAACCAAGATAATATTGTGCGCTAGCTACCATGTTACACGTACTACTTCATTACTAAATGTATCTGCATATCGATCATAATAATTGCTGCATAGCCAAGTTGTTATAAATCATTGCCAAAAAAAGCAGGCAGGGTAGGTGCCCAAATAGATACTTTTGGATCAGTTCTTCGTAGTAGGGGTCTAGTCATATATATATAATAACACCAAAACGTAAATGAAAGACATTAGAGCATTATAGAAAACGACTAGCTAGTTTTCCATACGTTGACAGCACAAATTCTCATAAATGCAGTTAGATATATGATGAATGTCCGGACATCTGACTAAGCTACAGAAAATTAAATTAGCTATGAATCTTACCCAGGCCCCAGTGCATGTTTGATGGAAGGACTGCTTTGCTGGTCTGTGGATCACGATATGTAAAGCCTAAAGCCCTAAACCCAAAGTGGGACACAGTACAGATTCTGACTCATCCAATATATAGATACAAAATAGGTTCTTCCAAGGCAGCAAAGCAAGCTAAGCCCAATATATATAATAGAGTAGTAATCATATACTGAATGAATTGAAGTAGCTAGGCATCTGATCTGTTAAAGGTTAATTAATTAAGAAACACTAACTCACAGAGGTCCAAGTCTGAATGTTTGATTATCTGATGAAAAGTTGTACAATCGATTAAGCATTCATGTTCCATTTACATTCTACAGCAACATAATAACAACTCACAACTAGTTGACAACAGATTGATACTCTACAAAAATATATTGGAACTTCAATTCCTAGCTAGGATCAAATTAAAGAGGAGTCTTGCAGGCCAGGAATCCATCCAGACAGCAGAAATACGCCTTCACTGTAGAAAAAAATTAAAGCATCAGATCGAGATACATCATTTATCAGTGAAGAATAGGATTGGTTGAGATCAGATGACACATTATTAATAGAAAATCAACATATATATATAGCAAATGCTAAGCTCCCATAGAAGAACAAACCTGTACGCACATGAATAAACACTAAATTACCAGTTGAAGATCAGATTAAGGAGTGATAAAAAGTAGCAGTAACTGCCTGCTAGCATAGTATAGAGTGAAGCAGTAATAAAGGTAAAAACTAATCATAATTCCATCAGAATAAGAATAAGAATAGGAAAGCCTCAGAGTGGGGGCCCAAAGAATCTAAATACCAGCGAGCACAGAATTTGAATTGTTTATTTTGCAGTACTATATACTGAATATATAACAGAGACAAATGCAGAAGTAATGATACTAAATATTAAGAATGTATAGTAGATGAAGTTAGAGGAGAAGACATAGAGAGAACAAACCTGAGGACTGGGAAGGGAAGGGGGAGGGTCGGGGAAGGAAGGGACCCACTGGCCATGGAACCATTCGCGGTGCAAGCGGAGCTGGGACTGAGGGAACTGAATCTGCTCGCGTGAGGAGCGGAAGAAGAGCGAGTAGGTAGAGTCATCAACAACCTCGGTCACAATGCCCTCCCACCAGCCGTCGCAGTGGAAAGCGTCGACCTCCTCGCTGAGGCCGAACGAGCGGGCGGACTCGCGGGGAGGAATTGGGCGGGCGAGGATGAAGTTGACGAACTGGCGGAGCGGCTTGGTGTCATCGTCGTCACACATCAAGGTGTGGAACTCCACGAACATCTTGTTGTTCTTCTTCGAAACGGTGCGGAGAACCGTGGCAGTGTACCACGACCCTCTGAAACCCTCGTCTTCCAAGCTAACTTCAACTTCGGCTCCTTTCTTGCACCAATCTGCGTCTTCCATTCCCCCCGTCGCCTTCCTCTTCTTCCCCATCTTCTTCTTCAACAACACCAAGGCGGTAGATAGATACTATAGCCGCCTATAGCGTATACTGGTTAATTTAATACTCATTTATGGTTCATTTTGCATTAAATTCGATTCCTTTTTGACAAGATTATTTGACAAAATAGCAACTTTTTTCCAGATTGTGTGGATGTATATTATATTCTTTCAAATTTTTATTCCTTTCTTGTTAAAATTTCAAATAATTTCGCACAAACGTTGTACGCGGCTTATCGCCTGTCTGTCTGTCTGTCTGTACTACCACTGTATACACTATGGTCTCTATGGGGGACAGTTCATCACATCACAATTCACAAACACACAGGGTGGCTTTATCAATTATCATCCACATCAAAAGTTGATAAAACTACACGCACCCTCTACCATACTACGGCAAAGGTTTAGAAGCTAAATCTTCATATCCACGGCGAGCACTTGTAATTTCTCCTCTAACGTCATCCATCTTGGATTGAAGGCGAGCAATTTCAACATCCTTAGCCTCTCTCTTTGTAACAGCCACTTTCACCTTCTCTTCCAGCTCTGCTATTTGCTTCTTCATCGCCTCAATCTCTTCATCGACTTGTGTTTTCTCCGTCTCGTGCTTCACCATCTCAACCTCCATTTCTGCTGACTGCACCTCCAGATTTTTGTGTTTTTCTTTAAACGACACCATCTCTTTTAGGCGGTCTTGTATCTGGCGAACATCAAATCCGTGGCCTCCCAACTCCACGAGCGTCTCCAGCATTTCCTCTATGCTGCTTCTGGGATCATCCAGCTGCAGCTTGCAACACCTGTCTACCAAGCTAGAGAATGTGACCATGTACCCTATAGCTACGCCTTCGCGATAACTCTCTTTAACGTGTTCCAAGGGCTGGAAATGTGGCTTCTGGGGAATTCGCTGGAAAACATCCATGGATTCAATTGTGGACCAAAGAAGTGTGCTTTTTACAAAAGGCAGTCTTTGGATCTCACTCGAGACTGCACCGCTACCATTGTCAATTGGAGCTTGAATTGTGTCATGAAACATAGTTAGTCACGTGAACTCATGCACCAAATATAATAGACAATAAATGAAGCGAGCACAAGATACAGGACATACTAGCTTGCTTATTTGATCCATCAACAGTACGGCAGCATGGTAATAGAGGTTGATCACTACACCTATTGCTAGGTGCCTCAGTACTGGCTTCCTCTGCTTCAACGTATTCATCATTTCTCCCTTCAGAAGCAGCAGGAATATCTGCAAGAGGGCAAAAATTTTAATTCTTTCCACACAAGTATGGCAATAGACAATAGAACCCCACAACCTCATCTCTTCTACTAGCTGAAATTGTCCCTCCAAAAGGAGCATTTGATGACAAAGTTGTGCCCCCATTAAAACATAAATAATGCAATAACTCAAAAGCATGACAATGAAATAAGAAAGGAAGAAACTCGCAGCAAGGAAAGCCACTTTGACCTTTGGATTGAGATGATTCATTGGTAGTACAATCCTTAATGATTGTTTCATCCTCAGCATCTACATTTTGCAGGTTATCTACAACAAAAAGAATAAAATCTTCGATTTAGCAACATATTAGATGTGATTTTCAGCTCAAAATATTCATAAAATACCTATGAGAGGAGGAGGGGATTTAACGGTATTGGCCGCTGACTTGCATGGCCTTCCTCTCTTTTTCTTTTGACCGCTCTCTGAATTACGTAATTGTTCACTCTGCTGGCACAAGGGAGATAGTACGAGTTATGACCATGAAGTTTCTAGCATGCATTAAAAAAATAATGAAACATATGAGGGTTCCAATTCATTAAACCAGGCCCTTAAACATGGGAAATTAAAGCACACGAATTGGCTCCTTGTCAAGTATGGACTAAAGGCAACAAGTAAAACCTTTAACAAGCAAGCTGGTGGAGAATGTCAAAGTGGATACAGGAAAAAGTCTACCACTAATAAAAGTAGCTAGTTAAGTTGAAAGACTATAGCCCAGAAGGTAGAGTAAATGGTTATCTCATACCACAATGAATAGATTCAGATATTTATAGAAATTTAATGAGGCTGTAGACTAGAGGTACAAGTGACATCGGTGCCCTTATTAAATCTCTATTTTTGCAGTCAACTATCAAAGTGTGCCCTCAGTTGTTAAAAGCATATCAGACATTCTCATATGTAAATTATTTTTTTTAAAGGATAAATATGAAAGGAATAATGCTAACTCCCAAGAAAAAAAAAACACAGACACACACACACACGCTAAGACTGTCCTTCACTTGTTCACCTCTATAACATCTGTAGCTAGATCGTTAACATGTTGCTTCTGACCACTCAAGGGATCCGAACACTCCTTGCCATCCATGTGACGAGATGTCTTAATTCTTGAGTTCCTCGAGGGAGAAATACACTCCAACCCTATGACAATTGGACAGCCAGCTTCATTATTTTCAGCTACATTTCCTGCTGCTTCCTTACCTGTTATGAAGCTTTTGCTCTGCACTTAATTATCAGGGTAAAAAGAAAAGATGAGAGTGAAAAGTATGACATTACATACCTTGAATAGGAAGCTGTGCGCCATCAACCAGCAACTTTGTTTGTTTCCCTTGAACTATCTGGACATCTGCCACAGAGATATCCTGCTCACTGGTTTTCTGGCGTTTTCTCCTCTGGAAGAAATGATAAATTGAGAGGGTAATGATCAATAAATTAGAGTGGAAAAATAAATTAGTCAATTAGAAACAAGTGAGATCAAAGAATTAAAAATGCTAAGAACCAATTGAAACGCCTCCAGCTCTACAAGTAATCTAGAAGTTGAAAGGAGGATTTCACCATATCAAATCCAATACTAAAAGATGCAAAGAAATGAAGCACAGCCTTTATGTGCATTTGTTGACCAGTCATTGGCATATATTTGCATGGGACTGCAATTGCTGTCATCCCAATAAAAAAAGAAGCAAGAAATACATTGAGATTAGGGAGTTGGATATGACTTACAGTGCTCTTTCCAAGAAAAGGATTACCAGACAACTGATCTACACATTCAGAGATTGAAACATTTCTACTAGCAGCCCCCTCAGAAGTCAAGTTGTCAAAACCACAGGGTATTTCATCTTGTTCCTTCTGCAGTACTTGAGACTGCAACAGTGTACCATCATTTGCAGAAGCTAAACTGTGTGGTTTGTTCTTTGCTGAAACCATAGCATTCGAAGGATTCTCATTGCAATCAGTTGATTGTGCGATTTGGTCATCCTGAGAATTCAAGGAACATGATGTTTTCTCTTTGGAGACTTCATCCTTAGTGCCTGAGCTGTCCAGTCGGACAGTTCTTTGGTTCACTTTAGCATTGCAATTGTCATCTCCCTCAACTACACAATCTGAAGGGATCAAAATACCCTGAAATGGAAGGCAAACACTCCTTTGAAGTGCATATATGGGGGTGGGGGGATTGGAACTACAAGAAATAAAGCAAAATACCAATCATGAGGTTGGCATTTTTCTATTGAGTGCTCTTTAATGGATTTCCATTCAACAAAGTTAAAGACTTTGCACTATAAGTCAAACATAATTCGCTGTTCAGTTCAGTTTACCCACCCATTACAAAGATTTTACAGCATTCCAAAGGGGAATGGAATGGTATTAGCAATACTCAACATAGAAATCAATTAATGCAGAATCAAGGAAGTGCATATACATCAATACTATAGGATGGAAACCCATTAACAGAAGTGTGCAAACACATTGAAAAACTCAATTAATTGCCCAATTTGGACTAAAAAAGCAAATAATTTGATAAATTTCCAATCTTTCCACTCATGGGAGCACACTGCAGAAAGCTGAAAATAGCAAAAGAAAGTATAAATACCTGAGAAGTATGCCATCTGCCACTTCTCCAATCCATGTGACGCCTTAATTCCAAGCCGCTAACCTCCTTCTCTAAATTAAAGTGCTTAAAGAAAACAATATATCTACTATCAGCAAGCATCTTGGTTATCACCCCACTCCACCAGCCAAAATCATAAAATGCATCCACCCTTTCCAACAAACAAAAATTTGTATTTTTAAGATGTGGAGGGCAGGGTCGAATCTGAAAAGAACCAACAGTCACTTTATCCCTAACATTTGACTTCTGATACTCCACAGAGAAAGAGCCATTTCCAAAAACTTCGAGAATAGTAGCAGGGAACCAAACATCCCGGGGATCATATCTTTCAAATGAGACTTCTACTGCTTTCCCGACGGTAAACATATTCCAGCTGTTTTCTTTCGAATTTGAGAAAAATAAACATAAAAAATCCAAATCCATAGAATAGTTTATGATTTCAACTTATATAAAATTAACAACAGATCACATTCACTTTCAAACTATCATTATAATGTAATGCAAGCATTCATTCATTCATGTTTATCCCTTATCTCTTGAATTTTTAATTTCATCAAAATTTCAGAATGCAGAGTATATAATTATATATATAGACAATTAACAACAAAAATGAATAATAGGACTACGCCAACCACCATCGCCTACACCCCAACCCAAAAAAGACAAGGAAAAAATCGCGACATTGTAACTGAAAACCCCACGAAGTGCAGAATATAAACCATGCAATGCAGAAGGGAAACAAAAAGCATAAACTCAACGGAACCGATAATGGAGATTAGAGAATTCCTCGTACCTGCTCCACGAATCAGATGCCCGCACTCTGTTCTAAAGCATTTGGCGGCGGAATCTTAATCCGTATAGCCCCGAATTCAGGTTGAGGATGATATCGGCAACTCTAGTAAGCACGGGGTCCACCACTCACCAGCATTCTCTATGATCAGCCTCAACAACACCGCCCTGCTCCTTCTCCTTGGCGTTCTACGACGGCGAAAGCTGTTAAGCTTAAATAATTTCTGGGTTTTACGCACGCAGATTCACTGTGAATCTGTGACGTGCGTGCCGCGTGCGGTTCATACAAATTAAAGTCCAAGTCGCCTCGCCCTCGCTAATCCTACTGCAATACGTAATTAGCCTTCAATTTTTTTATTTTTTTTTTAGATATAGTAATTTTAATGTATATACCATGTAATAATGCATGAAAATATATACAGCGTATATGGTAATAATAATGATTAATCCATATTATTATAGTAATTTAATTATACATAATAATTATACATTGTAATTCGTGTAAATATGTTTATTAATAGATTGACCGTTGACGCGGTAATGACACGACCACGATAACGTTCAATGCAAATGTTATTCTTTATTAACGGATTAAAATTATAAACACAAACACCATTCTAAATGAGTTAAATGGATAGACACAATATACGCTGGGCCGGTCCTGAGTACGGGCGGGATGGGCGACCGCCCAGGGCCCATGCTAGAAGGGGCCCATCCACATACATGTATATGTATATATGTATATGTGTATGTGTATATATATATATATATATATATATATATATATATATATATATATATATATATATATATATATTATGGAGTTATAATTAGTGTTATAGTTATATTAGAAAATAAAAAATTAGTGCTATAAGTATATTAGAAAACAAAAAAATTTAATAATAGATGAGACTGCATGGAGCTGGAATCGACGCTTAATTAAATAAATTTAGAAATAGATACGACACGGGGACACCTAATTATATATTATAATCGACACCCTAATCGGTTAACACATTCGTCTTCTTCAATAAAAACTTTTTTCCCAATTCGAGTCATCCTTGCATCTTCGTCGACGATCAACGATTGTTCTTTTGTTTGCCCGTTTGGGCCCCTTGTCTGTTGTAATGTTAGCTAAAAATCATTTATTTGGAAGTGAGAAAAAAAAAAAAAAAAAAAACAAGTAGAGCAGCTAATAGAATCACAAAGATAAACTATAAATAAATTTTTCAAAAAATCAGAATCCATCTAATGAAAATTTGAAACAATCTAAAGAACATGGTCTTGGTCTCTTAAATTTTTTTAATTTCGCCCAGGGCCTCCAAAATGTTTGGACCGGCCCTGAATATACGTTGAATTAACATGTTTTGGGTGAAACCATAGTTTGTTTAAAACTCATTAAAAATATTAATATTATTTTTAAAGATAAAAATAAAAATAAAGCTTTTAAAAAACGCATGTATTAAATCTTTAATTAAATCAATAAAATAGTAAAGGTATTTAATCCATAACACATCAAAAATGTTAAAATAATATTTAAAAATCATAACTAATGTTAATATTAATGTGTTAAGCAAGTTCTTGATGGGTTCAACAGGTTGACTTGTAAAGACATTGATTCTAACGAGTTCTTAATAGGTCAATCCATTAATGACTCGTGACACATTAAAATTAAACATTGTCATGTTATTTTCGTGTTCAATTTTGTGTCCGTTACTAAGTCATATTGCAAATTGGTAGGCCTACTAATAATAATATATACTCATTCTGTTCCATTTTATCTGTCTTACTTTCATTTTTAGTTTGTCCCATAATATTGTCCACTTTCATTCTATTTTTCCAATTTTGTCCTTACATGTACTTCATACTTTTCAATAAATTTATTGCCCCAATGCCACAATTCACGTAAAAGATCTTGTTCTTTAATATCTATGCTGGGTCTCACCTACTTTATTGAGTATTAAAGGATAAGAATAGTCAAATCAGTACATGGGATATTGGGGGCAAAATAGGAAAATTGGTATTCTTTCCATTGTTTTCTAGAAATGCGTGCAAAGTCAAAGTAAGACAATGAATACGGGACAGATGGAGTACTATGTAATTAATACATTTGTGTATGTGTATATACATAAAGGAACATGTTAGTAATAGTAAAATATTGTATTGCTCCGCTTAACTTTTTATTAGAAAGAAATGATTATAAGTCATCATAAATTAGAACCGTCAAAATAGATTTAACCCGTTAGGCTTTAAATTTTAATAGCCTGCCTCGTTAAAATGGTGATCTTGATGAACCGGCTGGGGTCCACTAAGCTTGTTTGGTATGCATACATTATTAATATTTGTGTGCCATCTTATATAATTATCTAGATCAATATATGTTTATTTATTTATTTATATTAAAAGCATGTGTTAGTAAGTAGTACATTGTATAAATTATTTGTTATTGTCTTATAGATTAACACATTATGTATTGCCAAAGATATTGTGGTTAAACAACATGAAGTAACTCTCCCAAATGGAAGGTCATGAGTTCAAGCCCATTACGCTTATTAATTTTTATTTGAATTTAAAACTTTTCAATTTTTGCGGGCCACGCTAAGGCCCGCGGGGCGGGGTAGATCAACCTCTTTTAGGCATGTATTTTACCATCATAGGCTTTGGTAGGTCCTATCTAGTCAGCCCATTTCGACAATTCTATCATAAACTGTAAATGAATAGGTAATAGGTAAAATATAATGTTTATATCAAAATGTTATGAATTTAATTTTTATCAATTGTAAATGCACTGTTGAGGTTGTTTGGTGGAATGGAAAATATTTTTATAAAAAGTCAATTTCAAGAAAATGTTATGGTTTATGAAATTCATTTTTCAAATAAAGTACAATTCCCGACATTTAAGAAAAAAAAATCATTTGGGGGCAAAAAAAGAAAAAATCATTTGGGGAATTTAGAGCAGCCGACTTGCTCAGAGGCATGGCGATGTCGTTCTTAGTGGCAACAGGATCGACCAGAATCTGGTGGACGAAGTACTACTGCTCGAAATTACGAAGCGTATCTCACAGAGAGCCATCTTCTATCCTTTTGCCTAAAGCTGCACAATCCGTGTGGTGTCAGAAGTTGAAAGTTTGTTATAAAGTTAGAGCCACGGCTGCCGGATCTCCGGGTCTGTACTCATCCGAGCAATTTGACCTCACTCCGGAAAACGTCGATAAGGTTCTCGAGGACGTTCGCCCTTACCTCATCGCCGATGGTGGAAATGTTGATGTAGTGTCTGTCGAGAACGGCGTCGTTTCTCTCCAGCTTCAAGGTCCTTTCATGCGTTATCTATCTTTCCTCTTCATTCTTCAATTTTCTTTTTTGGTCTGCCAATCTATCAAATTGAATCATTTCTCACTTCCATATTCCTCTTATTCGTGATTCTATATTTGGAGCCGTTGCGCTTCTTCGTGGATTATTAATTTTTTTAATCTTAAATCCCATAGTTTCTTCTTTTGTGCATGATCAATCATGAGCTATTACTTGCTGTGTTTATACTTTATAGCTCCATATTTTCCTTTTTCTGTATAAAACTGTAGAAAGCAGCAAGAGTTCAAGAATATTTGGTCACGTAGAGAACTGTTGACACTGAAATGACTGAATGAGATGAAACCTTTGCTAAGTATACACCTCAAGTGTACATTACAACTTTTAGAGAGATGCAATACTGTTAGAATAACTGAAGGGGCATCCTCCTCTGTAGATTGCCTGCTTTTAGATACTATAGGGGTGTTACATTAGTCATATTCTTGTTTCTAGTCTTTTTCTTTAACTGCTACAAAGTCTTATTAGTTTGGTTCATATGCACCCGACCCTTAACCAGGAGCATGCGGCAGTTGCCCTAGTTCAACTACGACGATGAAAATGGGAATCGAAAGAGTACTGAAAGAAAAATTTGGGGATGCTATAAAGGACATTCAACAAGTGAATTTCGAAAGCACATCTGAGACCACTGTTGAGGTGAGTATGCTTGCTTTATATTCTTTGATGAGTAGTTATTTGACCAGGAGATGGCTTCATATGTATAGTTGATGTGGAAATTTGCATATGCAGGCAGTGAATGCCCATCTTGATGTATTGAGGCCAGCCATTAAGAATTATGGTGGGACTGTAGATGTTCTTTCTATTGAGGCTGGGGATTGCCATGTAAAGTATACAGGGCCGGAGTCTATTGGATCTGGTATCAAAGCGGCAGTCAAAGAAAGGTTCCCAGATATTGTCAATGTTGTGTTCACTGGATAGGAATAGGATGTGCTTACAAATATAGCATTTCAGGTGATCCTTTGATATTCTGAAAGTAGTTTGCACATAGTGAACATTGAGAACCATTTTTCATAGTGTATAAAGATTGTATCCATAACCTCCATTATATTCACCTAAAAGGGTGAGTTGGATGCTTCTGAAACAAACTTAAATTTTAATTTTCTTATAAAGAACTCTTTCTCCATTACATTTTCTTGTCACACTTTTCATGAGCAGCATATTATGAAACAGAATGAGCCTTGCAATGCCTACATGCCACTTTTCTGGTTGGATTCTTGTTTCAGTTCTCCTTGACAACATAATCAGAGGAACATTGATTCAAGAAGATTTCTGCTCGACAATTGCAGCAGCAGTGATTGACTTGAGCCAACGCGACAGGTTGATCAAGAAAGGCGTGTATACGAAATAGCAAGTGATTGTCCAAGTGACTAGCCCCTGCAGATGATTGTCAACAGGCTAAGCTCAGTAATCTGGTTGTTAGGCCTTCTATCCGCCCAGATTGGCAGATTGTAAGACATTTGAGTATTTTACCTGGCCAAAAATCTCCACATTTGCTTTCGGATAATACCATAGATCAAACCATCTGAAAACAACATGTAGTGTTACTAAGATCCACAAGTGTGCGAAAACGTTTAATGTTCGTGCATTCATCAAGAAATATCAAGATCTCTTACTCCATTACAGGAATCTCTGCAAGTGGGCATCCAAGACCTACAAGGCACGCAAGTGCAAACCCCAACCTAGTTCTATCGAACAATAACCACACCAGTTCTGCTGCAGCAAACAATACATAGGCTTCAACGTTGTCCGGTACTCCTGCTTTGTACATCTCAGCGCTCACTTCAAGGAACAAGATCAGTGCCCTGTGCCCAAAGCAACATACACGTTTCAACTTAAAAAAAAAAAAAAAAAAAACCTGTTGACCAATAGGAAACTAAATTCGTATAGTATAGATGCCTACACTAACGAAGCTGCTGTTTTCTGTAAATTACCCTCTGGTTCTGATTCCTTGGAAGAGAAATTTGCGTGGTCTAGGAAAAGATTCAGCAGTCCTACAGTGCAGTAAAACAGGCCAAGCAAAGGAGGAACCTACACATATCAAGCAAGCATTATTGGTACTAGAACCAAACGCTTCTTTAAGGTAAAAGAGGGTGAAATTTACCCATATGTTGGTGTGAAGAGGGCCGACATCAATCGCCCCGTTTTGGTAGACGACGAGGTTAACTCTGGAATGTATACCATCAAGAAGAGGACCCAAGAAGAAGCCTGAGGTGAAGAGAGACAGTGAGAGTGATGGCAGAACTGTTCTGGTTTGCTGCAGCCTGCTTGCTCTGCATACTAATGGTGGCCTCCTTAATCTCAAAGCCGCAGGGGCAGGGCGAGGATTGGAAGGGGATTTGTGAAAAGAGCAAGAAAAGCCATAGTTGACAAGAATCTGCATAGCTTTTCGTCTTCTAGCTTTTTCGTCATTTTTATTGACTTGAGTTCACTCGTGTATTAATAACTACTACAGTATACTACACACCTTCGTGTGGCCAATATTTAGTCTGATATCAGAATTATGCAAGTCTTTTTTTTTTTTTTTTTTTTTTTTGAAAAGAGAATTATGCAAGCCTTGTTATTCCAAATTTGGTATATGCTAAACAAACCCAACAACAGAGAATCAGCCCATACACCTCGAGCTTGGCCCAATTAAGTGAAGATTTACCCAACCGTATGTATATATAGAAATAGAAGCTGTATAGAAATGGAGCCAAAAAGAGTGATTAAATGGATGAAATATTAAATATAATTTTTCTTGTTGGTTTTACGGTCACGAGGTAGCTAGACGGCAGGGTCAAGACAACTGTAAAACGAAGGGAATAACAAAGTAAAAAGGCTAAAAGCGATGAGATAGAATAGTTACTCTTGCATTAAATTCAGTACCCTTTACAATGTGATCCATGGTGGTATTTATACAAGAATAATGGATTTCATTGGGCCTCACGCCCCTATTAATAATATTACTATACATTCAATGTCATTATCAATATATGAAACAATATGATAAAATAATATTGTAGTTATCAGGAGAATCTTTCCATATAGAGTTTGAGAAATAGTTGCTCAACATTAAATTAGTACTGCGTAAGAGTCTAATGTCACTACTAAATATCAAAACTAGAATTCTTTAGAACAAGATAGAAAGACACATGACTATAATTTCTATAGATGTTAAACTAATTATCCAAAAACTTGAGTCAGTTGTATGAGATATTGCAAAAAGTCTAATTCCCAAGAAACAAGGTAGGCCTAAGCAAGCATACTTTGAACTTTTGCAGTAAAGTTTGAAGTATTTGATGTAGGCCTAAGCAAGCATACTTTGCACTTTTGCAGTAAAGTTTGAAGTATTTGATGTAGTAGCCACATATATACATATCATTTCTTGTGGTTGCTATGAAGTGAACCTAAAAGAAGCAAGAAAGCCACCACAAGTAATCAAGTGAAGTGACATCAAAAGCTCAGGGTGTGGTCTTAGGAAGTGAACCTAAAAGAAGCAAAATGCCATTACAACTAACCAAGTGGAACCAAGCTCATTGTGTATGGAATCACAAATAATTCTCTCCCGCGGTTGTGCGTCAATTCAGAAGAAGGGCAGAGCAGTTTGGCCTTCTTGGTGTCAATGTTGAATGCATAGACACCAGTTGTTACAATCATCAACAACGTCATATCCTTGAACGACAAAAGTGTGATTTCGTTAGTCGTGAGAACTCCTTCCAGGCATGGATTCTCCTTTTCAATCTCCTCCAGAGATATGGAGTGCTTTACTGACCAGTCAGATGAAGACGAATCCTCGAGCTCCCATACTTGAAGTCCTCTGTCCTCATATAATTGCAAAAATTGCAGCTTGCCTGCAGCTTCTCCCAATAACCCTGCAGCTTCTCCCAATAACGTTTCAAGTGTATCACTGGAATTTGGATCAGGTTTCGAAAACAAGAAAGACTGCTCAGTCTCGGGATTGAACATGAGGATGCACTGGCCGAAAGTACACCAATAAATGACTCCTTCAACAACAACGGCAAATCCCACGTCCAGCAATACACTATCGCAAGTGCAAGTCTCTCTAGATATTGTCCATTCTTTTGTTCGTGATGAATATATGCGAAAAGAGAAGCGCAAACCTACAAATTCATCTTCAAAAGCTAGTGATTGGAAAATTGTGACAACCTGAAAATCAGTGGAAACATCTATCTGGCTTTTGAAGGGCTCGAATATCAGCGCTGTCCTGCGGCTTGCCATGGCCCCAATCCGGGGATTATTAGACCACTGCAGAGTTATACATTCCTTGGTCAATGGATTGCAGACATAAAACTTTTACTCATAACTAGCTAAGCTACTTTTGAAGCAGACAAGGCCATTGCTCGAGGACAGGATAACCACATTCTCCGGGGGGGGTCGGGAGAAAGTTAAGAACATCTTTCTCAGCTTTTGGGAAGGCCCTATCTACACTTATGTAATTAGCACGCTCACGCTTAGGCACGTTAGACAGCTCATCTTGAAAAAAGAAACCCGATAGCTGCTCTCTGGGCTTCAGCTGACTCTTGATGAACTTGCGATCAGATACAATGTGGTTAAATTTTTTCGAAACAAACCTCACCCAAGCCAAAGTTTTAGAAGGCAATCTCGACAGAATTTCAACCCACATGCTGTCTGGAAGCTCCCTGGTTTCTTCCAATCCTGACCAGAGATTATTCTTTTAGTGCCATAATATCAAAAGCTAAAGTACATGGAACATGACCAGAGATTATTTTTTAGTGCCATAAATCTAAAGCTAAACAGCCTAAACTACATGGAACAGCCTCATAGACAAAACACGAACAGTTTACAATCCTATTTGTAAAGTACCCAAAGTTCATCTTCAACGGCAATACAAATATTTACATCAAATAAAAATACCCCAAATCAAAAAAACAATGTTCTGATATTTAATCAAATGAAAAGTAATTCATCTAAGCAATATGCCATCTCATAGTACTGTGCATAAAAGAAAGAAAGAAAGAAAGAAAATAAAATAAAAGAGAGAGGACAAAAGTTCATGGTTCTCTATCATTGGAGAGAAAATTGGAAAACCAGAGTTGTTCTTACAGAGACACCAGGGGCAGGGTATTAACAACCATATAACTAATTTCCTTTGGCTCTCAATTTCTCATCAAGAAAATGACACATAAAAGAGAAAAAAAAATCATATAGTTTACACATTTCCTTATTTCTGAACCCTATGTGTGTGTGTGTGTGTGTGTGTGTGTGTGTGTGTGTGTGTGTGTGTGTGTGTTTGAAGCATTGAAATAAACTCTACACTTTCTGATCAAGAAGGTTATTGTTTAAAAGTTAAAATTCATCAATGTTCCATCACAGAGTTCCAAAGTATGAAAATAGGAGTAGAAACACTCCATATCAACATGGATTAATCAAGAATAATAAAAAGCAAGAACAAGGGAAGAAGGAGAGAACAAGACCTTCGAGCTTCTGGCGCTTCATTTTTCCGGTAAAGAATGATGGAGCTATCAACACCAAAGATGAAAAGTCAGTACGCTCTCTCTCCCTCTCTCTTTCTTTCTCTCTCTATATATGGCGCTTCATTTTTCCGGTAAAGAATGATGGAGCTATCAACACCATTTTTCCGGTAAAAAATTTGTATTCGGGTTGTTGGGCTATTGCTGGGTCATTTTTGGGCCAAACGTAATGGATTCCAGGTATTTGCATCCGGCCTAACATTAGTTATAAAATTCAGCTGATAGTTTATGTTTATGTTACTTATATTATTGTTATATTTTTCTGATCTTATTTTATTTATTAGGCCCATACCATATATATATATATATATATATATATATATATATATATATATATATATATATGATAATATTATAAACATATTATTCAATTTAATTTCATAAACAATAATTAGATATAGATATTTTTTAATATTATAAAGGGATAAAAAGTGCAACATCAATTGATAACTATAGTGCACGGAACATTTGGCTATCTCGATCCAGAATACATGCAGACCCACCAATTAACAGAAAAGAGTGATGTTTATAGCTTTGGAGTTGTCATGATGGAATTGTTAACAGGTAGGAGGGCAGTAATTTACGATGGTCCGATGGAAGAGAGGAGTCTTTATGAGCATTTCCTTTCATCATTGAAAACCAATCAATTGTTCAAGATTCTTGACGACAACATTGTCTGTGAGGGAAACACTGAAGAGTTACAAGAGGTTGCTTTACTTGCAAGAAGGTGTTTAAATGTGAAGGGGGAGGAAAGACCAACAATGAAGGAAGTTGCAGTGGAGCTAAGTGGATTGAGGAGAGCAGCAAAACATTCATGGGTTAATAATTCAGACACTTCCATAAAATCACATGCTCTATTTACTGATCAGACACCGCCAATCTCCTCCGGATATATTGATGCCACTTTTAGTATAACAAGTGAATATGATAGCTTAAAACATCATATGGAGTTACCAATGACTACTGCAAGATAATTGTAGCACGGGCTGTCGATTGCATGGATAGTTCAGTTGGTCACAATGGTGAAGTTTATGAACAATGACTCGAGTTGAGTCTCACCAGTAACAATGTGAAGCAATCTCTCAAAGTGAGTAGCTCATGATTTATATCATTCCAAATGCTCTGATGTTTTGAATTTCAGTTGTGGTTCATCTCATATTCAATTTTGCAAAGAATATAAATAATGTTTTGCTTCTATTTTTCCTTGTAATGTAAATTTACAATAATATTGAACTCTATATTTGTTTTGAACTTCAGATATGGTTATATTTTCCTTCTTTTTATTATTATTATTATTATTTTTGAGTAATTATTACTCCGTATTATTATTATTATTATTATTATTATTATTATTATTATTATTATTATTATTATTATTATTATTATTATTATTATTATTATTATTATTATTATTATTATTATTATTATTATTATTATTATTAATTCTATAGGTGCAATAATGATATTACAAGCTTTTCTTATCTGCAAATTCGATCAACCAGTAAATCTTCTTTGTTTTTTGAGTACCCAGTAAATCTTCTTAATTATACACCAATAAAAATCAACTACGATTATTTACTACGGAGTATTACTTTACAATTAGTTGTAAAGTCGATCGAAAATAAATCCTACCAATTTATGATTCAACTAAATCTACAGTGGCTCGATCAACTTAAGAATCAAAGTTTTAAAGTCTACTAGTGTACTATGTTAATTTACATAGTCAACCTTTTACTGATGTCCTTTTGCATGATGTTTACATCAGTATCATCAGTAATAAGTTTTCTTATAAAAAAGACATTTGTCTTGATCATCGAATATATAATTCTCGTAAGATAGATATTGACCTTATACTAATAATTTATAAATGTCTATATTTTATGCATTAGACATTTAATTTATAGGTGAGCTTTTAGAATGAGTAATGTTATATTTTCTTCAAAATTTATCTTCTGATATTCACCATGGGATGGGACATTATTTGATTATCGACTTTTACTGCCTTTTAAATACTTTTTCATAGAGTTTGTACAATGTTGATTGATATTTACTATTTTGTACAATAATTCACCCTTTATTTTAGTTATTTTGATGCTTATTTTCTTTATTCTAGTGAAATTGAGAATTGTTTGTGTGTTATATTGTACCAAGGGTTGAATTATCTACAAGGAGCAGCAAAAAAAGAAGTTTGGATCATTTTGAACAAGTTTTGGAAGAAAAGGAAATTACTAAGGAAAAAAAAGAAACAAGAATAAGAATTAGAAAAGAATTGGAAGTTGTCTTTGCCTCATGGGCCAAGGCCCATCTATCTCCTATATATTCTACATATTCTCTACAATTTAAGTAGTTCCCAACCCTAGTTAGTTTTAGTTTATTTTTCTTCTTTCTCTTTATATTTTCTTAGCATAGTTTAGATTAGTTTTACATTAGATTATTTAATTTCAAGCTTGGAATCTCATATTGAAGTTGGATTTGTTCTTCATCATTAGTAAAGTTCTCTTTTCCCTTTATTTACATTCTTTTCAGATTTAATTTCTTGCAATGTTTATGGTTATTTATTATTGCTTTGCTTTATTTATTTTTATGATGCATGAGTAGTTAGCTTTTGGGTTTGGATTATGGTTCTATTGCTATTCTTGATGCTAGGTTTATGATTTTTGCTTTGCTTTATTTATTTTTATGATGCATGAGTAGTTAGCTTTTGGGTTTGGATTATGGTTCTATTGCTATTCTTGATGCTAGGTTTATGATTTTTGCATAAAGGGGATAATTTATTAACCTAGGGTTTTTATGTTTGAATTGGATTATAAATTCTTCTTATTGATAATTGATGCGTAGCTTTTATTGATTTGCTTTGGAGATGATTTCATCACAACAAAAGTTGGGTGAAAGACTCAACCTTACCAATTTCAACCCAATTTTTCCTACTATTCTCGGTAATTTGGGGGCTTATAATGCTTTTGTGTTTTAAGGTTAAGATTGATGCATCATGAAAGTGGGGTAATCCTAGCCCAATTCTAGTTTATTGATTACGAAAGTAGCTGAACTGAATTCTTGAGTGCATTGCCAATAAATTCCTTGGTTAATTGTTTTTCCCTAATCTTAAGTTTGTTAGAGCATCAAGATTGCAATACCCCTAATCTGACCCATTCTTTTATCATATAATTTATCCCTTAATTAATTTGCATTTTTTATTTTATTTTCATTCATTAATCTTAGTTTGCTTGGATTCTAGTTAATTCTAATACTTTAGTGCCTAGAATTCTACATATCATACAAGTACGTGTCATAGTCCCAATCTTCGGCGGAATGACATTTACACCATATTTTTACTATCACCATTTTACTCATCATTGATTTGACATGATGCCAGATTCTAAAATAGGGTCATAGTTATTTATTACAATGTGATGTCCAGTTCCAGTAAAACTCTAGTTAACAAGAAGTGTTACAAAAATGTGTAGTATTTAATGGCCAGTTGGTGGACAAGTATTTAATTGTTGATTTTAACCATGAAGAAAAATGTACATTTCAGCTAGGGGTACTTCTCTTGCGTCAGTTTCTAAAATTATTTGACAAACTATTACCTACTGAGGCACGAACCCATTCCTTTCCATATGTGAGTGTACATCAGGTCTCGCTTGACCACAAGGTCTTTTGGCAAATTGAATAATTCCAAAATTGTATTTAATAAAGTTTGGATCCCATATGCCAACCCTAAGTCTAACAAACTATATTTATTGTTTCCTTAGCTTTCATGTTCAAGAACGTAACCCAAAATTCCCAAATTTTATAATCCGCAATTCTGCTCCTCCAATCTCTTAGTTTTCTATGTATGGAGCTGATTCCGGTCTTCCCAACCACATAGCTCTGGAATGTCTTATTCGGATTTCGTTTGATCAGTTTCCAAGGCTGCATCTGTCTGTAGAGCATGGAATGCTATGATTAAGCATCCCAACTTCATCCAGCGCTGGAAAGCTTTCGCAGGTATTTTTTCATTGCCACTAACAGATTTCTATTAAGAAGAGGAGACTTCTTTATTCAAGAAAGACAATTTCATGTTCAACTTCAGATCAAAATCAAATTCATTACCAGCCTCAAGTGCTTAATCAACCTACATATATCTTGTCACTCACAGGTTGGCAAATTGCTGTCCACTATAAGAGAAGAGTTTATAGGTTTCAAATGCACAGTCCATCGTTGGAATACTTACGAAACCAAATCAAAACACGATTGCCAGACATAGACATCAATGATTTGGAGATCACTTATAGAGATTGGAATGGCAGAAACGTAATCGTTGCTTGTGACGGAGACCTGGCCTACCGTTTCCAGTGCTTAGGTGCAGTTCGACAATATCACATAGAGCTAACACTAATTAAAAAGGTGCCCTCTTCCTATACATATTAAAAGGTAGTTTCTCGCTTTAATTTGCTGGGTAATGGGTTATTTGAGTACTTTCATTGTCAACAAATCCACCAAGTAGTTAATATGATTGGTTTCGAAATATTCTTTTTATTTTTTTCATGGTATTAAAGAAATACATATGTATCATTTTTTGGTGTAACTACTAATTTATTTAATTCAATAAGAGTAAAATAGAGTGATTCCGTTTCAATTTGTTGAGTTATTTGAGTACTCTCTTTGTCAACCAATCCCAAGTACTTAATATAATAAGCTTCGAATTATTTTAAAATTTTTTTTCATAGTATTAATAAAATACTTGGTAAATAAATATATAGCATTATTTTGTACTATAACTTTGATATTTAATTACAAGATATTGTAAAAATAAGATAATGGACAATGTAATAATGAATATCAATTGATAAATTTGAATGTAAAGAATCTTTGCATGAGAGAAAATAAAGACAATATAATTAACTAATGAAATTATTGCTCTTATTTAATTTAATTTTTTGATAATGAATAATTTTTTCAAATAAAGGTATTGTAGACACATAATTCTAAATTAAAGAAATACATATGTATCATTTTTTGTTGTAGCTACTAATTTATTTAATTTAATAAGAGTAAAATAGAGTGAGAAACTTAATTATGTCAAATTTGATTGAGATGAGGTTCGAACCTAAGATCTTTCTTATAGAAATTAATGGGTAAGTTAAAAGTTAACGGAATATTAACGGAGGAGAGAATATTTAACGGAAAACTTAACGGATAATCATAAAAGTAAGGTTAAATTAGGTAATTTCTATTAATAATATTGATCTGAATTATCTTAACCATCTATTTGATTAAATAATTAATCTGAACCATCCATTTGATTAAATAATTTGACCGCCATTTTTTCTACCCATTTTAGGACTAACTCTCTTTGGCTCTTATTAGTATAGTAGATATAGATTGCATTGCAGAGAAATATATATACTGAATTATTACCATTAGTAATTATAGTCTAGAATTGTATTACGAATAGGAACGTAAGGAAAAATATATTTTATTAGGAATTCTATTTTAATTTACAATTGTATTAGGGATAGGAATTGTATTACCATATTTTACAATATTACGCAAACCATAATATTATAGGTCTGTTTTGGGCGGGAAGTTAAAGCTGAGGATATTGTTTTTATTAATAGTATAGATATAGATTATTATTATTATTATTATTATTATTATTATTATTATGTATAACTTTCATAGTAACACGTGCTTCATGCCTTTTTTCACCGATCTGGAGACTTTTTTTTTACATTTTTTTCGTTCTTTTAATATAAAATAATATATTTTATACATATAGATTATAATATATTTTTTCCTAATTTTTAAATTCCATTTCAAAATATATTCTAATCTATACGTATAAAATATATGAAAATATATTATAATATTATAATATTATAATATAATGGAGGTTTCAAAATAATAGTATGGATGTTACAAAATAATATTATAATATTATAATTAATTATAATATAGTAATATAAATAATATATTTTATACATATAGTATAGATTATAATACATGACTTGATTTGATTAAGAATAATATATATATATGTTTAGAAATATATAGTATAGATTATGAATATATCACCCATCACCAATTTATATTAACAATATTACCATATTACCATAAATATATATGGATAATTAATCAATTATAGGTGAATGAAATTGGGGTATGAAATCAGTATGTTCTTAGCAATTGACTGATTTTATGAATAAATATATATGAATAATTAATAAAACAATAAATGAATAAAATAAATGATTTTACTAAAATGCCACTAAGTTTGGGCGGGAAAATTTGGGAGGAGGATATTGTTTTTATATATAGTATAGATACACGCGCCTTGCACGATTAAATCAATGTCCAATGATTTTACTAAAATGCCACTAAGCTTTTTTGGTTCGTTTTTTCTTAATGACATGAACTGTACAACTCCAGCCCACAGTTCGTGTGTCAATATCAATTAACTTTATTGCATTTGTCATTACTAATATCCTTGTGTCATGGAAAATATGTTCATAAAGGATGTTATGAAATAATATAATGGAACCACAACATAAATTCAAAAACCATAGATTAGGGAGTTAGGAGTAACTAAAATGTGTAGATTATAGAGGAATATAATGAGAACCACAACATTACATACAATGATACAAGTATAGATGAGCAGATTATACAATAGATATATTTACATAACGATATTGAAATTATACTAATTAATGAGTATACCATCATTGATTAAAAAAAAAAGATTGTAATCATTATGAGTACAAATACAAATAATAGAATTAGCATGATAATATTTTGACAATCATACCTATAGAATATCAAGTTGCTGGTGTGTTGCAGAATATGTTAGGTTTAGTTTTGGGTGAATACCAAATGAGAAGGAGATGAGATTATATATGTTGTTTTGGGTAGAATAATGGTTTAGTTAGGAATCTATACAGAATTGTATTATATAATCTTATTAAGACTTCAATATTTTAATTTTAAGTTAGGAATCTATACATAATTGTATTATTGAATATTGCCAATTTGTTTCGAAACTGCAATAAAGAAACAATTTGCCTAAAGAATTTAATGTTAAACTTCCGTTATATTTAACGGAAAATTTTGGTAAAATTATAAAAGATTATGATATATTAGGAATTTAATTGGAAGTTGCACAATAAGAAGAACACAAAGTACAATATGTTATAACAGACTATTACACCAACATCTTCATCTTTTTAGTTCTAGTACTGAAAATAAAATTGTATACTTCTAATGGGTTTATCATTATTTTGTATATAATATTAATATTATATTATCAATTCTCTGTATTGTGAAATAAAAATATGATCTTTTGTTCTTAGTACTACTGACTCTGTTACAATGTAGTATCTGTTCATAGTTACTTTCTCAACCTACTGAAGCAAAACGAGTCAACAGTTGCCTCCGCTGATATGGTAGATTTATAATTGCAAAGAATGTAGACGATTCATCCTAAACAAATATTGCAACTGGAACTCCATGGTAGATCTTAATACTAAATATAATTCTCATCACACATCTTTTCGGTCAAATTCGTTATCCATAATCTTCTTGGTCCAGTTCATTTCTCATGTATGCTTTGAGAACTACTCTGTAATATAAGAGCCAGATGGATTGCACATTTGTGTTTATATATTAAATACTAAATTGAAGCATGTGCTCCATCTCAACTTAAACTTAAGTTAATAATTAGATTACACATTTGTGTTTATATATTATGTATACTCAACAGACACCACTAATAATAATAATAATAATAATAATAATAATAATAATAATAATAATAATGGGACATGAGTGGGCCGGTCCCTAAACGCCGTAACATAACTTGTCCCCGTGATTGAATGAACGTGGAGGGACCTCCCTAGCTAGGAATGGAATATTAAAGTGGGGCATGAGGTGATTAATGTGAACGTACATATACAGGGCCGGTTTTTTGATTTGTGGGGCCCTGTGCTAGTAACTAAGTGAGGCCCCCATCAAATTATAAATAAACTGCGAATTGAAGAAAATTGTAAAGAGAAAAATGCAAAAAAACTTAATTTTAGACCAATATAATCACAAATACATATACTAACTATTAGGAGATGGCTTGACTAGGGCCCCCAAAATGTTGGG
>CP025647.1:25308973-25415180 GCA_003576665.1 Ipomoea trifida | reverse complement strand
CTGGATGGGACTGTAACTGGATGGGACTGTAATGCCACCTGAGGGACCAGAGTCGTGGGCAAAGAATCTGAGCCGGCGCCAATGGCTGGTTTTCTACAGAGTTAATGAGTTGTCAGTGCAAGGGGAGGAACAATTGACGGAAGAGGTGAAGGGTGGTGGAATCTACCTTGCAAACCTCACAAGGTTTTTTTTTTTTTTTTTTTTTTTTTTTTTTTTTTTTTTTTTTTTTTTTTTGTAATATTATTAAGCAATATCAAACTATATATGCATGCATTCCTTTTAATTTCAAATTTCTTCAAGTATTATTAATTATGCCTTAATAATATATACAATGGTGTGCAGGGAGTTAATGGCACTACGCTGCCCGGACCATGCGACAGTCCAATTGTAAGTTGTGGACTAGTGGTAGTAAAGTGCCTATTACACTAATAAAAATATAAATAATAAAGTGAGATCGTATTATAAGTGTCTGTATTATTATTATTATTATTGTTGTTATTGTTTATGATGGAATTGGGCGCATTGCATGCAGGCTGTGAGGTTCTTCATGAGCTCCAACATAGGCGTGGCAGGAATTAGAATAAAGAACAGTCCCCAATTCAACTTCAGATTTGACAATTGCGAAAACGTGCACATTCAATCCATCCACATCACGGCTCCACCCTTGAGCCCCAACACCGATGGCATTCACGTTGAGAACACCAACAACGTTAAAATTTATGATTCTCTCATCTCCAACGGTAACCCTTATATTAATTAATAACAACATTATTCTAATTAATTACTTAATTACTACATACATACCCGGCCGGCCACTCTACTGATGATCTATATATAAAATGGTTAACTGTACTAGCTCGATCCATCTTTTTGCAGGTGATGACTGTGTATCAATAGGATCAGGGTGTTTCGATGTAGATATCAGGAATCTCACATGTGGGCCTGGCGGCCATGGAATCAGGTATGTATGTACTCTAAATTAAAGTTAAGTAATTAATAATTATGAGTCGTAAATTTTATATATAATTATAATATTATTTAATTTACAGCATAGGGAGTTTAGGGAACCACAAGTCGCGAGCTTGCGTATCCAATATTACAGTGCGGGACTCGGTGATAAGGCAGTCGGACAACGGAGTTAGGATCAAGACGTGGCAAGGCGGTTGGGGAGCAGTATTAGGAGTGACATTCGACAACATCCACATGGACAACGTGAGGAACCCCATAATAATCGACCAGTTCTACTGTCTCTCCTCCACCTGCGAAAACACAACCTCCGCGGTCTCCATATCGGGCGTACAGTACAGCGGCATCAAGGGGACCTACGACATTCGAAGCCCTCCCATGCATTTCGCGTGCAGCGACTCCGTGCCCTGCACAAATATAACGTTGTCCGACATAGAGCTTCTTCCGGCGCGTGGAGATTTGGTGTTGGATCCTTTCTGCTGGAACGCTTATGGAGGGCTCTATACTCTCACTATCCCCCCGGTCTTCTGCTTGTTGGAGGGATTCCCTCGCTCTGTCTCCGAAAACCACCTTTCCACTTGTTAGTTAATCACTAATTAATATACATAATCATGCATCCATGCATATATGTGCATGTTTATATCTCGATCATCTAGCTTCATTATATTTAATTTTAGAGTGATTCCATCTAGTCCTAGCAAGATGACGACGAAATCTATGTGTATTATCGATAGATGATTATATTGACGACACGTACGTACAGTCTCATCTATGTATTTTAACATATACACAATTAATAATAGTATAACAATATTTGTTTTCGTTTAATTTTATTTGTTATGTCTCTGGTGCGATTCATCATCCGGAAAAAAAAAGTTAATTAAGGGTTATTTGAAACCTGGAAAATGATTTCAAAATTTATTTATTTATTCACTTTTGTAAATTCTATTTTTTTATTTTAAAATAATTTAAATTCAACCATTATTATATCTCCGGTACTAAATTGTAACAAGAATCATCACTGTTATTTCAGTTCAGTTGCTATAGTGTCCAATTTGATTCATATCAAACTGTAGTCATCCCTGCATTTAAGCAATAATTTGTTAGAGAAGAAAAAAAAATAAATGAAATACGGAGTAATTATTTTAAGGGTAAAAATGTTTATTTAACATCAAAGGGGGAAAACTGCCACTTTAAAAATAATTGAGGGGACAATGTGAGTACATGAATAACTCTCAGGGAGAAAAGTGTTATAAGCCTATAATTAGGGGTTAAAGTGTCATTTTTCCTCAAGGGACGTGAGTGAAAAGGAAAATGAGTGTCTGGTTAAAGAAAAAATACTCTCATTTTCTTGGAAAATAACTTCCCATCTTTTTTTTTTGAATACATACTTTTAGCAACCTGTTGAGTCACAAAGAATTAATATCACATCCACCTCCCGTATGGGAGAGCCACTACATTGACACTACCATCATCACCATGCATCGCAACCACTCCCACCACCACCACTTATTATTATTATTATTATTATTATTATTATAATTATATAACAAATATCACCACCACCACCACTACCACTACGGCCACCACACCACCACCACCGCTACCATTATTATTATTATTATTATTATTATAAATGTGTTTATATTCTAAACAAAATAATTAAAATGTTTAATTTTGCAATTCTGCTCATTTTCTAGAAAATGAATCAAACACCTCCCCAAGACAGTTTTCTGGACTACAACCAAATACTAGAATAAAAGTATTTTCTAAAAAATGACTCATTTTACATAAAATATTTTTCAAAAATCATTTTCTTAATTTATAAACACACCCTAAATCGATCCTCTTTTTATTTCAAAATAAAATTTAGAGTTAGTGCATATATGTGGTCAGATATTCACGTTTTCCCACGGAATATTCCATTCTTAAATTGTGGAAATAGTACGTAGTGATTCGAGAAGCTCCAATAGTTATTAATGAAGGATGGATGGTTAACTGCATGTCTCTAACTTTGATGTACTAGGAATAATAATAAATAAATGAGGTTTTTGAAGAACATAAAGTAGCTAGGTAGTACAAAAAGGGAGGAAGCACGTAGTAAAGTTGGTAGTAGTATATAGATGGAAGATGGTGGATTGATTTCATAAAGTCCATTGATTGATATGGCAAAAGAGATAAAGCAGTTTTAAATAATAGTATAATTTGAGTGGATGAGTGAGTCGCCGCCGTGCATGCGCGGCGGGCCCAGTGGCCAATGGCCAGTGGGAATGGATAGATTAAGAAGAATGGTGGCGGATGATTCCGGTCGGTGCATGCACCACCCACCCATTATCTATAATCCATAATCCATAATATAATAATAAATATACAAAAAGGAGTATTTGCATTAAGGCCCAGATTTAGCTGCTTTATTCAGATTGGGCCATGATTTGGTTGCGTTAATGCTAGCCCATTTTGCAAAAGCTGTCCCGAAATGGTGTCATCGACTTTATTTGTTGCTCAACCAAATCCAGTGTAAAGATGTTAGATGCCTTAGCCAAAACGCAAGTGGATGTTCTTGTTGGACTCATATTATGATAATCGGCCCACTATGCCATTCTTTTTACTTCCGCTCTGAGTGCGCTGAACCAGAAATATTATTTTGCATGTAATTCTATTTTTTAATTCCTATATATAATGTGACATGGTACATAAAATATACAGAGTAGGTATAATTTTAATACACTAAAGGTTCAGTTTTTTATTATATTGTACATTATTTGAGTATTGAAACTACATTATTTGATAATACTACTAAATAGTAAATAATGAATTTTCAATATACAAATAATGTATCTATAGTATGTTAAAATAAATATTTATTCACGGTTAACAATATAACTTCATCCTCCAATTTGTACACCGTGAGTTCTGGCCCAATCTTTGTACCATGGATCACGGTTCACAGTGCACTGTAAACTTTGATGCATGTGTATGTGTCTTATGTTGTGACTTCTGTGTTACGAAATTTTGTACCTTAAAAATATGAATTATGTACCTAAAATAAATTAATAAGTGTGGCTTATGTTATGAATTTTTGTATCTAGCTTGTGTTGTGAAGTTCTGTGCATATAAACACAAATTATGTACATAAATCAAATTTGAAAAATAAGTAAACATATAACATGTGTATGTGTCTTGTGTTATTAAATTTTGTACCTTACTAGTATGAATTTTGTACTGCGTCGTTTTGATCCAAGGTCCATAATGCTATATTGCTATATGGAACCTGGTATGATATAAATGGTTGTTCCGGCCCTAGTGGATTACAAGATAAAAAAGATTAGCCAATTGTCTAACCGTCACATACATATTTAACTTTTGTTAATATTCTAGATGAGTCCGAGGAAAATTTATAGTTCAAACGTGATAATATTGATGGGATTTACTCTTGACGGGGGAAGTTAAATCGTACATGATTAAAGGCATTGGGCACCAAAATTTGGACATCGTTTTCAATGAACTTAATTATGGCAGTGTTATGCATGTATTAATGTATTGGCATATTCTGAAAGAAAGAATTGAAAGAAAGAAAAGAGGACAAAGGTCCTGAAATGATTAGAAGATGACCTCGAATGTTTGCCACTTCTTTCACCCTAAGTCAGCCCAACCTATCCACTCATTCATTTGCCTTTTAAGATTCTTATATGTGTACACGAAAATTCTTTCTTTTTGTTTTTTTATGCATTAATTAACTCTGGATCGATCTAGGTCATATCAAATCAAAGTAAGGCTGAGAATGTATGGCGCAGGGGACCCTCTCTAGTCTCCCCTCACCATTGTGTTCTTCCCTTCACTCGAAATGCTGTTTGACATGCATTTCTAGCCGCTGCTTTTGTAGTTGAAGGATAATCATAATGCATCGCTTAATTATGTCATTCAATAAAGCTACTTCAATTCGATCTGTATATTCATTCCATATTTCTTATACTATTACCTTACTGACCTGTCGGTTTGTAATGCAAAGGATGTACAGTATCTAATCAGAGCTTTGACCATCAAATTTTGAGTGGTTCAAGTTATTGTGAGTATTTTTCGTATTATTGAGAGATGACAGCATTATCAAACATATATTATGTACGCGATAGCGGAACCAAGTAAATATTATTCTCAATAATTTTGCATGTGGTACATATTTTAATTTTTGGAGAGAGTATTTAGTTTGTCAAAGAAGAATTCTCTACTAAGGAAACAAGTTTGTATACTATTAAAAATGTTATAATTTATAAAGGGCGTCTAGACTCTCCAAAGCTCATCCCCATAATTACTTTTTTGACGGCCTATTTATGCTCAAGCGGGCAAATTATGTTGTGGACCCGGATCCACCTTGCAAGGTGAATTCGTGTCTAAAATATATAATTTACATACGGAATGTTCACAATTTATATATACTGAATATTCACAATTTGAATTGTGAGCATAGTAAATTATGATGGGTCCACCTTAAAAGATGGATATAGGTCATGATATAACTATTGGCTCAAACTTTGTCATCTTCCTTAGATCAATAGGAACCTCTCCTTCATTCCCCCTCTCACTCCACCTTCTTTGTAGATTGTCCTTACATATTAGAGCATAGTTTCAGGTTGCATTGCCTCTTTCTCATTCGGCCATATGTCCCTTTTTCTTAGGTCTGTTTCCAAAATCCTAATGCTCGTATGCACAATCTCGCCATAGGAATGATAGGATCAAGGCTTTGGCAATAGGATTTAGGCCTCCGTCAACTAGACCTCATCCATGTTAGAGCATCGGAGTTTTTTCGTGGTTATTGATGAGTTTTTGTAAGTGTGATTAGGAAAGAGAAAATGAGAGGAGTGAAAAAAAAACAAATGTAATTTAAAAAATAATAAAAAAAAAATTACTTTGTTAGGCGCATCTGCCCAGCATGTGAGTTTTCTGATAATTTACTCTGCAAAATCACTGTACTATGGTGCTTCATTTGCAATAGCATCCTTTCCATTCTCTCTCCCTCTCTCTTTCATGCCAAGTGGCTTTGATCTCTGATATTATTCATGTATTCTTCTCTGATGGAATGCTCTTAGCGCCTCTAAAGGCGAGGGATCTGAAGGGTATGGGTTATATCCCTTAACTGTTAATGAATAAATATACATATAACATGATTGTATTATTATTATTAGAAAAGAAAATGATATTATTAAAATATTTCCATGTGCACAAGTGTTGAAGTTGAAACGTATTTCAGTTGTTGAGCTAGGAGGTATAGGTAAAACAAAAAACAGTGTAATTTAACCAGGGAACTCTTGAAATCCATGACATTACACCCTTGAACACTATAATAACCATAGAAGACAACAAACAGTACAATATAGTACCTGCAGGTAGGCAGGCAGCAGCTAGTTCTAGGAGGATTACAAACTTCTTACAATTAAGCTAAGGAATCATCCATATGGGCCTAATGTAATGTTACAGTAGGTGCACTTACGTACTCTCAAAAGATTTCACATCATCACACTCATTACAGCAAATTGAAACAAGCTAATAATTATAAGTCATCTTAAACATGCATGGATCCAGTTGCAGCCAGGCCAGCCATCTGAATCTTTCTTTCTTTCTTTCAATTCATGACTGACCATTTGAACAGGATTTACTAGAAGGACTCAGTCCTGATCCCCCCAAATTAGATTGTCTCATCACTTCTCCTGTTCTTGGGCTGAAACCTCCTTTCTTCCCAGAATGTGGACTTTGCTCTCCTCTCACTCTGCTAATCTGGGGACTATATGCTCTCCCTGATAACCGTGGGCTCTGAAGCAGGTTCGCCTCTCTTGCTGGCGTCGTTGTTGAACTACTTACCTTGGGACTGCTCATATGCTTGATCTCACCACGGCTTCTCGTAATAATCTCATCTAAAATCTCTCCACTCCCAGCATATGAAGCTCTCGCGCCCACTTCGTCCTCCTTCAATTCAACACGTACACCATCAAATTAGCTAGCTAGAGAAACTGCAGAACATTATATATATTACTGGACTAGCTTAGTGATTTACCGTGGGAAGGTTGAATGGAGCAGCCGGTGCCTCTTCGTAGTCTGCTGCATCCAAATCCTGAAGGTGTAGGCTTTTGAAGAACTTGGGCAATATGTACTGTCGTACCGGAACCAAAAGCATAATCAGCAATGGGAAAAGGAGCCCCGCAATTGGAACCCAGGTTATCCCAAAACAAGCAAGCAAGTACAGTGTCTGAAATATTGTGAATGTTGCAATTGCCTTGAAAGGCACAGTCTCCACAAAAGTTGCATGGTAGTTCTCCAAAACCCTGCATCCAAAATTGATTTCCATTAAAGATGAAGAGCTTAAGGGTAATAGCTAATATTTGAAGAACTAATTACTTGTATCTTCTGCTAGGGGCAGTGAACAGCAGTAAGATCCTCTCCCAAAATTGATTGCCTGGTAGACTTTCAATGGCCATAAATGCAAAATATCCCCACAACACCGAGGTCGGAATCATTCTTAATACAGGCATTGCAGCAACACAAGCACCCACCATTGTGGCCTGAAGCAGGTTACTCAACCGCTGTTCTTTCACCTCTACTGGCAACAGATCATCAATTTCCTTCTCAATGTCAAAATGTGTTTCGTCCACTGGCGCATCAATGTGTCCAGAGCTTGATGCCAATTGAATGGTTGATTCTTTCATCTCTTTTAGCCCCTATCACAAAAATGAAAGATAATAATTAACCATAAAAAATTCAGATTAAGGTCCTTTTCAAAAAGGTAAGTTTAATATATGCATATATGCTATGTTTCACTCATAGAACTACAACAAGGAAATCCATATGAAGCTATAAACAGACCTACTAATCTAGTATTTGAATCATAACATGTTAGTTTGTTGATAAAACTTGACATTACATCAAGACTATATGGAAATTATATATGATCGAACAGATCAGATATGTATAGTAAGTAACATACTGTTGATGATTGCTGATAGATTAACGGAGTTTGCATCCATTGATAAGCGTCTTGCATATTTCCATACAATTGTGCCAGGCTTGAGTTGTTCTTCAAACTTTGGCGTGCTGTGGCAACAAGTCGGTTCCGAAGCAACTTTCAACATAGAATGTAAGTTTTGTGAGTTACAGATCAAAGAAGAAGAAGAAGAATCTAATCATGCATGCATGATGCATGTTGTGTCTAATTCTGCTAATTAAACTTACTAACAAAGAATGATTTCAAAAGTAAAAGGAAAAATTAAAAGAAACACCCACACATGACATGTATTAGAGAGAGTTTCACATGGAGATAAAGGTAATTACTTGGTGTTTAAGAGTAGCCAAACTTTTAGTGTGCATTGGAGATTGCGGGATTACACCATTTGATGGAGGGATGCCAATAAGACCACACATCAGAGTCTGCCACCAATTAAGCAAAACACATCTTAAGAATCAGCAAATTAAAATATATAAGTTGTGAAAGCAGATGCAATGAATTTTGCATACCAAAAAACCCAATAGAAGCAGGTCATAATGAAAAGAAGGTGGCTTTCTGAGATTGAAATCTTTCTGCTGAGCTAGTTGAGAGGCCACACTGTGGTCAAAATAGTACAGTACTGCAATCATGGTTGCAGGAACAAACGCTCCAAATATGTAGATAATAGGCACATTTAACATGTCCTGCCACAGAAAACATACTAATTATTCTTTCATTTCAGGGATGCGAGTAAAAGATCGATGTGAGATTGAAATTATTCCAACCCAGAAACTAATTAACATGCCTTTATAACAGTCCAATTCCCGTATGCACCGGGTGACCAAGGATTTGGGCTGAAGAGGCGCCGTGGAATCCCTTCTGGAACACTTTGAGATGGTATGTAGGATACCCCTGTCCAAACTAGCACCATAATTGGAACTCCATAGTCAGCTATGAGGCTTCTAAGCCAACCTGTATATATGATGAACGAGATATATATTTATTATAAAGTACAAAGTTGTGAATGGAAAAATCATAAGATTAAGCATCTGTAGAGGTCACACGAGTAAAGTAATGTCATCTAGGAGTCTAGGACTAGGAGCATATATATATATATCAAATTACCAGTTCCATATCTCCATGACCTTGCTTTTCGGCTTCTTAATGCAGTTAGGAGCAGACCAAATGATAGAACCAAGGCAAACATTCCATTGGCGAATCTCCATGAAGGCATGAACTGAGTTGAATTGGGGTTTTCTCGTTTAGGAATGCGGAACTCATCCACAAGTCCCTAAGGGGAATTGAAGGGAAGAACATCAGAAAGAAAGAAAGAAAGATGGAAAAAATAAACAAAGAATTACGTGGGAAAAATGAAAACTTTTAGAGTAGTACTATGATAGGCGGCAGTGGGGGCAACAAGTGAAAAGAATATTACAATAACGTAACTTTTACTCTTTTAGCATGTCACTTTATCGAAAAGTAGAAGCTAAGGCTGAATCAGTAATATATAGTAGAAAAGAAATACGGAGTATATACTAAGCTAGCTAGCTAGGACTAATTAATTAAGGCAAATTAAAGTAGCTAGGTATATGGTGATGTTATTATTCTTACTTTGATAGCTTGCTGCATGAAAAGCATGGCAATAAGCATCCCAAAGAGCTCTCCAGCCAGGCGAGTAAACCTGTTAATAATGGAGCAAGCTCCTAAAATAGCCAACAGGAAGAGCAAAGCTGCAGTCCACACACATACCCTGATCGAGAAAATAATTAATTAGATAGATACAGAATTGAATGTAATTAAGCATCATATCAATAGAAAGTCTTGGAAATTAAGAAAAGAAATGATGTGTTATATATAGCAGGTACTAACCATCCAGTCCATGCAAGGAAGAGATCACGCCCCAAATCTGGTCTTTGTTTGGCAAAGGTAAACATGAATGTATACATGATAACAGTAGGCTCCGCCACTCCCAATATCAACAGAGGCTGACCTCCAATGATGGAGTGGATAATGCCACAAATTGCAGTTGATGCCAACGTTTGAACAGCAGTAAGAACTCCATCTACAGCCCAGCCCAGCCCAGCCCAGGATTAATTATCATATATATAATAATAAACTCTTTAATTCTGATCCATCTCAAGTCATAAAATAAGTAGTGTATATATGCATTACCAGTATTCCTCTCCAGCTGTTCGCCAAAAGAGATGACCGGGATTGCTGATGCAAAGAATATGTAGGTGGTGGGAGCCAAGATCCTGCATGTTTCAATTACTCCATCTTAGATACATAGATAGATAAAGAAATGGTTTTTTTTTTTTTTTTTCCTTTCTGAGCACGTACGTACAAGAAGTAGATACCTTAAGCCGGCACGGAATCCACCGCTCCAATCTTGCTTGTAACACAGCAGTCTTCCACGAAGGTCATTACTGATCCCACGAAAAGGTACAAACGTCTCTTCCATGAGACTACTACTCGATCGATCTTACGCCTACCGCTAGGCGCTAGCTACTCCGATCCGATCCTACGTATTGGATGCTCGGTCGTCGTCAACTCGGGAGATTAGCTAGGCCGGCCGGCCTGCCGATCTCAAAGTTTTCTCCTTTCTTTTTCAATTTCAGAAAAAAGAGTACGTACAGTAGTGCTTTCACCCAACAACACAGCTCATATTAGCTGCAGCTAGCTAGCGTCGATATGATGAATACACTACTATTAAACAAAGCAGTATTTTCACGAAAATTAAAGCCTTGCTGCTTACTTGATCATAATGTGCAGAACATGGCCACGTCTACTGCACTTTCACCAAAAGATTTCAACTCTCCCTTTCTCTCTCTCTCTGATCTCTCTCTCTATCTCATCTTTTGTTTATTGGGAAACTAAAAGATGTCAACTTGATAGATACTGCACATAAATATGTGCATGAAAAGAGATGGATTATATTAGGCAGTGGGAGATTGAATTGAAAGAGTGTGCAGGGAGCGGAGCTGAGGCAGATTAAGAGTGTTCGTTTGTAAGCAAAAGAATAGCAAAGTGTGCGGGCGAAGGAAGTGTGGGCGGAAAGGTCCAAATATATAGAGATAGCTGGCAAAAGAGTGAAATGCGGGGGTCAAAGGAGAATATAATAGGAGGAGGATATTCACAAACATGGTCCATTATATTACTCTCCACTCCGATCCACCTACACCATCATACGACAAACATATACATAAACAAATGCCAGAAAGAAGAAAGTAAAAAAGGAAAAGCCTTCAAAAAAGTCTCAGATTCCTCCATCCTCCAATCAACGTTTCAGAAACAACAATCCCCCTCCCACCCCCAAAAAATACAACCCAACACAGCATTATTTCATACAAATAAATTGGCACTCCCTTTGTCTCATTTTACCAGTCAATATTTATTATTCATTTTTATTTATTTTAAAATTTGATTTTTTTTTTTGTGTTTAACACTCCCCCCATCCCATTTTGTTTGTCTGGTTAGACTAACAAGGATGGACTAAAATCATTTTTAATTCAATTTCTTATAATATTAAATTTAGTATTAGTATATAAAATTTATATATTTAAAAACTACATTAAAAGTATTATAATTAAAAATTACTAAACAAAATAAACACTAAAAAAAAAGTTTAGTTGATCAATGAATAGTAAACAGGACAAGCAAAATGTGACAGAAGATAATAATATTTTAAATATAATTTCTAAATATATAAACTTTATATACTACTAATAAACTTAATATTATTAAAATTTAAATTAAAAATAACTTCATTTAAACCTTATTAATCAAACTTGGCACATAAAATGAGACGGTGGTGTATTAGTTTTTTTTTTAAAGGAACAAACAATATGTGAATTTTAATAGTTTAAGGCTGTGTTTGGCAGAGCTTATTTAGGAACTTATAGCTTATTTTAAGCTACTAATAAGCTATAAGCTATGTTTGGTAATGTTTCTAAAATAAGCTAGTAGCTTAAAATAAGAGCTTATTTTCGAACGCTACCTTAGGTAGCGTTTCAAAATAAGCTAGTAGCTTCTTAACTTTTTTTTTCCATCTTTAATCTTATTATTTTATTACCCTTCCCAATTAAAACCTTTTGGCTAAACCTTTTTGACTTTTACTCTTCAACATATTTGGTTGTAATTTCAATTTGACATTTGTGTTTGAACATTTATTTTTGTATGAACTAATCTTATGAATTATAAACATTTTGTTTTACTTTATATGTTTTCAAATATATGTTCTTACTTTATATTTTATTAAAATATATTGATTTCACTATTTTATATTTTAATATATATAAACAAACCTATTTAATTTTAAAACTATTTAAATTGTATGAAGATGTCCTTTTTAGTCTTTTTACATTTATCAGCTTATCAAAAAGCTAATTTTACCAAACACTTTTAAGCATAACAGATAGCTTAACAGCTCTTCAGATTTCAGCTTCGAGCTTATAGCTTTTCAGTTTTCAACTACTTTTCAGCTTTCAGCTACCTTTTCAGCTAGGTTTGCCAAACATAGCCTAAGTGATATAGATTACGTAGCTAATTATATTATATTGTAGTAAAACTGGGTTATTTATGATCGAGGTGTATGGTAAAGATGAACGTGAAACGAAGAAAGAGAGAAGAGGCCAGTAGGATAGATATCTAAATCTGATTTAATTTAATCTAATCTAAAAAGATAATAAGTCGCAATTCATATTATACCATTGATTTATGTACATTTTTTATGTTCACTTTTTTTTGATACATTATGTTATAAGAGTTGTACTATACAATTTTTTGGACAAAAATATCCTAATATTTATAAGTTCTATAATATTTTATCATTATTATTACCATGTATATGCATATATACACAATATTTTTTCTAGATATTATTCAATAGTAATAATGTAGGTAGACATGCTTTTATAAGAAGGGATAAGGGTCAAATAAGCCATTCAACTCTTATGAAAAGTGAAATTGAGCAATCAAACTCTAAAAAATTCTGTTTTCAAAAAAAAAAAAAAAAAACTCTAAAAAACTGCAAATAAGCCACATTAAACTTGAAAACATGATGCAATTATATCCTTTTTACCTCCTACAATATGTTAACAATAGGTTATAGAGTACTAAAAAAAACAATAAGTTATAGATTTACAGGTGACTGTGGCTTTAGTTCCGAACCGACAGTTCCTAGTTTCAAAAAATGGTGAATTGACAGTTCCAGTTTGAACCGTTAGTTTGAATAAGTTTTTTTTTTTTTTTTTAAATTCTATTTTATATTTTTAAAATAGTCTAAATTTAAAAAATTGAAATTTTGTAATTATCGATTTTTTAAAAGTGGTTATATCAAATATTTAAATTTTAAAGTTAAACTGAAAAAATAAATAAAATTTTTGGCTTCAACTTAATTTTATCAAGATATGTAGACAACTTAATCTTGGTAAAATTAAATGCAAGTCTAAAATTATTTTTATTTTTAGTTTAACTTTAAAGTTTAAATATCTTATATAACTGTTTTTTTTTTTTAATTCCAGAGCGAAATTTTTCTTTTTAAAAAATAATTGTTGGATTTGGAATATTTTAAGAACAGAAAATATAATTAAAAAAGAAAAAACAATTCGAATCGGCCATTCAAACTAGATTTGTCAGTTCATCATTTTTTTTAAATCGGGAATCATCGATTAGGAACCGGAACCGTAGTCACCCTAAGTCAACTATAAGCTTATAACGTGTTGTTAACCTGATATAAGAGTTAAAAATTGTTTAATTGCATCATTCTTTCAAGTTCAATAGCTTATTTGGAGTTTTTTAGATCAAAGTTCAATGACTTAATTGCACTTTTTATAAAAGTTGGATGGTTTATTTGACCCTTATCCCTATAAATAAGAAATAAGTATGATTTCATTATATTTTAATTGAATGTTACCATAATTATATATATTTAATAATTTATCATATATAAAATTCTTACTTTAATAATATTAACGGTGACCTCTCATTTGGGAGAACTACAGTTATGCCGCTTGAACACAAAGTCTTTGGCAACTATACTCTTAATATAATATAAATTCTATAACTATATAATTATTTTAAAGATTAACATTGAATATTAATATTGGGCATATATTTTTACGCATCGCACATATAAAATACTAATATATATATATATATATATATATATATATATATATATATATATATATATTACAACGTCATCATTCTAATCATTAACCCTGGCCTATCGAATTGCTACCATTAACAAAATCAAAAGTTGGTGAAATGATTAACTAAGTAATTACAAAGTGCCAGTATGTATTATAATGTGCAAAAACATTATTGGAGTCTGTCTACCTAGAAAAAGAAAACAACAAAAACTTCATAAGTTATTGTTAAATATGGGAAAGTGTTTGTTAAATAAGTAGGGCTCACCAATATATACCAAATTAAAATATTAAACAATAATACAAGATGTGTATTATTATTGTTGTTGTTGTTGTTTAAATATAATTTTTATCCTTAAATATTACACACACATATATAGGGGATGGTTCACATGTAAAAGAACTTTCGGGTGAAAATAGAGTACGATATATGAGCCGTTGATATAATCTATATCAATTGCCAATGCGCTTCTCCTAGGGAGTTTTCAAAGTTATGCATATTAAGCTCAATGTTACGCAGCCAAAGACCTTGTGGTCTAGTGGCACCCGGTGTCCCGGTTTACACTCCCACATGGATGATAGTAGTGGGTTCGAAAAGTTGTGCACCTTAAGTTGAAAAGTGATGCACCCAACGAAAAAAATTGAACTGTTGTGCACCTTAAGAGTTAAATTCATGCACCTTAAACTTTAAACACATGCACTTAGAGTATGGAAGTTGTTATTTATAAAGAAAAAAAGTTTTGCACTTTAAGCTTTAAACTTATATATAGTATTATGATATTATTTAATTATGTAAAAAGATTGTAATTTCAAAACAAAAGTATTTTTCTAGGATGGCGCAAAAGACATTCAGTTTTAACACCTTCACTAAGACTTGAACTCATAACCTCCAATATGAGAAAGCCACTACTCTGCCATTTGAGTACATTGTGCTTGACAAATTTACATTTATTTGATTATAAGATTAGTGTAATATTGTAAAACAAAAGTTTAAGTAAGACGATTATATTAATAAATAATTAATATTTTGATACATTAATTTTAGCCTATTAGTACATAACATTAATTCTTTAATTATAATAATATTATACCTTAATTGAAGTGTGTGTATGTATATGATTATTGTAAAAATTAATCTAAGCGCTAAACGTTCTTAGGTTAAAGTAAATTATGCTTTAGGCGGCCGGTCGCTTAGGCACTCAACTCGACTTAGTTGGCGACTTTGCTGAATTCGGCCGAGTTAGTATATATAGTGTATGCATATATAATTGAATGCGCACACCCTGGCCTGGCCTGCATGCACAAGCAATGATAGGATCGGAGCATATATAAGATATATATAATTAGGTAGTGGAAGTGGAACATTAATTGGCCCGGAAGACGCGCTAATGCTGTGTTGTCCCATGTTTTAGTGATCAAATTGCACCATTTTCCACACTTTCTTGGTATATGAAAACCTATATATAAAACAATTTTTAAGAATGGTAAAATACTAACTCTATATTGGGATTCAAATTTATGACATTCGATAAGTGTCACTGAATTACAAGTTATTTGACATATTTTAATTTACATATTTAATTTCATTTGATTTTAAAGATATAATATAAATTTTTAAAGCATAAAGTTTAATATATTATAATAAGTACGAATAATAATAAACATATTTGATCTGTCCAACAAATATTAGGTATATAGAAACAAAACCAAACTTGGTTTCTGGATTATGGTCCTTAACTATCAATATTAAATATAGTTGATATTTATATTTTATACTAAGTCAACATGGTTAATCTCTTCATGAGACATGAAACCTTAACCTCGTACATTAATAAAAAAAAACTACTTAGCATGCTTGAAGCTTTTATATATATATATATATTATATATATATATATATATATATAAATATATATATATATATATATATATATATATATATATATATAGAATCCTAATCATAACGCCCATATATATATATAAGCACAAGTTTTTGGTAAATAAAAAAAAATTTGGTTTCCCGCCCAATAAAAACGCAGTCGTTTTGGGCATTTTTTAGGGAATTCGAATTCATTAAACATATTTTGGATTCTAAATGTCTTGAAATTTTGCTTATAGAATTATTTTTCAATATAACATTTAAAAAGATATTAAATACATGGGAAAATGCATAATGAATTTAAATTGAAGATGATTGTTGTCATCTTCAACACTAAATTTTTTTTTTAAAAAAATTAATGCACCTATAAACCTAGGACACTATAAATAAGTCTTCACAACGCTGTGGAGGATAGACCTGGCAATTCGTGTATACGGGTTCGTTAACGGGTCGACACGAACACGACAAGACTAAACACGGACACGACACGTTAAGGTTAACAGGTCCAAATTTTTAACACGAAAACACGAACACGATTTCTTAACGGGTTAAGCGGGTTGACACGATAGACATGTTTTGTTAACAAGTTTCGGTTCGTGTCAACACCATATGACACGAACCCATTTAAACCCGCTAAACCTATTAATATATTTGAAAAAACTAAAATTTAAAGTTAAGTTATATAAAAAAGAAATAAAACTTACAATTTAATCTATCAAACAAACTAAAAAAAGTTCAATTTATAACATTCATACAATGATAAAACAACATCCAAAACTCATAATTAAAGAAGTTTATACTAGTATATATATATATACACAAAATTTGGCCGGGTAGATCTAATTTTTGCAAAATTAAATATATTGAAAATGTTTATAAAATTGCTACCAACCACAAGATTTGACTTTTTTGGGGGTAATTATTAAACCTAATAATACTTGGTTGTAAAAATAATAAAAAGTAATAGTTTTGTTCCACTAGTGATGATAAAATAAGTAGAAAAAGAAGATAAAGTTGAGGCAGTGGAATAGATAATTCCGTTCTTTTCACTTTAATAATTTTTGGCTTGATAGCAACAGCAGAGTGAGTTCTTTCGGTATCTTTGGGCTGTAGAAGTTGCAAATCAAATCATAATGTTTTTTTTTTCCCCTTCAAATCTCAGGATCGGAACGGAAGAAATAGTAAATAAAGCTAAGCCTTAAAACTCTCCATTCGTTTTCAAAAAAAAAAAAACTCTCCATTCAACAAGTCTACGGCAGAAATGAATCCACGTGTACAAAAGAGCAGTCGTAATAATATTGGATGGTCATTCACCCATCCATATTTTTTAAAAAAATTTAAATGATCCAACTTCGTCAGGTTAATCTTAAATTCTATGACCTTACAACATAACTATTGTAAATGTAAATCACAAGTCGCGCATATTTGATAAGTGACAATTTGTTTGGATATATAGGTCATGAGTACGTTATCATGTATGGATGCTGCATATGTGTGTGTGTATCTAAGTGCAATATGGTTGAAGTCAGTGTCCTATCTAATACGGGGTAGGTTGTTGAGTTATCGTGTGATTTATTCCTCCATTGTTCTATTGAGATTTGTATGAGAGTTGTGGGGTGAGGGAATTTCGCTTTTCGTGGAGTCGGGGGTGGCTGAAGCAATAATTATTCCATGGACCATGGTCCACACAGCTGGGTACGTTTTTAATATACTAAAAGTAAATTATTTATGTATGTAAAATATATTATTTGAGTATTAAAAATATATTATTTTATATAATATCAAATAATGTATATTCGATATAAAAATAATGTATTTTTAATATATTACAAATCTACTTTATATTCATAGTTCACACAACTATGTCAAGACTTGCCCAATAATTTGTCGTGGTTGAAGTGAGATTGTATTGGGCGGGTGAAGTGCAAATATGTTCCAGCTTGGGCTTTTGACGGACCAATTTGGAGATAAAATGAAATAGGCCGAAAATATGAATTGGAGAAATTGGAAGCCCAATATTATATATGGGCAGATATTAGGCTAGCCCAAATCCCTAAGAAAAACCCTAACAAAGGGGTATTAAAACCTGATCTATCCATCCATCGCCATTAATCAATCGTTGAACAGGAACACAAGACAAGGAGGCGTCGCCGTCTCTTCCAGCAAGGCAAAGATGCAGATCTTCGTGAAAACCCTCACGGGGAAGACGATAACCCTGGAGGTGGAGTCCTCCGACACCATCGACAATGTGAAGGCGAAAATTCAAGACAAGGAGGGAATCCCACCCGACCAGCAGCGGCTCATCTTCGCCGGAAAGCAGCTGGAGGACGGCCGGACCTTGGCGGACTACAACATCCAGAAAGAGTCTACTCTCCACCTGGTGCTTCGTCTCCGCGGTGGCGCTAAGAAGAGGAAGAAGAAGACCTACACCAAGCCGAAGAAGATCAAGCACAAGCATAAGAAGGTGAAGCTCGCGGTGCTGCAGTTCTACAAGGTGGATGAGTCCGGGAAGGTGCAGAGGCTCAGGAAGGAGTGCCCTAATGCTGAGTGCGGCGCTGGCACCTTCATGGCCAACCACTTCGATCGTCACTACTGTGGTAAGTGCGGTCTCACATATGTTTACAATAAAGCTGGTTCCGATTGATCGCTCCTCCATCCATCTATGATCGATCAAAGTTTTGAGTATTGAATTTCGTTATATGTTGTATTTTAGCATTTGAATTATGGAGACTGAAGTTTTACTGGATAATGTCAATTATGTAAGGTGACTAAGGTCTAAGATTTATTTTGGTTTATTGAACTGATATATTGCTCCATTATATACGAATGAATGAAATCTGGTGAGCGTGGATTTATGAATTATGATGGTCTGTCCAAGTTCAAAGTGCGGCATGTATGGTTCCTTAGCTGGCAGGTAGGGGCTTATCTATGTGATTCGCAACGCTTGCTTGCGCCTATCGGCATGTATGGTATATTCCTTGCTTTTGGTCTAATAATAGCAGGGTATGCAGTAATCTTTTTCCTCTCAGGCAACACATGAATTTGGTGAGGTTTTGATAGAATGATAGATAGTGGAGGGGCAGTGGATGATTCTAAATTGTAGAGTTAGGTTGCAGAAATTTGGGAGACAATAACACCTAGTAGGAAGGTGATGGAGGGAGAGGGATGGGCATATATTTATGTACGTAATAGCAGCTATCTGGATTGTGGTTTGGTTATTGTGTGCATGCTTTGAATTATGGCAAGGATGATTCATAGATGTTTGTGTTTTCTAATGATCTTAGGGGGTAGTAGTAGTAGTTGTTGTTTCATGTATTAGTTATATATATAATCTTAAAGTAAACTCAAACTCGCCTCGCCGCAGTTTCAGTAAGCCCAAGCCAAGCCACTGGGAGACTATGAGGTGTTTGCTAAATAGCATATAATGGTTAGTTGATATCCGATTACACCCGAAATGAGTGGGTTGATGTTAGTTGATATTTGATTACTTGCAAAATAATTAGTTGCATTGAGTAACTTGTTGAATTTTGAATTTTGCTAACTATGAAATATGTTACCAAACACTGCTTATATCCCACCATTGGCTGCTGGCCAGCCACCGAATTTGTTTTGTTTTCTCTTTAACAGGGTGTAGGAAGGAATTAGGGGTGTTTGATATGCAGGAACATGATAACATGGAATGGAATTGAAAGGAATAAGTAATTTAATGACTGAAATGTGTTTGTATACTAATAATAGCAATATTAATATTAATGAGATGGGGTAGTACTGGTTCTGTCTTAGGGGAAGCAGAACATTTGGTTGTATGGTTGAGAACTTGAGAGGAGGAGAGGGGGCTGCTTATGGGGTAATACTTCCTCCTCTTTCATGCTTTCCTCCTGGCGGAGGGGGGCTTAATAATCAATCAATACCTGCGGTATTTGATTGATCGATTGATTTGAAAAAGGAGGCCAGGCCCGGTCAACTTGTTTGTTTGATGTGAAAAACATGAACAATTTTGTTTGTTTGTTTGTTTTTTTGTTTTGTTTTTCTTGTGAAAACCAGAAACTACACTAAAGGCATCCAAACTCAGGTCATTACAAAGGAAAAGGGAAACCACTCGGCTGATCTGAACAAACTTGTTAGTAAGCCGAATGATTCATGATAAAAACCTATTTGGATTGGAGCAGCTAGCAGTGACAAATTATGCTATGGACCTGGATCCAGCTTGCAAGGTGGATTCATGTCCATGGTCACAATTTTAAAATTTTATATTCACAATTTAAAATCTTAATATACAAAATAGCATTATTCAATCTTCACAATTTTGTTAAAATCTTAATATACAAAATATCGCTATTCAATCTTCACAATTTTGTTATATATATTCAAAATTTGTGTTATACTGTTTAATATAGAGTTATCAAATTGCCAACATAGAGTTTTGAAATTATGAGATAAAGAGTTCAAAATTTGTGAACATAAAATTCTAAAATTATGAATATAAATTTATAAACTTGAAAATATGAACCTTGGGTCCACCTTCCAAGTGGCATAACAACTGGCCACCAGCAGCAGTAGTATCGAAAGGCCGGCATATTAGGCAGGAATACATGCAATGCAATAAACTTAGAAACTGAACTCCAACACCGATTGCACTGCTGCTTGCATGCCCCACTTCTCATTTCTCCTTATTAATAACATATCCATCCGTTGCTTTGCTTTCATTAAAAAAAAAAAATGCATGAGATGAGATGCTAGCTGCTGATTACAAGGAAACGCACATGCAAGCAATTCCATTCTGCGTGCGTTGACTTCAAAATAATTAATGCATGCAGATCAGATGGAGTACAGGTAATAAGGTAATTCAAACACCGACCGACGGAGCTAATTAAGTAATTAATTAATTAATCAAGGTAAACGGGCGGATCGGATGGGATGAGGTGAGCGGGGGTGTGGGTAACCACCGTATATCCGCCGTCAACCGCCAAGTTTTGTCCACTAATGTAAGCAGAGTCATCGGACGCAAGAAACAAAGCAACCTTAGCCACATGCGCAGGCTTGAGAACAATCCCCTTCAAGTTAGCCATGGCAGAGGTGTTCGCCTCCACTTCACTCGGCTCCAACCCATAAGCTTTGCAGGCAAGCGGAGTGGCGACACCAAAGGGGGCAATAGAGTTAACCCTTATCCCGTGAGCTCCCAGCTCGCTGCAAACGGAACGCACTAAACCCACAATGGCGTGTTTTGAGGCCGTGTAAGCGTGAGGACCGGAGCCTCCTAAGCACCCCGCCACGCTGCTGGTGCATATCACCGACCCGCGTGTTCTCCCAGCCACCATCGCCCGAGCCGCGTGCTTTATAGTCGCCGCCACACCACGCACGTTGGTGGCTAAGGTGTCGTCCAAAGCTTGGAGGTCGAGCTCCATGATGCCGGCCATGGGCCCCATTATGGCGGCGTTGCTGAACAATATGTCCAGTCTTCCGTACCTACTCACCGCGTAACTCACCGTGTCTTCCACCTGCTTCTCGTCTCTCACGTCGCAGTGATGATAACAAACCGAAGCCTGAGTTTTGTTATTAATGGATTGGACGAGTCGATGTCCCAACTCATCTTGCACATCCGCGGCCACCACAAATGCACCCTGCTCTGCAAATACTCTCACCGCCTCCTCGCCAATGCCGCTGGCCGCACCGGTAATAAGTGCTACCTTACCCTCCAACCTCCTGCATGCATGCATATATATAATCACTAAGGATTAGTTTTGAGTTGCAACTATACTACTATTATATTATACGAATAATAAAAGAGTAGATGCATGGAGTAAATAATGGATCGGATTTCACCTAGATGTGGTGGTGGTGGTGGTCGTCGACATAAGTTGTAGTAGTTTGTGCTTAATTATATATGGCCGGAATCGATCGCCTTAATTAAGTAGTTGATGAAAATGGATGGATTGTTGATTTTGGTGGGTGGAGCTGAGATGAACTGAGGGAGGGAGGGTGCAGAATTGCAGATGAGACGCCCGCAGTAGCCAAGTATTTATAGCAGTCAGTATATGCATGTATGCAGTAGCCATTAGTTTTTTCTTTTAATTTAGGGTGAAAAAAAAAAAAAAAAAAAAAAAAAAAAAAAAAAAAAAAAAAAGGAAAAGTGGGTATTTGACGCACAAGCATTAAACGCAACTCCCGCATGCATGCAGGGCTCGAGAAATGAAAATTGGCTTCCCTCACATTTTTTGTCGCACCTTTATTACTACTCTGCCCCCCATCCAACATCCACTTATTACTTTACTCAACTCTTATTTACAAACAACCAACATTTGTGCTTTTAAAATTATTATACCATAAACTAAGGTTTATATTGTATGGTTAATCATGATACAAAAATTCTATATATTCAGTTAATACACTACTAACACATAATATGATAACTACATATACAAAAACTGTCAAATACAAGTACAAAATGTATCAATTACATATCAAGATCCAATAGACTCTAGCCTATAGTATAATTTCCCATGCTTTTACCACTAGGCTAAAAGTTCTGTTTCCTTTTTTATTAGCATATTTGCTTTTCCCTATCAAGCTTTTTGCCAAAGTAAAATTCAATAGTGCAATACAATCAATAACCAGTTAAAAAGTATTGAGCAACTTGCGATTACCTCACTTGAACAGGGGTTTTAGAGGACCTACTACCTAGTTTAGTGTAATTAAGTTGAAAAAGCTAGCTAATGTATCAAAAAATAAAAAAGTAAAAGATTTCACAAAAAGATGAAAGTTGGCTGTAAGGCTAGTATAGTATAGTAGCTAGGAAGTATACTATTATTTTCAAAGTCAGCTCCTTAAAATGTGGGAGGGAGGGGCTCAGTCAGTCCACTATTATATAAAATATACAAATCAAAAATGTATTACTTTGAATTAAAGTGTGGTTGCATTCAATGAATAGACATTTGACTCAGAATTCACCTACATTTTGTTCCCTCCATCAACATCTATGCTGTAAGGTTAATTAGTTTTTTTTAGAAACTAAAATACAAAATTTTAATGCAGGCAAGCACGCAAATTTATGCTAAGAGGTATGCGGAAAGTGGGAAGCACATGCACATGCACATGTTTGTGCCATGCACTGCACTAGCACTACCCAAATTTAAACAAAATTTTTCATCTCAAAATTTATATAATTATATATTATACTGGAGTGAAGCCTATAATTGATTAGTGTACATACTACACAAGCCAAGCCAACTTCTCATAAATATTGCCCAAGGCTTTCTCCGCTCATTGATTCCAACTCCTTTAGAATCTCTTGTGCAAGGGATTTCACGGGTACCTCTACATCCTCCAGCAGCTCACCAAGGAATGGAATTGTTTCTGCCAAAAACTGTAAATATTCTTCTTTCAATTTCTCCACCACATACTTGACGATTCTCAACCCCAATATGCGGCTACGAATTCTTTCGCTTCGAGTTTGCATCAACACCTGAAATTACAAAATTAATTAAGATTTTGATGCCCCTAAAACCCCCCCATCATCAACTCTCCTATCTGGGACGAGTAAGAGACCAACTACTAACCTCATGGTTCAATGGCTTCCACAGGAGGTCAGACCCAGCAGTGACAGCCATTTGACCAACACATGCAACCAACAAGTCATCGACTTCCTTCACGGATGGCACACTTGGATGATGCTCTAACAAACTTGGTGGATCTACGTCTAGCTGCGACACAATAGGCTGCAATAGGACCTGAACAAACACATGGGGCGTACATTAACCAAAACGTTATGATTACATAATTACAAACCTAAAACACCAGGCTGCAACAATATGCTTTAAGGTAAAACACAACTGCTTCGAAAGAATACACAAAAGAAAAAACAAACATTGAGCATGCAGTAAATGGGGATCTAGTAACTTGCCTGAAAATTGGAAGAGTCAAGAAATTTCTGGTTTCCAGTGTCATAAAGAAAACATTTTTGAAGCGAAGACAAAATCAGTGCTCTTAAATGCCACATTTCAACAGATAAACCACATCCTGCATCCTTCTTGCTCACTTCTTGAAGTTTGGCCTTTTTCTTTTTTGGGGCAACAACAATTTTTCCATCTACAGCATCAGTGAGGTGTCTTACACAGTCGTCAAGCAAATACTTGAAGTATGGAACAAACAATGACCTAGCAACATGTTTGAAAACAAGATTCCATCAAAATTTATTCAAACATTTAAATAGATGACCTAGCAATCAGTTGAGAGCACGTGGCTAACTCATTGACCTAGGTCATGTGATTCAAGTGTTTCAGATAAGTAATAATTCCAAGAGAAGTTTCAAATTTCCGTTTTGTTAGAAGAGAGGCAGCCATGCACTAGGGGATGGTGCTGATTGTGTGTGGTCAATGGTAGCCATATCACTGTCTCTAATTCTTTATCCTTTAAACCAAAAAATTCTAGCAATGCGGGGAGAATACACCAAACAAAACCAACAAAGGGACTCACCGATGACTTTCAGCCAACATGTTTACCAAGCCATAGAAAGAAATAGTGCGATCATTTGGCCTCCTTATTTCATTATCATCCACATTTGAGCCTGACCATTCAATACTCTTCATGAAAAGAGGCCTGAACATAGTTTCTGTCAGCTTCATAGTGAGAACCACCATTGTATTAATTACATTTTTCTCAACAAGCTCAATATTTTTAACAGAAGTCTTGCGCTGACGGCGAAGATCAAGAGCTTGCAAACACTTGTCAAAAATCTTTGCATGATTTTCACCAATAGATGGTCTGTCCATTGTAGTGACCAGGTCCCCAAGCATTTTGAAAGTAATAGATAAACTACAATCCCCATAACTAATAGCATTAGAGTAGATCTCCAACAAAGGTGGAAGGGAAAGGCGAACCTGATAAAAACATTGAGTAAGTATAAAAAGATATTCAAGATATCAAGCCAATGTCACAAATCAAATGCTTTGCAGACACTTACAGGGACTTTTCTCGCTATGAGCCTTCGTATATCATCAGCTTTTAACTTCAACTTCTCTTCCGTTGTGGATGTATATTGCGGACATAATACAAGAAGTTCAAGAATATACCCCAGGTATGGACTCAAGAAACCACCTAGCTTATCTACAACTGCTTCTAAGGAAACAAGAATAGACATAAATAGAGAGCCACTTAGTTCTGATGATGCAATAGACCTGCTATCAGTTTCATCGGAAATTGATGTCACAGAATTAGAGAAATCACGAAGGTTTCTCATGATACATGGAAGCTCAGGTAGTGCCTTTGGGCCCAACACATTGACCAAGGCACCAGTTGTACGAAGGCAACCTGAAGATACAGCAGAATTGTCTGCACAAATACTTTTACAAACAGATGCAAGGCACAAGTGGAATACTGAATTATCTGAAGGGAATCTGCTAGCTAAAACCTCAATTGTTGTAATTGCTGCCAGTTTCAATTGAGTGCTTGAGTCACTAGCAGGATCATCAATAAACTTCAATATTACTAAACACATCGTGTTAAAGACTTCCAAAGAATCCTCATCAAGGTGAATCCATGAATTTCTTGAGGTTGAAGTTAGTTCTTTTTTCCCACGCTTTGCATCTATGACACCAGTGGCCTTCACGGTATCACACAAAATCCCAAGAGCCTGCAATGCAATGAAATGTTTACATGCACATTTAGAAATTAAATACAAACATGAAGAAGACGAATTGCAGAGACAAGTAAAAAGCAACTAATTAAATATCAAATGCTATTATATTCCCATTGAAAAAGCTCAACACTATATGTCATATTAATCAATAGTCATATAAACACAAGTCACTGGACTTGCGTAAGAGAAAACAAAAATATATATTTTTAAATGATGGCATAGAATCTATAATAACAAAAAAAAATGAAGGAATATCTGAACTCTATGCTCCTACAGTCCTACTGCATAGTAGAATCTATGCTCCTACAGTCCTATGATGGAATAGAATCTATAATAACAAAAAAAAAAAGTCTAACAGACCAAATCTATGCTCCTACAGTCCTACTGCATAGTATAGCGAGTTTATTAAAAATGAAGGAATATCTGAACTCTTTTACCTTCTTTTTGACATTAATATCTGCATGTCCAAGTAATTGTATAACAATTTTGAAGTATATTGATGGTCTGAGGCACTTTGCAATTGCCTTTAAGACAGAGCGTATGCGCTCCTTCAGTTCCTTCCTGATTAGAGGAGCACTCATCTGCTTTCCATTGGATTCCACCAGTTGCAGATGAGAGACCATTTTTTCCAAAATTACACCAATTGTTGGCTGCAAACAAGAAACATATAAGAATTGTCATTTAAGAATAAAGCACAAAATACTTTCAAAACACAGTAAAAAAATTTAAGATGAACACTTCAAAACAATATTACTAAAGAATTCTAGCAATGCACATATAATAATGCAATAAATTGAATTAACAATAGATGCAAACCTGAATGCTTTCTGAGCCATCTCCAGAATCAAGCATAAAAGCAATTTCAGGATCTTGTAGCTTATTTGAAACAAAATGTTCCGCAACTACCAAGACCATAAACAATTCTTCACTTTTACAATCTATTCCTATTTTCTGAAGCAGAATGGCAATGGAGGGAAGCCATACTGTGCATGGATATTGCTCAGACAACAACACAGCAAATGCATACTCCCATTCCATACTAATTGTAGAGGTTATATAACCCAAAGAAGGATTGGCATCACTAGTGCAAGACAAACTCTTTCTTGAGATGACGGAACGGAAGAGGAGGAAGAAAAGTGACCCCAAACTAGTATTCTCGCCTAAGTTCCTGTGTGAGAAGATTGTTAGCAGAAGCTAATGGCAGAGAATCAAAATTCAAAACAAAATGAGATCATACTTCAAAAGGTGTGTAATAATTGAAAGCCTCCGATGTTCAGACACTTTGGGCAGAAAATCCACAAAGATCTGGAAAGGTAAGAGGTTAATGTATCAGTACCTAAACTATTGAAAGTTTATTGGGGGGATATTCCAAGTACCACAATACCTGTAGCAATTTATCCATACTGTCAGTTTTAGACAACCAACATGGCACAATAGCAGAAATGAGGTTTTCAAAGACACGTTGAGAATAACTGTCCCACTGAAAGAAGAAAAACCATCAGCTTTGTAAAACTTCTCCCACTATTTAATAAATACAATAGTAACATATAGAACATAATATTTTGAATAAAGGTTACCAAAACGTAATTGAATCAACATTTCAAATGTTATGTTAGGCTAGTACAAATCATGAACTGTGAGTGTGTAGCATGGGAAAAAAACTGCAGAAAATCACTTTGAAAAAGAAAAGGACAAAAGAAAACGAAGCTCAAAACTTGGTTCAGAGATAAACCTGTGTAACTGCAGTTTCCCCCACGATATTCAGAATCTGTAAAATTTTGTCAAAAACAATGACCTTTGCGGGCATGACCTTTGCAATAGTAGATAACAATGACAAAACATGATTGCGGGTCAAAGCATCACTTGCAAGACGGGCACATCTGATTAGAAATTCCAAATCAAATTTTACATCATCGCCATCCTGTCAAAGTCAATATTAACCACTGATAAGGAAACCCAAGAAAGAAAAGAAAGCATTTACGGCAATATCTAGAAAACCATCTCGAAGCACAACAAGAAAGGAAGGGAACTGGCAGAACCTTGGTTGTGATTGAAGTAGCAATATCTTCTAACAGTAGGAGTGCTGTTTGTTGAATGTGAATTACAGCACTAGAAGTAGTCTGAGAAGAAGATGTTAGCAAAAGTGTATCTGAGTCTGCTGCCAGACGAATCCAATCATTGTCCATAAATATCTTATGAAGAAGCTTGAACAACGGACCCACAAGAGATATTCTACACAAGGAATATTGGTTACGGTGAGCGTACATTACAAATTGCAACTCAGATAAAACAGAATATAGAAATAAATAAAGTGAAACCAATGCCAACCTGTTCTTCATATTTTTCTTCAACAGTAAAACATCTAGTAGAGAGCTAGTAAAAGCACATGGATCCTCTAATTTACGATTCAAAACATAACAAGCATCAAAATCTTGATGGATTGCTTCCTTTCTTTTTCTCTTTGCATGTGCAGAGCAAATACTGTTAATGTTCTGATTTGATATCAAATCAAGCATGCAGGAATCAATGGGGCAACTAATCTGAAAGAATCAATAAATCAGTAGTGAGATTTAGCCATAGAGAAATCAATGTTTAAGAAACCTACATTAAAGATGAAATAAATACTCCAAGCTTAATCCCGGAAAGAAGAAAAGAATCCTCAGATTGATTAAAATTTTGCTTCATAAGATGATAACTAGGGAAGTCAAAATTCTGGTTAGAAAATGGAAACTGCTAAGAAGTTATACAGCTAGGATGAAAACCCAACAATATTTAGATAGGTTATGGCAAAGGGAAGTACATCCAGATGAATCTAGTTGGATGTTTATAGGAGGAGAGGATGGGGAGAGAGAGAGAGAGAACAAACATTAATCCGCAGCAAAGCCCCTTTACTAGCATTTTGTATTTCACTATTGGCACTCCGGAACAGACACACAAGGTCTTGAAAGAGTTGCTTCTGCAAACACAACAAACTGAATCACACAACTTTCCAAAGAACAAATATCAAAAAACTACTTTGTAAATTGGCAATTCATAACTCTTGAATGAATAGAGTTTTAGAATAGACGTTATGAACCTAAATGACAAAAAAAAGAGTCAAAAATTGCAATGGAAATTGGTAAATAAATAAAAACAATTTTTAAAAAGTTTTGGAATACAAAGAATTCCGGAAGTCTGGAGAATACTGGCACCCCAGTAAACAATTTCTCAATTCCAACATCCAACAATACATAGACACAATAACACTTAAGGACAAGGGTAATCAGGAACAATTATTCAGATTCTAGACAGAACCTGAGTTGTGGTTTCTAAAATTCCATAATGTGAATTGGTAAGATTCCTCAGAACAGTTATACAGGGCTCTACAATAGCAGGGTCTTCAGAGGGCACAGCGCTGAACTGCAAGCATGGCAATGACAACAGGTTATATGACGTGGAAGTTCAAAAAATATTTGAGACAATAGCAAACACATAAGATATAGGGAAATGTATACAGAGGCAAAGGCAACAAACCTGCAAAGCTGTCAAAGCCTTCAATATCAGGTTTTTAAAGTCATCCGCAGTAACAGAAGTAGAAGGGGTAGTACAGATCTGAAAGATTTAAAAAAAAAAAAAAAAACTCACTCAAATTTTATTGTAAGGTTTCAAAGGAAATTTGTATCAACCATAAAAGATTTTGGTTTATATTTGAACTTACATCCAACAGAAGGCAAAGAACGTTAACTTCAACCTTTGACAATTTAGGGTATGACTTGTCATACCCAAGATGATATTGGTGGCGCCTTACCAGAAGATCACGAAGAAATGGCTCAATAACAGAATTCTTAGGAATACACATTACCCAACTTCCCAAGCCTTTAAGCAATAACAGAATTCTTAGCTGCCACAATAAATTCAATAACATTCAAATCAATTTCCGAGTACCATATTAAGATTCCATACCCAGTTTAATACAGTACTTTCGCATATCAAACAACCAAATCATAGAGACTAACCTTCGCATAGGCAGAAAGTCCTAGAGCAGATCGTAAAATGAAATCTAAAATATCATGTTTTGTGGTCTGATCAAATCTGAAAAATTATGTAAACAAGCCTTGTAATTAGAAATAATTCAGTTTCTTCAAATTATATTGAAGTAATGATGGCAACACCATTCAGATTTCCGAGTGTAAGCACAAAACTCATAAATGGTAAAGTAACCTCTTTCCAATGTCCTGTTTTACTAAAAGGCTCTGGCTGGAGGAGCTTAGCAGGGATGTAAAGAAGGATGGGAGAACATTCTTGTCTGAGACTATCAGCTTCTTCTGCTGAACCATTAAGGCCAACAATTCTCCAAGGAAATTAACCCAGACAGCATGAAGGCCTGTCAGCTTTTGGGTTAGAAGAGTTCTACATGTTGGAAAGCAAATAAAATGAAGAATCACTAGAAGAAAGTGTAACACCATTTCTAGATCGGGAAACACGTGACCACATAGTGAGAAGCTCTTCAATACAGCTCATGGCTGCCATCCGCACATCCTAGCCATAGAAGATAAAAAACATTAGAATAGACTAGTCCAGATTTATTGTTCTGAAGATTAATTTAAAACATCAAAATACTTAAGATAAATTTTTGAAAACTGCCCCCATTACTTCAAAAACTCCACACTGAATACTGATATACCTGCAGAAGTACAGTCAGAACTGAAAAAAAGGAATAAAAATATGAAATTAAACCTGATTATCACTTGATAATGGAACAAGAAGTGAAGGAAATTCAGCACATAGTTGAAACGTAAGGCTGTCCTCCATTTGCGTACAAAGATATGAAAAAGAATGAAGACTCCCAATTTGGACAGCAGATGAATGTCCTGACAAAAGGACAACTACATATGTTAGTGTTCTTTTGAAAACAACCATCTCTTTTTATTTTTTGTTACACCCAAAAAGAGCCAGATCGTTATCAAGAAATTATAAGCTTTATGAGAAACAGGATAATGAATAAGGATTAGAGAAAACTAAGATTAAGACCTTCTTCTGTAAAGAGTTTTGAAAGATAGTGAGATGGAGGGATCTTGCACTTCGTAACAATGTAATCACAGTGTTTCTTGAAATTATATTTTGATTGGGACATGAAAAAGACAAGTAGACCCTGAAGAGAGGATACCCACTTCCCACTCTTGTCCTGCAAATAGAAGATAAGATCACATAGAGTAGGTCATAATAAAAACAAACAAATACCTAACAAGGAAAGAGAAAAGGAAAATTTCACCAACCAAAGATACATCTTCCGGTGCTTTTAAAATAAAAGCCTCGAGTAACCTCCAAAACAAACAGATAAGCATGTCAGCATTCAATTCTTTCATCTTAGTTCCATTCATGCATTCCAAGAACCCTTTGTGGTCTCCATCCAACATGCCCAAGTTAAACTGTAGATCACATAAGATTGGGAACCAGCAGATTTAGTCAAACAGTTCAGAAAAGTAGTATAAAACCCTAAATATGATGGGTAACAGTGTCAAAAAAAGAACTTTGTTTTACCCGGCTTGCAGATAAAACATCCTCTGAAGACATCAATAGTTCCCACTGAGTTTTAAGTATTGGAAAGAAGGTGTTGAACAATGTTAAAAATTGATCCCCTGAAATAAATAAAATGAAAAGAAGCTGAAAAAAATACAACTATGGAATATAAATATAAAATCAAGCCATACCAAACTAAAGATATAAGATACAATCCATACCAAGAAAAAAAAAAAAAAAAACACTAAAAACAAAGAGAAAGAACATGGACTTACAGATAAGGCTCCAGTTGATAAGTTAGCTAAAAATTAGAGGAAGAATGACTAGTTTTGTTTTTCTTAACTATCTAAATATCATTGAAGTGTGACCCTTATCTAGGTCAAGGACCAAGCTAGCCTGAGTATGTTCTAAACAGAGTAATACATGTATAAATAAAGGCACCTTAACTAAAGCACAAGCCACAAGGCACCACAATATGCATACTGCTAAAAGACAATACTAGTTACCCAGTCTTTCTGATAAAAGGATTTTTTAGGAAACAAAAATAAATGAATATTCAGAGTCCATCCCCAGAAAATATACAAGACAAACATTAATGAAACTTCCATTTTCATGTGTAAACAAGGACTAACATAACCATATGAAATGCACATTATTTTTAGAAAGGCAAACTATGAAACCGTTAGATTTGTCCACCATCAAAGATAAAAATGAAATACAGACAGTAAAAAATAAATTGATGTGCAAGTACCTATTTCTGGCAACACAAGTAATTCTGATAAAACCAAAAAGAACAATGTCTTTGACAGCTCTGACGCATTGCAGCATTCAACCAGCCAAGGCAGATAATCTCCAATATGCATAAGGAATGTTCTTGCCAATATGCGGATATTTTCTGCATTTACTGAGGATATGCATCCAACATCCCATTTCTACATTTATTTTAGGTAAAAAAAATCATTATCTAAAGGCAAAACAGAAACACATTTGAAAGAGATAGTGTTTCAACAAATCATCACCTTATTCTGCTCTGACAAAGAGACAAGATTGGTATACAAAGGCCACTTTATTTCGTTGGCTATTCTCAAGGCCTTAACATTTAATTCATGTGTCTGCGTTAGGGGAAAAAATAAAATATAAAAACCAAGCTACAAGACAAAGATCTTCTTTCAATGTTGACTAGTTAGTAGTAAAAGATGATTTTAGAATAAACCTTTGGAACAATCAAGATCAAGGGGAAAAGTAGTGTTGCAAACTTTTTGGCAAATGAGCCAATTTCCTGGCAACTTATCACAGCATGCTGAAGGCAAGACACAGCAACATCAACTGCTAGAGAAGATTTGTGTTCTGGACCTATATGTCAATATGAACATTAACAAATAGCATATATCTGTGAAAATGTTTGCAATGAGAACACAATGGCTCACACATTCAGGCAAAATCAAACTCACTAGATTCTAAAAGCCCAATGCATCTCCAAAGCACATTCTGGACTGCATCAAGAAGAAATGAAGGATTTACTATTTCAGACAGTGCCTCTACATTTAAAACTGCCTTAACAACACTTAGGTCATCATCATAAAGCCTCCGTGATATTGCATCTTGAATAGTATCAAACCTCTAGATGACAGGAGAAAAAACAATTTAGCAACAGATTCTCATATACAATGAATCTCAACTCAAAATGCAAATAGAATACAAATAAGACAGAACCAGAGGTGTGTACTCATGAAGAATACGTGGGAACTGTAATTAAAGAAACTCCAACTTTGCACCAAAAATGAGGATGGAGAGGAAAAGAACACATTACCGGAGAACCAACAGCCTTGTCATTTAGCAAACTGGGCACATCCAGACCCAAAATGGTGGAATGCCGAATCTCTGCCTGTTGACCATAAATGTAAAATTAAAAGTAGATCCAATCCAATAATAGGTGGATTTGTATCCCAGGAGGTATAGGTTCCTGTATTTTGATATAAATACTGATATTCTATTATATTATAAGAGGGAAAGAAGTTTTAGAATGCCCAGCCAAAACATGTATGTCAGTATGTGCAACCATATGATGCTAGAGACACTTCTATTCCGCCAGAATTATCTTTCCTGGTCACTTTATTGGTAAACAGGCAGTCTATGCTAAGAAATGGAACTTGTGTGACATCCTCAGTGCAAAAATCATTGACGGATTAACCCAGTCTTATCAGTTATCACTATCATTGTTGATCCGTCAATTAGTTTATTCTTCACCCTTTATTTCAATAAATCAAGTTGTACCAGCCCAATGCATCATTAGGAAGGAATTCAAAACAAGAGATGACGTTGGTCATACTTCCCATTCATTCTAAGTGGTTCCTAGAAATACGAATATATATTTTAAGAAGAGACAAATATTATTACCTTTGGATGTTCCAAGGAAAACCAAACTTTTGAATCAATTAATGTATGTGAAAACTCCATATTCTCATCGAGCATCTGGCTTAGTGTTTCATGACAGGACGCCTCTTTCTTGGTCTGCAATTTGGCATTAATTTACAGGAGGAATCCCAGCAATAGAAAACAACAAAGAGATGTGGGATAGAAAGGGGCACAATCAAAACCAATTAAACCTGTAGGAATCTGTGAACTGCTTTTTGCAACTCAGATGGATACTTCTTATATAATGATACCAACATCTGCCTGGTAAGGTTTCCTGACATCATTTTTATAAGAAAACAGCAAGAGTACACAGCAGTTAGAGGAAGAGTAGAATTGAAATATCTGATCTTAAATAATAATTAATATACTTGTAAACTTGTTTGAATTTCTAGAATGTAGCCAATTCATGTTCGAAGGATCATTAACAAATACTCCATATATGTTGATGCAAATTAGAAAATTTTACAATTAAGAATTCCAATCTCAGAAAAGTGCAAACCTGTGTTGGAGGCAGTTAAATCACTGTTTTTAAATGTCCTCAAATGCGTATTTAGCAGCTTTGAGACTATGCGATCAAGTATGCTTTTCACAGGAACAGTCTCAATTATGGCTAATAAAGTCTGATGGAATGCATCATCAGAAGAACTGGAAGATAATATGGGCTAGTTAGACCAAAGCAAACAGAAACACATTACAGTGGTGTAAAATCATTAATTGGCTAAATTTTCAACCTGTACTCAAGAAGGGAGTCCAAGAGCACGCCCAAGAATTTGTCAATGTTGAACTCTTCTGTCAGCCCACTGAGAAATTCCGATATATCCCTTCAAATCAAAACCAGACGCAATATGGATGAGTTAGATATGAAGAAAATCAACAGAAAGAGAGCTATCAATTTGGTAGGTTCTATAAGTACAAGACTAGTAAATACTACCTGATCTCGTTTAGAATACACATGCTCTTCTTTGGAATTATTTCAACAGACTGCAACTGGAACAGGAAAGTTCAAACAAAAGTAAGATGACTTAAATTTCAAGTTTCAGTCAATACAACAGATTTGAGATATATACCAAAAGAGATAAGCCAGCTCTAGACCACAGAATAAGATATAGAAGAGCCTAGGACTTGTTAGAATGCAATATTGCATCACAAGTAACATCCATGCAACAAATATTCTAATAATACCTGGACAAGATTAACTAAGGCCATAAAAGACATGCGAAACGACCGTAAGTCAGTTGAATCCTTTGCATCATTGCAAGCCACATCTACTAGGGAGCGAATCAAGCTTCTGACAGCATTAGGGGACAGGGCTACCTTATAAGCTAGCAAGCTGACAATCATCAAGGCACCAGCCTAAGCAATAATCAGGTCAGAAAGTAATTAGACGTGATGTTGAATCCACGAGAATGTTAAATACACAAAGACAATAGGTTCACCTTAAACAAAAGAAAATTTCCTGTAGAAACATGGAAATACACCCATGAACATTGCAACCAGGCATGTGCAAACAACATATCCAACCCATACAAGATACAAATTAAACTATCCAGCATTTATCAACATCTATAACTCCTTAGAAACAAGAGGGTATAGGGGGAAAACAAAAACAAAACAAAAAAATAAACAATAGATACTTAGCACAGGTCAAGAACAAGGGACATAGAGGCTAATTGTTTTAGTGATTTAAACTTGATAACAAACCTTTTGATCACGTCCTCCTTTACCATGAGGTTGAAGTCCAGAAGCAACATATGGTAGAACTCTCTTTACCACATCATTGTCTATGGTCATTAGCGAGCCCAACACCTCAACAACCACTGCTGTACAAAAGCCAATTACAGGTCTAGATGGCTGAATCTTCTTTGCTCTTGTTGCCTAATAATGCAAATCTTTCAGATTCATGACAAATAGCAAACTGACAAGCTGACAAGTGATCAGATAATGAGCATCACTGGTACTTACATAGTCGCACAAAACATCTAAAATCCCCAAGTCACGGACACATTGTTGCACAATAGCCTTCCTGGAAGGTGGTGCACAAGTGATCTTAACATCATCAAGAAATTTCCATTTAGTGTTTCTGCAACAAGAGTAAAAGACAAAGGTTATTGTCATGCATGCAAAAGCATAAACAGAACTGCCAAATAACATGCATTAGAATATAAAGTAAATTTGCTTACCCTGTGTCTATTAATTTCACAATGTCAACAAATGCATGGGTATCATGGTAAGGCAAGGCACATAAAATTAACTCCTCCTTATTATAGACATGAATCCTGTAATTTCACAATTAAAGTAAATTAGGTCACAAAAAGGAACTAGCCAATAAAATACAATCAAATATGAATCTTATGATTATTTTTTTGTAAACAACAAAAACTAAAAAATTACTTGTATCTTCGAATCAAATACTCTAGTGTCAGCATGGCTGAACGCAATTCAAGATATCCAGACAATAACCACAAATATGAATTGATGGATGCGTTGATTCTGTTGTTTTCCTCAATGCCCATCAACTCTCTATCCAAATCTCTACTCTTGTGACTAAATAAGTCATTTTTGTAATTCCCGAACCTTTCGTCAGTGTTTATTAGGGAATCCAGACCTGAATTGTAAATAATAAATGTGATCAAATGCATAATTTAGGGGGCAGGGACCAAACCACCGGCAATAGACAAATGTTTTTTCTTTCAACTCATTATTTAATAGACAAAGGTTTACAATAAAGCTTTTTACTTTCAACTCATTATTTAAAGATTTCTTCTTTAGACTTTCAGTAACTTATCTTAAAGGATGAAGCAAATTAGTAAAAAAAAAAAAAAAAAAAAAAAAACAATATATATACCCAAGAACAATAATTGTAAAAGTACAACGAGCACGGAGAAATTGCACTGCTAAAATTTAGGCAATCCCCGAAAAGCTGCGTCCCTAATGCAACTTTCTGCTATTAGAGTATGAAATTCTAGTTATTAAGCAAAACTAAGTTTTTAACTACAATTTGAATTGGAGTTGTGTATTTTCTTCTTATTCATTGCAAAAGTGAGATAAACCTGAGAGAGCGATGCTATGAATGGTGTTTATGTCGTAGTCAGCAGCTTTTTCTGGGCTGAATAGGACTGAGGGCCGTGTGAAGGGTTGTTTCTGCGGCGCTGAGTCCGATAGCACTTTAGACTTGATTGCCTGAAGCTGTGAAACGATTGAAGTTGCCATTGTTTCTCTGGTTTCAAAACGACAGAAGAACACAGTTTCCTCCTTTGATTGTTTCTTGGCGACGCAGTGGAGTTTTGTTTATAAAAGGACCTTTCCTGCCCTGTGGATGTTAACCCTGTTTCCGACGGGTTTAGGGTTTTAGGTTTGAGCAGTGTGCTATTGAGGTGGTCAAAAACAATTTTCATTTAGAACCCTACTTTGTACTTAGGGCTTGCGAAAAATATTTAAGAATGTGAATTTTAAATTTCATGAAAAAAAATTGAAAATATTGATTCCATATGTAAAAGGAATTATTGAAAATATTAATTTTATTATTTAATTATATTTTAAATTATAACAAATAATGAATATTTTTAATAAAATTGAATATCTTTAATAGAAAATTGTAATCGACTCAATAGTACTCAAAAAAAATGAATATTTTTAATAAAAATTAATATATCTAACTAGTTATAATGCGTGAATTGTGCAATTCAATTAATGTTCAGCATATAAATTAAAATAAATAAATACTTATTATAATTTTTAAATATCAATATTAATTAATATAAAATAAAAATGATTAATTGTAGGGTGTGTTTGGTTCGCACATGAGAATCGGAATCGGTATGGGTATCAAATACTTGGTAAGGGTAATGGGTTTGGGTGAAAGTATTTTGCATGTTTGGTAATAGGGTCGAATGTGGATGATTATTAATAGTTAGGGAAGAATGGAAGAAGGGAAATGAAACCCTTATTTCATTAGGGTATGGATTTTTCAATTAATGGGGTATTCCAAACCCATAGTAGTATCCTAAAAACCTATCAATCAAACAATAACAATCACTTTGATACTCATACCTTATGCCTAAACCCACCAACCAAACACACCCTTAATATAATCAAAAATAGTATTTTTTTCAATTTGTAATAAAAGTGATAGTAAATATGAGTATTAATGTATATAATTATAATCAATAAAAAAAATATGTCATAACCAATTTCATATTAAAATAAGTTACGTATTTCTAATATGATACTGATAAGTCAGTAAAAGTTTAACTTATTTTTTTTAAGAGTGACACGATTAAATACTTTTATGATCATAAGTTTTTATTGTGTTTATGATTGATATTGTCGTTATTATGTGAATTATTCATCTTTTAAGTGTTAAACTCTTATTTATATTTTAAAATATTACCTTTTTATTATATTTATTATATAATGTTACATTTTAAATTCTTAAATTGAGAAAATTTTTGTCTCACGTATAGTATACTAGTTTTTCATGCGCATTGCGCGAATGAGATAATACCCAATGTTTATTATTGAATAAGTATTTCAAAGTACATTTTATATATAGGAGATTAGGAGATATTCATGTATATGTAATTGAATGTTGAATTTTTTTTATTTAAATCGGTAATTCAAAGTTTATGAATGCAATATACTATATGAGAGATTGATTATAATTGCCACTAAAATAAATGTTTTTGCAATTTTGTAAAAACGATAATCTAAATACTTGGTCTAAAAATGATAGTATAAATAAATACTACTTTTTTGTTTGAATTTTTCTAAGCCTTTTTAATTCTCTTTCGGGTATCAATGTCATTGTCTTTATCTTCAGTACTCTTTTAAAAAAAATATTTATTGGCATTTGGTAATGTGTCATGTGCAATTGAGTTATTGTAGTAGTATAGATGACAACACCATGCAATAAGATTATGATGTAGGAAATTGTGGATTTGTCTCATTATGTTTGTATATATGATTGAGATCTCAGTTGTACTATAAACTCTTGATCTTGCAAGCGCCTATTGATATTCGACCGTGGTAGTTTCCCCCTATATGTTTCATGTGCTGTGAGATGAATGTCGTGCATTCAATTCTCATGTTAAAGTATTGAATAAAATATTAATATTTATTATATTTGTAGAAGGTTAATGAGTAGTACATTTTGTTTTAGTTTCATAACTTGTTACATGATAATAACAACAATAACTTTGCAGGTAGTCTGAATACTGATACGACAATATGTCCAATTATTTCATCAACAGTTTCTACATCCATTTTGCACATGTTTATTTTGAAGTTCATATTATTGAAATTAGTATGAATGAGTGTATACATAGTTTAAAATATTTTAAATTTTCAAATTTTTATTAATTTATTTAATCTTTTTTCTTAAACTATGGATTTCTTTATCCATGACAACTCATTCAACAATAATGGTTGAACCAAATGAACCCCAAGCAGAACACCTAAATGAAAGTCCATAGCTCTTGTATCATAATCTCATTGCATGACGTTGTCATCTATGCTACCAACAATAACCGAATTGCAAATAACACACTACCAACAAAAAGGAAGAGAATAAATAGTAAAGATAAAGACAATGACAAAGTTACTCAAAAGAGAATTAAGAACACTTAGAAAAATTCAAATTAAAAGTAGTATTTATTTAGACTATCATTTTTAGACCAAATATTTAGACTATCGATTTTACAAGGTTGCAGACATTTATTTTAGTAATAATTATAATGAATTTTCTATATTGTTTTGGATACATATACTTTGAGTTAGATACTTTGAAGAAGAATAATGCTCCAAGTATTTTCTACATTGTAATAGAGTCAGTAGTACTAAAAAAAAAAACAAAATTTTTGCGAAAAAAATGTTTGGGTCTCACAAACATAATCCAACTAACAGGGTGCAATAGCCATTTGACTTTCCTAACTACTCTAACTGCCAACTACTTCATCAAACGTTGCGTTTTGGATTGGGTTGTTAAAATACTCTCCCCTTCAGCACAACCTTGTCCTCAAGGTTTGACAAGGTTTGACAAGGTTTAAAGTTGTGAAACTGATACATGAGGTGGTGACTGGTGATATTCCTCCCATGTGACTTCTTCTAGAGACAAATTAGCCCATTGTACCAACACCTCTCTAGTGGAGCATTATTCTTCTTCAAGATTCTTCTTCCTATAATGGCTACAAGTTCTATTAAGGTATGCCCATCAGGACCAACCTTGTTAGGTTCCAACTGAGCATGTCTTCCCATGCTAACCCTTCTCTTAAACTGTGACACATGAAATACTGGGTGGGGATCAATGTTCCTGCTGGCAGCTTCAACCTATAAGCCACTTGCGCTACTCTTTCCAATACCTCGTAGGGTCCATAGAATTTGGAGTTGAGTTTGATATTCCTTCTTACAACCATGATGACCTGTCTGTAAGGCTGCAATTTTAAGTAAACCATATCCCCAACTGCAAATGATCTCTCGTTTCTATTCCTGTCAGCATAATGTTTCATTCTATATTGTGCTATCCTCAAATTATCTTTAACAGGGCGTTTGGTTGGGAGGATGGAATTAGGGGGGGGGGGGGGAGTTGTAATTCGGTGGAATTGCAATTCAATGAATAGAGTATGAATTGAAATTACAGTGTTTGGTAAGTAGGAATAGAAGTATAGGGAATTGAAAGGTAATAATAGACAAAATAACTAAAATGCCCTTATATTGTAATAGTAGTAATAATAATAATAATACCGAAGTAATAATAATAACAATTCTTTTAAATAATAATAATAATAATAAGAGTTAATTCCAGCAATAGTCCCCTGACTATGTTGATTTTCCAAAATTGGTCATTGTCTTTTAATTTGGACGAAAAAGACACTTGACTATTGATTTTGTTCCAGCGTTAGTCCTCCCGTCAAAAGCTGGTTAAATGGACGTCAAGTGGAGGGGTAAAACCGTCTTTTCACATACTCTGTTTATAATACTTGTCGTTCTCCTCTCTATACGCCAAGAGTGTTCTGCTAACCAACTGTGAAAACTCAACTTCTACGGAGGTCGTCGTCGTTGCCGAAGGCATTGGCACGTCCTAAGCATTTCGTGAAGAACCAAATCCCGGACTCCATACTTGATGTGTCTCTCAACGCCGCCATCTCCCTCCTCCCAGCCAACTACAACTTCGAGATCACAAGTGTGTTTAGCGCATCCGCTCCATGGGGGCAAAGCGTGTCGCTTTGCAGTTCCCGGAGGGCCTCCTCATGGTACTCCCTCGTCATCGTCGATATCCTCACTACATTCACTTCCGCCGCCCACTGTTTCGTCCTCGGCGACGTCACCTATGGCGCCTGCTGCGTCATCGACCACTCATCCACGACGCTCTCTGATCTACTGAGCTCCTCATACACTACGGCTACAGTTTCCTGGTGCTTATCGACAAGCTAGGGTACTGTATTCAGGTAACTGCCATATACACATGATCAAAGCTCAACATCTTATTTCAAGTTAACTGGCAAAACAATATCTGTATCTATGCAACTTGAAAGACAATAGCTTACACAAAAATGCAAATGCTCAGACATATGAAAGTATCATGCAGCTTGGTAAATGCCTAAATAAAAGGAAAAATTTATCTGTGTAATAAAGAGGTGACTAACAGCCTTAATCCTTGCTCCTTATTTCCTAGTTGAATAGGTGGTAAAATCTTGCTATCGAATGCATACAGTAGTGCAATACAGACTAACAACCTTGATCTTTGTTCTTGGCTTATTCCCCTTTCCTTTTATACTTGCTTGGTACATGTACTATACACAAATGTATTTTTAATATGCTAAAAATGTGTTGCTCATTTGTGCATGCCTTCCTTTATGTGTTGGTGATTTATATATATCTCTTTTCTAATACTTAGTACTCACTTGATCTCCGAATTTTTGATGTGGTAATGCATGTATTAACTTGAAAACAACATCTGATAGGGTTTGGATAGTAAAAAAAAAAGTCAAAGATGGTGTCCTCTCATTTGAATTTAAGAATCTAGACGTGATGGGTTTCCTGTTTGTATGAGATGGTTGCAGCTGACATGCTAGTGTCTAACAAACTATGAGAATGGGAAGAATTGAATGTCATGGTACCTGATCTATATGATGGTGAAATTAGTCCAGATTTCTCATTACAACTAGGCCAGGTGACCGTTAGTGATTACACAATTCTACCCAGTGGATTATTTGGCATATTTCCTCACGCATTTGATACAGGAAAATCATGCAGTATATTATTTGGCATATTTTCAGCCATCTGCATTTGGTAATTATGCAAGGATGCAACACAGTTCAGCTCATAGATAGGATATTTACACCAACTTTGCTCTAAATCTAGATTAATGAGGACTGTGAAGTATAACAGGAGCTCTAGTTCAAAGACAGACGAGACGGAGAACAACAACGAGCGAGCTTGGATGTTTCTGGCTGCACCCAAAATGTCTTGCTACGTTATTTATGGCTGCAATATACCAGAATAGAAGATGAAGAAGGCAATATAATGAAAAGACACTTTTACCCCCACAAATAACGCCTCACTAACTTATTCTAAACGGAAGGACTAATGTTGGAACAAAATCAATAGTCAAGTGTCTTTTTCGTCCAAATTAAAAGACAAGGATCAATTTTGGAAAATCAACATAGTCGAGGGACCATTGCTGGAATTAACTCTAATAATAATAATAATTCTTTCAAAATAATAATAACAACAACAATAATAATAATAATTCTTTCATAAAATTTTTTTTTAAAAGACAAAGGTTATGTGAGGAGGGGCAAAATTGTCTTTACACCAACAAATTGTTCATCCTCTGCAATTCATGGGAGTTCATTATTTGGAGAGATTGCAATTCCTTCCAACCAAATAATATAGTTTGGGAATTCACTGAATTACAATTCATCCCAAACTACATTCAACCAAACAGGTCATAATATAGTTTAAAATGACAAAAGAGATACACTGAGGCTCAAACCCACCACCTCCCATATACAAGGAAGGGTTTGATGTCACTGGACCACAATGCCCTTGGCAGAAAATATTATGTTATTAGTAAGTAAATAATAATAAAAATTTAACGAATTTTTTCGTTACCAAAATTTGTACATAAATAAAAAATTAAAAAGGTAAAGATGCTAAAAATGAATAAATCAAAGTGTTCAAGTTTATTAATGCAATATCTTCTTTCAATTTTTTTTTTTTGCAATATCTAACAATTAAAAATCCTGATTGGTTGGATCATATGACGTGTCATTTCTGTTTTCATCCTAGCCGTCCAAACTAAAAATCAGAAAAGGAGCAATAGGCCAGAGCTTTGACGTGGCTTAAGCTCGCCTATCGTCAGCTGTGGGTCGTTAACCCAACTGATAACTTCTCCACCGCGCCGGAATGTCTGCAACGTCAGCTGTCGTACCCGTTCCGGCTCCCGCCGCTGTCTCGCTAAACCGCCTTGTTAATCTCCACCAAACTCCCGTTCCGTTATTCACTCATTGCCCTTGCCCACGAAAGTCAGCTGCAATTTCGTCTTCATTTATCAGCAGATACAGCAACCATGGCTTCCTCTCCCGGAAGGTTTCTCACACCTCGCTCTCAGGCCTCAGAATTAAACCCCTCTTATCTCCTGTCATGGAATGGCAAGATTGCACGTAAATTTCTCCCTTTGTTATCTACCTTGGAGTATATTTCTTTCTTTTTCCCTGAATTGTCCTTGGGATTATAAATCTGCGTTCACGGAGTCTGATTTTTGAACGCTAATTGATCTGATAATTGCAGGGTGAAGATGGACATAGATGTGCCCACTTCAATTGCTTATAAATGCTATGCTGATCGTGAAGCCATTCCTCAGTGGATGCCTTTTATTTCATCTGTTAAGGTGCGCGCTAGAATATCGTGTATTCATTCGATTCTTTAGCTGCTTTAGTGATATCAAGATACCACTGGACTAAATGCTCGGTATTTGTTATAACAAAGTTTGATTATACAACTTCTTGAGACTTAGGTTTTTCTGTTTGTAAGAATTCCTACTCTCTATCTTAAAACTTGGATTTTTATAGATCTTATTTATCAAATTAAATTGAAATTGAAGTGTAGTACTTCTCAAATGTAGTTCATACATTCATTCTCTCTCTCTCTCTCTATATATATATATATATTAGTTAGAACACCAGCATCACCCATCGTCCTTTGGAATTTTCCACTAAGGGAACTTGATTTAGATTCTACTGTCAGATTTTGGAGGACAAGCCTGACCTATCTCGATGGTCTCTCAAGTATAAAGCATTTGGACAGGATATTGAATTCTCATGGCTTGCCCGTAATATGCAAGTAAGGCTGCCTTCAATTAGCTCCTTATTGTTCTCCCATTAACTTTTTATTATCTATATGCACATTGTTATGCTGCCATTCATGTTGATTCTGTTCTTGAGCAGCCTATTCCAAACCAGAAGATTCACTGGAGATCTCTTGAAGGTCTTCCTAATAGGTACTGAATGTTATGTGGTCAACTTTTCTGATGTTAAATATTTTGTCTCTTTTAAGCGTTTGGTGCTCTTGAAGGAGGCTTTTAGAGCTGGCGTTTTTATAATCTTTATTTGATAGACTTTTGCTTTTTGCAAAACAAAAATGAGGGAAGTTAAGAAGATTGTATCAGGCCGTTGCCTCTGCAAGTTAACTTAACTTTACAGTTTACACACTTTCTTAGTATGGAATAATGATTTTCTGGACTATTCTCCAGCTCAAGTAGAGACAAAGAGATAGGAAGTGATCCATAATTTAGTACACATGCTTCATTGATTTAACAAATGTGATTAGATAGTTCATGATTTTGCTATGAACTGTCTACTTTCAGTTGATACCATATTCTTTTGTATATGACAGAGGAGCTGTTCGATTTTACCCTAAAGGTGCTTCATCATGTACTGTTGAAGTAAGTCGGTTTTTTGTTTTTTAAACAAAAGATTATGTTTAGAGTTTCATTGGCTTCTGTTTTTTACTCTAAAAGAAAAATTATGACTGCCAATTTTCTCTTCACTGGAAACATATACGGAGTATTCAAGTAGTGGTCAAGGGGAATATATGTTTGCAAGGAGCAAATATATAAAGAAAGGTTTTTTAGACTGATTTATTATAGCCAATAATAATGATACCATATTAGGGATGATCTTGTGTCCTAAATTAGTGCAAATTTTGGTCATTATTGAAAAGGTGTGCCCCGACTACAAACCAGAGGAGTTATATTCTCATTCTGTTTTTTGTTATTTCAGCTAACAGTTTCATACGAAGTTCCTCCATTGCTGACTCCAGTGGCATCTGTAAGGATTCCAAACTTTTATTTAACATGAACTATGTTCCATTTGAAAGAGAGAGGGTGGAGATGAAAGGTTTTTGTATTTGTTTGTCCAGGCATTGCAACCTTTCCTTGAAAGCTTACTGGTCCGCGGGTTGGAACGGTTTGCAAAATTTGCCAAAGGTCACGCAGCTGCGCAGCAATAAGATGTGTAACTTTTGTTGGCTGGAACATTAAATATGTACACATTTAATGTAATATACACACACTGTGATGCGAAGTCAGCTTCAGCAGTTGCTGAGGTTGCTCCACTGTTCATTTTTTACGAATAATTATGTCACATTACATGTGTAAATAAATACGAGAACAGCTCAACCAACACAAGAGATACCTAAAGGACCAGAATGTTAATTGTATGTATCTTATTATGTACTGTACATCAAAAGAAATGGGTATCTAAGCTAAGCAGCTGCCTAACCCCTACCCCCATAGCCAAAAATACTACAGGAATTGAATTATTACACAACCAATTCAGATGTATACACTCCTACTCCTCCTCCAAGTCCAAGTAGAGGCACATCACCTAACAAAATTGCTACTTGCAAACAGCTTTGCCCTCCCCAATGGCGAAATAAAAAGGGCAATATTTGAAAATTGTCTACATTCAGCTGCTGCCATTCCCATTTAGCAAGCTTCGTAGGCTGCCTATGGCTTCCGCAGATAAGTTACAGCACCTTAATCTTCGGTTGCGGGTTGGGGATGGCTCGGGATGATCAAAGGACGTAAAACAGACAATTATCACTGTTAGATTATCAAATGTGTTTAAGCGGAGGGCCTCCATGACAAGGTCCTTTGCACACTGTTCAGGGTCATCATGCCTTCTCAGCCCTCGGCGCACGAGACTAACTGCTTGTTGACTTGACATAACATCCCAGATCCCATCACAACCAATTATGAGGAATTCGTCATCCTCAGTCAGAACAATTTGTCTCAATTCAGGCTCTGCAATTAGAGGAGATGGAGATCCGCGAGGCAGTTTCATGTCCCAGTCCCCTAATGCCCGAGTCACTGATAGAACACCGTTGAGATAACCATCATCAATAAATGCGCCCAACTCTTCAACCCGCCTTCTCTCTAATGCATAATTCGGTCTGTGGTCTTGAGACATATCAAATGCCTCTCCTTTCCGGCAAAGAACTGCTCTACAATCTCCCGCATTGGCTACCATTAAAAGCCTGGAAAGGATCAAATATTCAGGCACAGGGAACAAAACATAATTTGCCAACCACAACATGTCTAGTTCTACTACCAAATTTTATGACCAGACTTCCTAAAGTGATTTTCAAAAAATCAAAATATGGATCTGACTGTTAAGTTGAAAGCAAAAATCCTTTACATGAAAATGAAATTAAACCAAGATAAGGAAATAATTATTTTCTCCACAATTCATTTTAGATGCTTGCAAAAGGCATTGCACCTTACCTTCCCAATACAACAGCTGCCAGTGCAGTTGTTCCTGAAGAACTGCTAACATTACACTCATCAGCCAGAGCAAGATCTGCAAGCAGAAATCCTTTGCGCAGACTATTCTCAACCTCTCCTAAGAAAGCATCATTCACTTCAGAAGTCTGGGGGAAGTTAGCATCTTTGAAAAAAAATCTAATGACATTTTTCCGGACGTAAGCAGCTGCTTCAGGTCCTCCATGACCATCAAATATCTGCAGTGATAAGCCCACCGTATTAAATCACTACTAAATGATCAAGATTCAAGAATGATAGCTAGGGAAGAAATAACAATTACCCCATAGAAAGCGCTAGGTTTTGGAAATGTGAAAAGTGACCCCAGATGTGTAGATAAATCATCTATCTTTATATGCTCATCTTCCATGTATCTGCGTGGCCCAATATCAGCAAAACTACCAGACCGGATGCTGGGAACAAATTGCAAAACAGCAGAGCCCTGGGGTTTAGCATCCTGACAAATTAAAGACATGAGCTTGTGTCAATTTCGCAGTAATTCAGAGGTGCCATGGTAAGAACATCTCATAGATCGGGAGCGCATAATGATAATGATAAGAAAAATGAAAGAAAAAGGCTCTAAGCTCGTGATACTCTTGTTATAGCCGGTGCCTTTTTCTCCTTCCTTCTTGTGTGTAGTATAACCAAGGTAAAAGCATCTTTAACCAAATCGTTGCAAGTATTTAAGGGTCGGTACACAGTAGATTTCAAGATCCAAGCAGGTTGTAGAGAATGGGATGCAAATAAACAAGTATTTCAGAGTTGCTACTTTTACCCGCATACTTTATTTCTCCAGCAACGAGGAAAATTCAGCAAATAAAAAGACATACCAGGCCAGAAGAGGGGACATCCAAGGGAGGGAGGCTCTTTTGGACTATAATCTCGGCTTCAGCTCCCATCTTCTTCTTCTTCTTTGATTTACTTATTTGTGTTTTCTGAGTTGAGTCTTTTTGTTCCTGGAAAGAATTGAATCAACTGCAGCTGCTGCTTTATTAATTTTCTCTTGGCTCCGATGAAGGCAACCAAACCAAACTTTTCCTTGACGCAAACGGAATCTTCTTCTTAATAGACGAAAGCAAAGGAGGAAGACGACGACGATGACGATTTCTGGAACTTTCTTTGTTTTCAAAAGCGAACCAAACTGAATAAAAGAGTGGTTGGGTTGGAGTTGGAGTTGCATATATACAGTATACAGGCCGACGTATCTGGTCGTGGGTTCACACGCTAAGCTACTGCGTTGAAAATATGGACACGCAACGTCTCCCCTCCCGTGTACGGTCGAGTTGGATTTAGTCCGTCCAGACAATTTTATAAAATAAATATATCCCTATAGACCAAAGTTGTACTCGGATTTGATTATTATTGTAATTGTTATACGTAATGAATGATGATGATGCAGTGCTATTTGATTCGCCATCACACAATTGTTTAATTCAAAGAAGCTTCCAATTCCAAGAGAATAGAGATGTTGGTCCAATTCTGCACTCTGCTTTGGCCTTTGACCCTGTCTTCTCTTTCACTTTTACTCCTCCCTGGGGTGGTTGACTTTTGCTAAATGTCATCAAATATTGATCACCTAAATCATGGCAATATTGTAAATGCGGAGTATGAAAAAGCTCCACGTTATAAATTGAAAACAAACCAATTTTTTTTTTTTTTTTAAATCTAGTACCTAAAAGGGCCTGTTTGGTTGGACGTAGTTTGGGAAGCAATTCATTGAATTGCAATTCAGTGAATTCCCAAACTACAGTGTTTGAAGTTCTTTTCGTTCATACTGCACCGATTGTAGATTACTGCGGTCTGTTGGGTTGAGCGACTATTTCTAACATGGCAAACATATGGTACACCCCTTGTAATGGGAGGGGTTGATACCTATCTCTTAATCTCCCGGGTAAAATCTCACAAATTGTTGACATCTATTTGACTTTTAATTTGTGGAGTTCAAGGTTGCAAAAATCACCTAGGCGCCCTCTAGTCGCCTAGTTTTTTTGTTTTTTTTTTTAAATTAAAAATATATATATTTTAAGTGTTAATAATTGTAAAGTGTTTAATATTGTAAGTCTTTACACTTTAATATTTAAATAGTTAATACTTATTAATTTATTATTTATTAGTGCATTACATATTAGTTTAATTTAGTTATTACTTATTATTTTATTAAGTTATTACTTATTAAACTATTACAACACGTTTGGTTCACGGAATGAATTTTGAGGTAATAGGAATGCTATTCCATAAGGAATGGAATATGCAAGGAATATAATAGGAATTGTATTCTATTGTTTGGTTCGCGGAAGGAATGGAATTTAGGAATTATATTACAGTGTTTGGTTGGTTTAAGGAATAGAAATGAAATATGTTTTAAAAGACAAAAATACCCTTATAAAATATATAATAATAATAATAATAATAATAATAATAATAATAATAATAATAATAAGGGCATATTATTATTATTATTATTATTATTATTATTATGTAATACTAAAATAAAACTTATAATAATATTAATAACAATAATAAGAAAAAAGGAATAAAATAATAATAATAATAATAATATAATAATATAATAATAATAATAATAATACAAAACAAAATTATATATAAAATAATTTTTTAAAACACAAATTAGAGTTTTTGATCCCACATTGATAACTCATGAAGAGGAGCTCATTTGAGCTCCTCTATATAAGAGAAGCATTGTTTCTCTTTTGAAATTAACAACAAGATGAGGAAGCTTTAAAGAGCAAAATCTCATTCATTTAAGGAGCTTTAATTGCTCTTGTTACAAGTTTTTTTAAATTAAAAAAATGTATTATTATTATTAATATTATTAATTATTAATATTATTAATATTAATTATTAATTACATTTTTTTTATATAAATAAATATATATTTAAATAAACAAATATTATATATAAGAATTATAATATAATAAAAAGGGTATTTTTGGTAATATAGTATAAAAGCTATTCCCAAATACTTGGGAATAGCTAATACTAGGGGGTCCATTCCCGGGAATAGAATGACGAAACAAACAATGGAATAGGTCTATTCCCGGGAATGGTATTCCATTCCCGACCATGTTATATATATATATATATATATATATATATATATATATATATATATATATATATATATATATATATATATAAAAGAAGAAGCCGACCGGTGGCCTAGGCGGCCTAGGCGCCGCCTAGTCGGTCGGCGGGCTAGGCGGTGCCTAGGCGCCCGGCCGCAGAGGAGGCCGATTTTGGCCTTCCTCGACGCAGCTGGGTGTCGTCTAGCGCCTAGGCGCGATTTTTGCAACACTGGTGGAGCTATAAGGCAGGTCGGGGTGATCCAACTTTTGCCCGCAACAGCACTGGATGCCTAACTAATTGAAGTAACCTAGGCGAGTTAGCTTCACATTGGATGCAACAGAGATTGCCTACCAGTTCTAGAGTGATTATTTCTAATGTGGCAAGCATATGGGATGAATGTTTGTGTATTGAATGAATCAATCTGAGTTACAATAATTACATAAATACATATCAACAACTACACAATAAGAAGTCTAAAGGAACTACACTACTAGAGTCCTATTACTCCCCCGCAAGCTTAAGGTGGTAAACACACAACATTAAGCTTGTCCCGAAGAAGAACAAACCGCTTTACAGACAGCGGTTTAGTAAAAATATCAGCAACCTGATCCTGTGTCGAAACAAAGTGAACCTGGAGATCTCCTGAAGCCACCTTATCCCGAACAAAATGATAATCCACCTCGACATGCTTAGTACGAGCATGGAATACTGGATTAGCACACATAGAAGTGGCGCCCAAATTATCACACCATAAAACCGGAGGAGCAGACAGAGGTAACCCAATCTCAGTGAGAAGCGAGACAACCCAAGTGACCTCGGCTGCAACATCAGCAAGCCCCTTGTATTCAGCTTCGGTGGATGAGCGAGCTACAGTCCGTTGTTTGCGACAGACCCATGATACTAAATTGTCACCCAGGTAAACAGCAAACCCGCTGGTGGACTTCCGATCAAGAGTATCACCGGCCCAGTCAGAGTCGGAATAGCCATGCAAAACAGTAGCTCGAGTAGAACGCAACCGTAGACCGAACTGCATAGTAGCCTTGACATATCGGAGCACCCGCTTCAGCATAACCCAGTTCGAAACAGAAGGCGAATGCATGTGCTGACACAGCCGATTGACCGCAAAGGAGAGATCCGGCCGCGTGACAGTTAAGTACTGTAACGCACCCGCAAGACTCCTGTACTGAGTAGGATTGTCAAAAGGAGTGTCGGAGTCCGAATCAGAAGAAGCACGAGCCGTGGACACAGGTGTAGACAACGGCTTGCAATCAGTCATACCAGCGCGATTAAGAATATCAGCCATGTACCGACGCTGTGAGAGAATATAGCCACCATCAACTGGTACAGTCTCAATCCCAAGAAAAAAGTGTGGAACACCGAGGTCTCGAATCTTAAAAGTAGAAGCCAAGCGCTGTAGAAGCTCAGAAACAAGAGATGAATCGCTCCCCAAAACGAGAATGTCATCTACATAAACAAGAATAAATAGATGTGACCCAGCACTCGACCTGTGAAACAAGGATATGTCAGTTTTAGAAGGCGTGAACCCAACTGAAAGCAGAAAATCGTGCAAGCGTTTGAACCAAGCCCTCGGAGCTTGCTTCAACCCGTATAGAGACCGCTGAAGATGGCACACATGATCAGGAAAGTTGGGATCAAGATATCCCGGTGGCTGCTTCATATACACTGTCTCAGCCAAACGCCCATTCAGGAAGGCATTGTGCACATCCAACTGTCGAAGAGTCCACTTCAGAGACAAAGCCAAAGAAAGAAGCAGACGAACCGTGGTAGGCTTCACCACCGGGCTAAACGTGTCAAAGAAATCCTCACCAGCGATTTGATTGAACCCTTTCGCGACCAACCGCGCCTTATATCGTTCAATCGACCCGTCTGCCTTCCGCTTCGTCCGAAAGACCCATTTACAGCCCACAACATTCATGTTCGGAGTAGCCGGAACCAGCCGCCACGTCTGATTATGCAATAGTGCATTGAACTCCTCATCCATCGCAGTACGCCACTCGGAGTGAAGAACGGCTTGAGAATAACAGGTGGGATCCCCACCAGTAGCCAAAAGAGCCCGTAAAGGAGACGAAGACTCCATATGACGAAGACGCATGGTATGAGACCGAGGCGGAGGTGGTCCACCACGACCCCGACCACGCCGAGAACGCGGAGCAGCAATAACTGGCCCAGCAGGCTGAGGAGAAGAATCAACTGGTGGTGAGACAGGCACAGTAGCAGGCGGCTCAATAGGCACAGAACCAGGCGAAACAACCATAGAACCGGCACCCCAGGGCTCCATAGGCAGAGAAGAACAATCCTGCACAACAGAACTAGCCAAAGGAAAAACAGCCTCATCAAAACGAACATGCCTACAGACAAATAGCTTACCCGTATTGAGGTCCATGCACCGATACCCATGAAAAGACTCAGGATACCCAAGAAAGACACAAGCGGAAGACCGAAACGCAAACTTGTGACGATTATAAGGACGTAGGTATGGAAAACAAAGACATCCAAACACCCGGAGATGGGAATAGGAAGGCTCAGACCTAAACAACTTAGAATAAGGACTAGTCATCTGAATAGCGGAGGACGGCAATCGATTAATGAGATATACCGCAGCCTCAAATGCATAGTCCCAATAACGAAACGGAACCGAGCCCTGGGCCAGAAGAGCAAGCCCAGTCTCCACAATGTGTCTGTGGCGACGCTCAACACGGCCATTCTGCTCATGCGTATAAGCACAAGACTTACGATGAACAATGCCAAGCGAAGCTAAGACAGAACTCAACTTATTGTACTCACCCCCCAGATCAGACTGAATAGCCTTTATTTTACAGGAAAACTGATTTTCAACCATTGTTCGAAATGTAGCAAACACACAGTATAAATCAGATTTGAGACGTAATGGAAACAACCAACAATATCTAGAAAAGTCATCAACGAACAAGACGAAATAACGATAACCAGTACTAGATAAAATAGGCGCCGGGCCCCAAATATCTGTATAAATCAAATCTAAAACTGCAGAACTTTGCGAATTAACACGTGGTAAAGAAAAACGGGAGGACTTTCCCAATTGACAAGACGAACATAATTGAGTAGAAGTCATATCTAGCTTGCTAACAGAACAACTACTTAACACTTTATTTAACACCCGAAAATGAGGGTGCCCTAAACGACTATGCCACACACTTGATGAAGCCCGGGCAGACAAAAACGCAGAAGGCACGAATGGAGACACAGGAAGCCGCAACGTGTATAGCCCACCGACACTCGGACCTCTAAGTAGCGGAGTTTTGGTGATGATATCCTTAACCACAAAAAAAGAAGGATAGAATTCAAAATAAACATTATTATCACGGGCAAATTTCTGAACAGAAATCAAAGAATGAGACAGTTTAGGAACCACCAAAACACTAGACAAATTAAGAGACCGAGACGAGGAAAAACGGGCATGACCAATACGGGTAATAGACAAACCTTCGCCGCTTCCAACCCGAAGAGAGTCAGAACCACGATAGGCCTCCGTGTCTGCTAGCACATCCTCCGACGGCGTAGCATGGTGAGTAGCTCCCGTGTCCGGAAACCATGCCTGGGAGTGAGACGCCGAATCACCAGGAACAGCCGCAACATTAACCTGCGGAGACGCCAAACCAGATGAATACCAGATGAATGTTTGTGTATTGAATGAATCAATCTGAGTTACAATAATTACATAAATACATATCAACAACTACACAATAAGAAGTCTAAAGGAACTACACTACTAGAGTCCTATTATATGGTACACCCCTTGTAAATTGTAATGGGAGGGGTTGAGACCTATCTCTTAATCTCCCAGGTAAAATCGCACAAATTGTTGACATCTATTCGACTTTTAATTCGTGGAGCTCAAGGTTGCAAAAATCGCTAGGCGCCTAGTTTTTTTTTTTTTTTTTTTTTTTTGAAAAAAAAAAATTAAAAATATTTTAAGTGTTAATAATTGTAAAGTGTTTAATATTGTAAGTCTTTACACTTTAATATTTAAATAGTTAATACTTATTAAGTTATTATTTATTATTTATTAATTATTAGTGCATTACGTATTAGTCTAATTTAGTTATTACTTATTATTTAATTATTTTATTAAGTTATTAGTTATTAGACTAATTAATACATTATAACATTAATAGTTTAAATGTTTAAGATTTTTTTTTTTTTTTTTTAAACCAGCTGGTGTCCTAGGCAGCCCAGGCAGGCTAGGCGCCGCCTAGCGCCTAGACGCGATTCTTGCAACATTGGTGGAGCTATAAGGCAGGTCGGGATGATCCAACTTTTGCCCGCAATAGCATTGGATGCTTAACTAATTGAAGTAACCTAGGCGAGCTAGTTTCACAGTGGATGCAACAGAGATTGCCTACCAGTTCTAGAGCGATTATTTCTAACGTGGCAAGCATATGATACACCCCTTGTAATGGGAGGGGTTGAGACCTATCTCTTATTCTCCCGGATAAAATCTCACAAAGTGTTGACATCTATCCGACTTTTAATTTGTGGAGCTGTAAGGCAGGTCGGAGGTGATCCAACTATTGCTCGCAACAACAGTGGATGCCTAACTAATTGAAGTAACCTAGGCGACCTAGCTTCACAGTGGATGCAACAGTGATTGCTTTCCAGTTATAGAGCACACTCTCCGACTAGGATTTAGAATTATATGGGGGAGAGAGGGAGGGGAGGGGGGAGACAAGTTAGAAAAAAAAATGCGATTTAATTATTATGGTACTTTGGTTATATTACAAAAATTTAAAACTGATCAAGAAGACGGACAATGATAAAAAAGAGTGGCTTGAATAAATGTTGTAATCCAGATATGCTACCATTCATTCGAAAGCTGTGCATCATTCATTCATAGGATAAAAAATGCAGGATGCAAACAACCATTTTTTGTTCAGCTTAATAGTAGTGCATACAGGCATCAATGATGGAGTGGTTTGAAAAAAAAAGAAGAAAGAGTAAAGGGAAAGAGGGAGAAAACAAAAATAATGGTAAATATGTAATTTCTTTAAAATTTGAGGGTAATTTAAAACAAAAAAAAAGTTCAAAAGTTAGATAAAAAAATTGCAGCCACATGATTAGAGATCAACGGCTAGATAGGAGTGCCATTTTTCAGGGGCAATTGGTATTTGGTTAACTCCCAAATCTATATAACTATATAAGTATGATAGGGGAAAAGCATCGGAGATTAGAAACCCTAGTGTAAAAAGTCATCAAAACGCCAATCTTGGGGAAAAGTTTGTAATTGAGCTCAGATCGTCGAAGGCTATGGACGATACTTGTGCAGTGTGCGCGGAAACCCTAGAATGGGTTGCATATGGTGCCTGTGGTCACAAGGATGTGTGCTCTACTTGTGTTGCTCGTTTACGATTCATCTGCGACGATCGACGATGTTGTATTTGTAAGACCGAAAACAGTATTGTCTTCGTTACCAAGGTTCCTACCCTTAATCATCCTGTTTTTTTTTCATCGTAAATTTTTGAATTTAAAAATTTGATGCCGTTCTTGTTTCAAAAATAAAAAATAAAAATTGATGCCGTTACCGATGCACTGGATTTGTGAAATTCTTCTCCCAAAAGGTTGAATCCTGACATTCTGACTGAATAGCTGCGTATCATTTATTCTGATAAACTAAAACTAGTTGTATTTTACCTAACATTAGCTGTGGTGAATGTTGTTCTAATGGCCCTCTTTTCTCCTGCAGGCTATGGGAGACTATACCCGTATCATAAGCGACTTTGCAGTTTTTCCACCTGAACCAAAAGAGGGTCGAGCAGGGTCATATTGGTATCATGAAGGCATTCAAGCTTTCTTCGATGATTCTGATCACTATAAGATGATCAGAGCCATGTGCAGGCTATCATGTAGTGTGTGTGATAGGATGGAGGAGCAATCTGGAGAAGGCCCTAAAAGAAGGGGGAAGTTCAGGAACATTGAGCAGTTGAAGGGTCATCTGTTTCACCAACATAGACTGTTAATGTGCAGTTTGTGCTTGGAAGGACGTAAGGTGATATTTGTATCATGTGTCTATTTCTTTTTCATTTTTGATTTTGCATACTGGAAAGAGCATCATAATTCATACATAAGGGTGGAAAGAAACACACAAGTACTTGCTCTCTTTTAGGACTATCTGAGAAACTTGTGAACTTAAAACATGAAATTTGAACATCAAAGATTTGTTTGAGGAGTCATTGTTGGAATGCTTACTCTCACTGAATATTAAGGAGGAATAATATTTGGTCAAATCAATTTGGACCAACTAAGGTCTTTGCAACCTTTTTAGAGTCAGACCACTTATCTCGTGTTTTCTTTAATGAAGCTTTAATTAGCTTTATTGTTTAAATGCTAGCAAAGTGATATTGTTCACTTTATTGCAAATGAACTTCATATTTTGCATTGTAACTTAAGTAGAAGATTTAGTTAAGACATTTGTGCTGTCATTGTAAGTTGAGCTTATTTGTTTTATCTTATGGACTGACAAGTTCATTATCTGTTGTGGTAGGTATTTATTTGTGAGCAAAAACTCTATACTAGAGCACAGCTAAATCAACATATAAATAGTGGAGACTCTGAGGTTGATGGAACTGAGAGTGAGAGAGGTGGCTTCATGGGGCATCCTATGTGTGAATTCTGCAGAACACCTTTTTATGGGGATAATGAGCTGTATTCACACATGTCCACCGAACACTATACTTGTCATATCTGCCAAAGGTAATGTATAAATATGATAATTCAGTCATTACCATCACAGGTAATGCAAGTATACCAAATATAACTTATCAATGTTCTTTATTTTGCTGATTCATGTAGGCAGAACCCTGGACAATACGAGTACTACAAAAATTACGATGATTTGGAGGTCAGAATTTTCTGTTTCACATATGATATTGTATTCTCTGTGAGCAATTTGAAGGTGAAGTTATCTAATATGAGTATATCTTTCTTTGCAGATGCATTTCCGTGGTAATCACTTTTTATGTGAGGATGAGTCTTGCCTATCAAAAAAGTTTATTGTCTTTCAATCTGAAGCTGAATTGAAGGTTAGCATTATTGTGTTCATAACGGGGCTGTGTCATGCTCTTTTCCTGATACTTCCTATTTTTTGCTTGGATAGAGAGGATATGTGTAATTTTATAGGTTGCAATTAATGACATAGTTTTTCCAATTAAATTTCAGAGGCACAATGCTTTAGAGCATGGAGGTCGTATGTCTCGTTCCAAACGTAATGCTGCACTGCAGGTATTATTAATATTAATCCTTGGCTGGTCCTAAATAAAGAAATTCAGGTGCATGCTCACTCTGAATCACATTTTGTGGCCGCCCGGGGGGGTGGTGGTGGTGCTGCTGCTAAACTGCCCACACCCACTAAGGGACAAAATAAACAAAACTAAAATAAAATTATAAAAAAGAAAATGTATATTTTTCAAGTGTCTTTTAGCTGTTACATGATCTACATTATTATTAATGTTTTAATAGTTTGTCAGTTATCATTTTTATATCTGCACAGTTACCTACAAGTTTTCGGTATCGGCGGAGTAATGATCAAGATGGTCGACGAGGAAGGGGACGCACATTCAGGCGTGATTCCTCTGATGCTGAATTATCCATGGCCATTCAAGCCAGTCTGGAGATGGCTAATTCAGATAGGAGATTACAAGATGCATCATCTTCTAGTGCTAGAGTTGTACCCGATCATGCAGAAACAAGTGATTTTGACCCCCTTGTTCCGCCATTTGAATTGTCAACTAATACAGATTCTGTATTGCCATCAAGATACCGTCAAGCCTTATCACAGAGTTCAAGAAATGCCCCACTGGTAGATTCCTCATTTCCTCCTCTTCCTTTGGCTCCTGGAGGTAGTCTTGATAAGTCTGAGTGTTTACCTATGAACACTATGGCTGCTCATCTCCGTCAAGAAAACAAAAAATCTGCTCTTGGCAAGCCTGCAGCAAGCCGGACATCTACACAACATGCAACTACCCAACGTAATTCTTGGCCTGTGTTAAGTAGTGCTTCAGGGTCAGCATCTAGTTTTGGTAGTAAGCAAGCAGCTGAGAATGTTTCTGCACCTGCAATCAGCCATCAACATGCTTGGCCTTCAGTAAATAGTGCTCAATCAACTTCTGTCCGAAGTAAACAGTCAATTGTTAAGGGCCCTACATCGTCTGGCAATCAAAGTTCCAGCCAAAGTAGATCTGTGTCTGTTCAAGAAATTACTTCTACTGATTCTTTCAGTTCAATGAGAAATCAGACTAGTAGCAATGGAATAAACCACTCCACATCAGTACCAAACCGTGTTGAGAATGGATCTTTTGATTCGTCTTCATCTGTCTTTCCTCCTGTTTCAGTGCACAAGTTGCCTGGACATGCACAGGCTACAGAGGATGTAAAAGATGTCCATACTGCAAACAAATCTTTGGTTGGAAGGATACAAGCTGCCCTGGATTTTGATCAAGATAAGTATGCTGCATTTAAGAACATATCAGCAGAATATCGTAATGGTGTAATTGATGCAGTGTCATATCTAGCATATGTTGACGAGTTTGGTTTGTCAAATCTGGTTCCTGAGTTGGCTAGACTTTGTCCTGATTCAAAGAAACAGAAAGAGCTGATTGAGACCTATAATACTAACTTGGGGAGCTTTGTTCCGGAACAGAATGGTCGGAGAAGTGAGAGCCCATTGAAAGGCAGTAATGGCTTTAATAAAGGTAAAGGTAAAGGTAAAGAGACGTCCATTGATGCTGGAGAGAAGAGATCAAAGGAAAAGTTAGCGGATGATATCATAAACACTGCAAAGAAACTACAGTCAAGCATCAAGCTTTCAGAAGAAGAGGTAGAAGTATTATCAAAGGATGGTTATCGCGGTACTAAAGGAAAATCAAAAGTGATAGATGATGCATCAGGAGTATCAAATGCATGTTCTAAACCTTTATCGGTGAAGACTCAGAATGACTCATTATCAGACGGTGGGGTTTGTCAAAATCTAGGTGATGGTGATAGAAGAAAGCAAAAAAAGAAAACATCAAAATTCATTAGAGTACGCCTAGGTGATGGATCTGCTGAAGCACTACTGAATCTAAGGACTCCAAATCCTGCAGATACTGATTTTAAAGATCCATCATCAGATGGACATAGTAGTAGTGGAAGTTTACCTGTGCAGGGTGTTTGGCGAAGTGGTGGAGTGCAGAGACTGTTCAAGGGGGCCTAATAATTGGTACGATGCATGGAAGTGGAAGCAGTTAATTGGTTGTGGGTTTTCAGAAAAGTTCACTTGATTTTAATTGTGATGGGAAAACAACTTGTTCATGGAGAGGGGTTGGGGGGGTTGTCTTTTGCCTGTGTTTCTATTATTGTGCTTAGATTAGTTGGTTTCAACTCAACCATGATTGTGCTTTGCAATTTCTTTTCAAATCCCATCTTTTGGTGGCGCAATACATGTTGATTTTGCTGAATTGTATATGGGAACCCAAGAACGTACCAAATATACAAATAAGGGAACTGGTGATATTGGTTTTTGATATGAGAACAACCTAGATAAAGTAGTTGCTCTGTTCTTTTCTTTTTTCGTTTACGCCTTGGCTTTAAGTTTTTTTTTTTTTTTTTTTTTTTTTTTTTTTTTTTTTTTTTATAGGACTGGTATGAGAGAGATGCCTCAGATCATTCGTTGCATTTATGTGCTATGCTTGGCAATTGGGATGAGTTAAAGAAAGGTGCCATGCTTTCCATTCACAAGAGGATCGGCATTTGTTTGTTAGAACCATACAAATATACAATCACACCAAGTTCCTTGACACAAATTCATCATTATTATAACAAATATATATATATATACCTTGCACACGACTTTAAAGAATGTACATAATTCCAAATTTCCAATGAGGTCACCACAGTTCACTTAGCATAAACATGTCAATAAAGTTATATGTAAAACACGTGAGTGACGCAACTTAATTGGGAGCTATAGCACCAAAGGTTTTCTCGCTGCTGTAGCACATGTACAAGAACCCATCTTCATCCTTAAATGATTCGTACACAGAATCCATCACCGCCGCTGCAAAAACATGCATAATCATACTAAATGAGTACGTGTATAATAAAATCAGTTGAGGGCAGGCTAAGATATAGTCCAGGAATCAAATATTAAACTACTACGGTACATGTTTGAGGCAAGGTGTTCTCCACAAATACAAACAGAGCCTTCCCGGGAGCCAGATGAAGGCGAACACTCAAGATGTGGATAAACTGCCCGATAGACATGTCTCGGGGTACAAGGTATCTGCCACCACAGAGAGAAGCATCAATAACTAATTCATGAGGTTCAATCATCTCTTGTTGGAAAATGGTATAATGATAAGCCTAAATGTCAGGTTTCCCAAATTCAATAACCAGCATTATTAGAAATTAAACCAATTATTGATTATGCTATAAGATTTGAATTCAAGAACCAGCATTAGAAATTCAAAAGACTGCTAGTTTACTTCTTCTTCTCCATCTCGGGAAGATCGGTTTTTGAATATCTTTCAACCACAACCTGCAACAAGATGAAAAAATAAAATAAAATCATAACATGAGATGTCATTGAGCTCTTCAAAAGAAAACCTATTGCTTCTGACTCAAAACACCAGCAATTTGGGAACCACTTCAATAAGTCACATCCTGACCCAAATTTTGGCTGTGAGGATTCAAGATTGCATCTCCCCACTAACGAAAACAGTACAATGCTGTATTTACTCAAGATTAGAAATTATTCAAAAATTCAATCATTACAAGAAAGGAGCATAATAAAGTTGTAGTCTTTAACAGAGCGATAACACCACAGATAATAATTAGTATAATTGCCATAGTTATTGTATAGTTGTCGTTTTCTGAAGTTCAATTGCTGAGATTATAGATACAATAATCCATTAACTACATCTTTAATGTCTATGCAAACAAAACTGAGCTCTTCTAAACCTAAAATCCACAGATTTGACTGTTTATTATTCACAACCCCAATACACGGAGCAAAAACAACATGGATGGGATGAGAAGTAAAGGAGAAGGAGAACGCACAGGCAAACGATCGGGATATTTAGCAATCATATCTTGGGATTCCTGGAGTCTTTCCTCTGCAATTGATGGAAAGCAAGAATGTAAACAGAAAAAAAAAATTAACAAGGAAATATTAAATAATAAGGGAAGGAAAAAGAAGAGAGAGGGCAAAGAACCCAGAGAGAATTGTTGCTTAAAGGATGAAGTTTTGTCTTTCCCCATCTTCTTCTTCTTCAGCTGTCCAACTGAAGGACGAAATCCGGAAGAGGTATATATGGGTTGGATCTGGTTGACCGATAAGAAGTAGATACCAATTTAACGTAACGTGTTCAGTTCAATTAATGTACAATTCTTATCCATGGATCAGGATTTACAGTGCACCATGAACTATTGTGCATGTATATGTATTTATATTGTGACTTGTGTGTTTTTGTATTTTAGAAATTCTGTATCTTAATTTTATACCTTAAATAAATTAGTAATTATGTTATGAATTTTTGTGTCTATCAACACAAATTATGTAACTAAATCTTGAAAAGTATATAGATATATAATATGTGTATGCATTGTGCGTTGTGATTTTTTTTATCTTGCGTTATAAAATTTTGTACTTTACGAATATTAATTATGTATCTCATTGTTTTGATCCAAGGTCCATAATGGCATGTGGACCCTTTTTTTTTTTTTTTTTTTTTTTTTCTTTTTTTGTTTTGGGTTTTTTCCCAAAGGTGTCCCTCCGGCCGACAGCCAAAGGACTAATCCTCCCGTCCCAACTGACCAAATGGTTTGCTCCATTCACATGGGTGGGGATCGAACCCCCAACCTCATGCTTAAGGGACGAGGTGCTGAACCACCACGCCAACCATGTTGGTTGCATGTGGACCCTAATGTTAATATAAATTGCCAATTAATTTATGGGGAAATTGTTCATTTCCACCCCTTCAATTTTAGCAACATTAATTTCAACTTTTGATATTTAGCTTTTGCTTTATTTCAACTCTGACACAAAACTTTTTTTTTTTTTTTTGGGTTTAAATCCAAAATGTTATCAAACACAAGATGACAAAGTTTTGTAAATATTTTGGAGAAAATTGTACTTTTAGTCCTATGACTATAGGACTCTTGTTAATTGCAACACTTGATTTTAAAAACTGACAAATTAGTCCTTTAATTATGATTTTTTAACAGATTTGGTCATCACCGGCCAAATTTGGCCAGAAAATTGTAATGGACAAAATCTTGAGGGCTTTTTAGTCCATTACAATTTTCCGACCTCAATATTTTGTCTATTACAATTTTCCAGTCAAATTTGACCGGGAGGACCAAATCTGTTAAAAAAATCATAGTTAAAGGGCTAATTTGTCAATTTTAAAGTCAAGTGTTGCAAATCTTGCAATTAACAATAGTCCTATAGTCATAGGATAAAAAATGTAATTTTCTCAGTATTTTATAAATTAACAACATTTTAAGCCTATTAGATTAACAATAAAACATTTTTAAAGTTAAAAATTAAAATGAAAATAACAAATTATTTTAATTTGCTGCAAACTAAGGAAGTCCAAGTTCAATTCGTGTGCGTAAATTTTAATATTTGGCTTGGCAAGAAAATTCCGATGGTAGCATAATTTATGAGATCGACATACAACTATGATCAAACGTAGAAAAATTTTCACTTTATTAAATAGAGATATGAATTAATGATATGAAAAATGAAGAAGAAGATCAAAGACTAGATCGCGCGTATAATATATTTATTTTTTTATTTTTATTTCTTGGTGAACTAACGCATGAAATTCGATCAAACAATAAAATTAAGATCATATATATGAGAGGATCGGGGAATGAATTGAATTAGATCAGAGGAAGCCCTTTTGCTGGAAGCTATGGATGCAATCATCAAACATTTGGGAGAGAGTGGCGAAAGGAGGAAGCCCCAATTCCATAATTTTGGTGCAGTCTAAACTATGCTCACTCTCATCTCCTTCTTCATTGCTGCACCTGCACGCATATATATATATATATATATATATATATATATATATATATATATATACTCAGATCAGATCGATCAACTGCACATATTATATATATATAGCTTGAATTCGATCATTCACAGATAGATCGAGGTGGTATGTAGATTGGATTGAATTAATAAGCAAGCAATTAAAAGCTAGCTAGCTTAATTAGCTTAGAATACTGACTTGGTTAGATATGGATAGGATGGATATTTAGCTCTTAACATGTGAATGATCTGAGAGAAGTGTGCAACCGTGGTTGAACATATGAGTCTACCCGATGCATTTTGTTCCTCCATTGCTAATATATGTGCTCTCACCGCGTCTTCAATATGCACAAACCCCACTCTTTTATTCGGATATTCTCCAATCAGACCTAGCTTCAAATTAACCAATCCAGGTATATATATATGAAACTGTATTGTACTGTAGGTACGGTTTATCTACACAACACATGCATTATATATGCACACTAGACTACTATATATACTTGCCTTTAACAATGGCAAGTATGAGTTGTAATGTACTGGTTGGTTGGGGTGTAAGCAGAGGACCAACCACGAAGGAGAGATTGACCACAACCAACTCAATCCCACCATTTTGCTCATCACCCCATTTCCATGCTTCTTGCTCTGCCATTGTCTTTGCATAAGCATACCAAAGCTACATATACATCAGATCAGATCATGCATGACCGCAATATATGTCTACATACATACATATAGTACTGTCAAAATGGGCCGAAGCCCGCGGACTGGTCCATACCCGCCCCGCTGTGGAGCGAGTTAAGGTTACAAAAAACATGACCCGCGAAGGAGCGGGCCTAACGGGCATAGCCCGTGCGGGCTGGCCCGCGACCCACACTTTTTTTTTTTATATAAATATATATATATATATATATATATATATATATATATATATATATTGATGTGTACACAATACACGTACTGTGTACACATGAATATGAATACATATTCATGTAATGTGTACACAGTACGTGTACACATGACTATATATTCATGTGTACACTTTGTGTACACATTATTAATATTAAAAAAAAAAAAAATCAAAGCCCGCGGGGGCCGCCAACCCGTGCAGGGTGGGCTAGGGTTGTATGAATCCTAGCCCGCGGATTTAACGGGCCGACCTACAAAAACCCATTAGAAATTAAGCCCACGGTGAGATGGGCATAATGGGGCAGGTCGGCCCGCTTTGACAGTACTACATATACGCATAACTACTTATTAATAATCCAATCATTATTGCATGGACCATGGTCCACACAGCTGTGTGGACCAAAAATAAAAAGTACATTATTTTTGTACTGAACGTACATTATTTTTGTACTGTAGGTACATTATTTTAGAGTACATTATTTTTGTACTGAAGGTACATTATTTGATATATACTATCAAATCATGTACCTACAGTACAAAAATAATGTACTTTTTATTTTTGGTCCACATAGCTGTGTGGAGCATGTCCATGCAATAATTTGCCTTAATCATAATATTACGTACATTGTAGCGTTTGCAGTAGTCGAGGTCGGTCCAGTGCGACTCGTTGAGAGGGGAGAGTTGGGTGGCATCATGGCGATATCTTATGCAAGAGCATGAGGAGGTTAGAACAACCCTTTTGACCATCATTTTTCTTGCAGAGTTGAGCACATTTAAGGTGCCCTTTACGGATGGATCAATGAGGGTTTTTTGGATGTTGTGATCATAGGGGACTAACACAGGGGAAGCCGTGTGGAACACCCCATCCACTCCATCAAAACCTTCCTCCATGCTTCCTTCCTCCATAACATCACCTTTCAAAATCTTCAGCCTCTCTTTCGCTCCCTTTAGCTCCCATAGAAACCCCACCTTCTCCAACTTTTCTATATATACATACATATCATCACGTACTTCATCAATCAATAAGAGTTTTTGTGAGTGCGATTAAGAAAGAAAAAATGAAAATGAAGAAGAGAAAAAAAAAAAAGTAATTGTCAGAAGCGCCTGAAGCTCCCGTTGGGCGCACTTGTCGCAGTCAGCCAGGCTTGGCGTGGTGAGCTTTGGAGTCTGTGGGCCCCACTTACTGTTCCAATGCAGACAAACCCCTTCTCTTGATTTCTCTTTCATCCATCTAAGCAATTACTGTTCCAAAAACCTCATATGGATGCTCTAAGTCTATACTATTATGCATGCATGCATTCATTCGTTTAACGTCCTACACATTATGCATGCATAATATATAATACGTACCGGGATTTCGAACTGTGGTTCTTACATTGTATCCCTTGTCCAAAAGGGACTTCACAAGGTATGACCCTATCAAACCTGTACCTCCAGTCACGCAGTACTCACGCATTTTCGGTTCTTCTTGTTCATCCATATATTCATCTATTTGTGTATAAGTGCTTCAGCTCTCTTCATATATATACAAGTTCATTTGATCGATAATCTATGATATGCATGCCACATATATACACTGGGTTACTACTATATATGCATGCAATGTGAAGTGCGTGCATATATATATAAGTTTATTTGATATGATGATATATAGATGGCATGCATATTGCGCTTGCTACCTATTACCTCACCTGCAGATAGATGATCAAGTTTAGTTGGTAGCTAGTCCATGCCTAATGCATGCATTTGAATTATATTATATTACTGAACATGATGAGTTAGCACTGATCTATATACCTTCCAGCCTTCCAGCCTTCAATTCATATACTACCTACAATTCAAATAAATGCCTCATCACAAGAAGCTAGCTAGCATTATATATATATTTGCCAAGCTAAGGATCGGATATTGATATATGGGTTTAGCCCATTAGTTGATATATATTATATGAGGTAGCCAGCTAGGTGCGTGAGAGCTAGGATGATATATTTCGTCTATTATTTAAAAACAATCAATTTAGTCTTCATTATTAATTTAGAGCAAATAATTTGTTTATTATTTATTATTAAATATGTAACCGGCGGAGGTGTATGTACATTAATTAATTAGTAACATAGTTTATAGTTGTTTCATATGCTTATTTTATTGATAAAAAAAATTGACCATGTAATATTTTATCATCAAACAAAAGAATCTTCCTATTACGGAGTATTATTATATTCTTAGTACTATTTAACATATGCTCTAGTTATATATCAATAGGGAAGGGTTTAGGTGTGCGTGTAGCTTCCCGTGCGGTTACACACCTTGAGCTAAGAACACAAACTACGTACACATCTAAAGTTTTTAAATGGTGCACCTTCAGTACACAAAGTACGCATCTTAAGCACACAAAACAAAGCATTTTAAGTACACAAATCACGCACCTTAAGCTAAGAACACAAACCACACACCTAAAATTTTTAAATGGTGCACCTTTAGTATACAAACTACACACCTTAACCACACAAACAAAAAACCTTTAAAAACAGAAAGCAGACACCTTAAGTTTGAATACTGACGCACCTTAAGCATACAAATCACGCACTTTAAGAAGGAAACCCACGCACTTAAAGTTTTAGGATGACGCACCTTAAGTTTCAACACTGGCGCACCTTAAGCACACAAACTATGCACCTTAAGAAGGAAAACCATGTATCTAAGCAACTGCACCGAAAAATGTCAACTGCACAAGAACCCATATATATATATATATGCTCAGTTGCACACGTAAATTTGTACACGTGCACACCATGAATTTTATGTGTAGTTGCTCAGTTGTACAAAATCTATACACGTGTACCATATTTTTGATGTACAATTGTTGAGAATGCCCGCTCCAAATTTATGAGAATGTACGAGTTCTAATTGGTAGAAAATTAATTAAAATCCAACAAAAAGTTGAGATAATGTGAGATTAGCATTCCAAATGTACTCCTAACCCTTTTACTAATAAGCCAAAATAGTGCAATAAATTAGGGAATGAGATATTTAATAATAGTTTATTTTAAACCATTGATATTTCACATTTTAATGGATTGATGAACGTGTGATTGAATTGGATAACCGAATTACAGAAGGAGTGCGGTACCTATATTAGAGTTAGCATAAAACTCTCCTATGGTATAGGTACCCACTATTGACTGAAACTAACTAATACTAATTCAGCTATTACAAACTAATAACATAAAATAACATATGAAATATAATATGGTTAACACGCCCCCTCAAGCACAAGGTTGAGAGGACACAACATTGAGCTTGGTGCGCAGAGTGTGAAAACGCTGAGCTGGAAGCGGTTTGGTGAAGATGTCTGCAAGTTGATCTTGAATCGATACGAAGCTAACTGTGAACTCCCCTGAAGCGACTTTGTCACGTACAAAATGATAATCAACTTCAACATGTTTGGTGCGAGCATGAAACACCGGATTGGCAGCCATATACGTGGCACCTAAGTTGTCGCACCAAAGTGTAGCCGGCTGACCTGAGTGTAGTTTTAACTCTCGTAGCAAGGAAATAAGCCATGTGACCTCTGCAGCGAGATCTGCTAACCCTTTATACTCAGCCTCAGTAGAAGACCGAGCCACTGTGCGTTGCTTTCGAGAAACCCAAGATATAAGATTGGACCCGTAAAACACTGCGTAGCCACTAGTCGACTTTCTGTCAGTTGGACAGCCGGCCCAATCAGAGTCAGAATAGCCATGCAAAGAGGTGTGCTGGGATTTAGCCACTCGAAGCCCCATGTCTATAGTGCCCTTAACATACCGTAGTACCCGCTTGAGTAGTCCCCAGTGGTCAGCTGTCGGTGAGTGCATATACTGACAAAGACGATTTACCGAAAAAGACAAATCCGGCCGGGTAATAGTCAGATACTGAAGGGCACCGACAATGCGACGATATTGCGTAGGGTTGTCAAACGGCTCAAGAGATGGTGTAGCGGACTGTGTTATAGCTGCTGGAGTGGCCAGAGGTTTGCAATCAGTCATGCCCGCTCGAACAAGAATATCCTGCATATACCTCTTCTGTGATAACAAGAAGCCACCATCAAACTTCACAGTCTCAATGCCGAGGAAGAATCCCGGTGTGCCTAGATCTCGGATTTTAAAGGCTGTAGAGAGACGGAGTAGAAGAGAATCAACTAAGGAAGCATCATTACCCATCATGATGATGTCATCAACATAAACGAGCAAATAGACCCGAGAATCACCCGACGTGTAGTGAAACAAAGAGACATCGGTCTTGGAGGAAACAAACCCGGCAGATGTGAGGAAATCTTGTAGACGCTTGAACCAGGCACGTGGGGCTTGCTTTAAACCATAAAGGGACCGCTGGAGCTGACACACATGGCCAGGGTGTATCGGATCTTCATACCCTGGAGGCTGCTTCATGAAGACAGTTTCCGATAGATGACCATTTAAGAAGGCATTATGGACATCCAACTGCCGTAGAACCCATGAATGTGTGACTGCAAGTGAGAACAGCAGTCGGACTGTGGTTGGTTTAACCACAGGACTGAAGGTGTCAAAAAAATCTTCACCTGCAACCTAATTAAAGCCCTTTGCTACAAGCCGGGCTTTATATCACTCAACAGTGCCATCTGCTTTGCGTTTGGTGCGAAACACCCACTTACAGCCTATGATATTCATACGAGGAGTTGCCGGGATTAGCTTCCATGTGTTGTTATGAAGCAGGGCATTGAACTCCTGATCCATTGCATCTCGCCAATGGGAGTGCTTGACTGCTTGTGTATAGCAAGTCGGGTCAGTAGTTGTGTTTAGGGCATAAAATTGCTCTCCTGTTCCTTTCGTCTTTTTGCGTGTTCGCATAGCATGACCTCCTGCAGGTTGTTTGGACACATCATGACTCACAGGTGCCTGAGGATCTGTAGGGGCTGAAGAGTGGGACTCAGTTTGAGTCCGGGATGAGTCAGTCAACTGATAAGTCGGATCTGAAGCAGATGGTCCAGGAGAAGTAATAGAATCAGGAACAGTACGAATAGGAGCAGTTGCCCAGACTGAATCTGCACAATCTTGGGGTGAAACTTCCTGCACATTTGCCTGAAAAGGAAAGACATTCTCGTCAAAGCGAACATGACGGCAGGTGTATATCTTACCAGTGTTAAGGTCCAAACAACGGTATCCCCTAAAAGTGACAGGGTAACCTAAGAACACACAAGGTGCCGACCGGTACTCGATTTTGTGTTTATTATATGGACGGAGATACGGGTAACACCGACACCCGAAGACACGAAAGAAGGTGTAAGGTGGTTGGGTATTATAGACTTGAAAATGAGGAGTTTTAAACCCTATTGCAGACGAGGGTAAACAGTTGATTAAGAATGTGGCTGACTCAAACGCAAAGTCCCAAAATTTTAGTGGCGTTGCACTTTGAGCTAGTAAGGATAATCCGGTTTCGACAATGTGACGATTACGACGCTCTACCCTCCCGTTTTGTTCATGCGTATAAGCACATGATTGGCGGTGAGAAATACCTAAGGATTCAAACAGGGTATGTAAACGGCGGTATTCCCCCCCCAAATCAGACTGTATGACTTTGATAGAACGCGAAAATCGTCGTTCTACCATCGCCCGAAAATAATTAAAAACTTTATAAATGTCTGACTTTACACGAAGAGGATAAAACCAGGTATACCTGGTATAGTCATCAACAAACAGAACGAAATATCTAAAACCGGAATGAGAAATAACAGGAGATGGACCCCATATGTCTGTGAATATTAAATCTAATACATGTTTACTATTATTTTGGACCCTATCTAGTGGAAACCGCGACGACTTCCCAAGCTGACAGGCCGAGCACACGTCTAATGGAGTGGATTTATGAGTTGAAACTGGGCAGTGTGTTAGAACACGCTGCAGAACCTGACTATGAGGGTGACCCAAACGCTGATGCCAAATCCTGGGCGAGGCACGCGCACTGAGGAAGGCTTTATGACAATGTGGTAGCGAGAGTTGGTACAAACCACCCGTAGTGTGACCTTTAAGAAGCACCTCCCGAGTGGTGCAATCCTTCACAAGAAAAAGATTTTTATGAAATTCAAAATAAACGTTATTCTCATTAGTAAACTTATAAACCGAGAGTAACGAAAGTGATAAGTTAGGAATGTGAAGAATTTGTGACATTTTTAAGGGGTGCAACTTAGAGGGAATAACCGTGCGTCCCACACTGGTGATATTCAAACCTGAACCGTTTCCAACTGTTAGAACATCAGAACCATTATACGGCTCAGACTGATCTAGCATTCCCGAATTTGGCGTTGCATGCGACGTCGCTCCTGTGTCGGGGAACCAGGAATCTGCGCCGGAGTTGGACATCACGTCGCCGGAATACGCCGCATGGGCTTGCTGCTGGGAGGGGCGATCATCGTAGCGGCGAAAACAATTCACCGCCGAATGTCCATAGTTCCTGCAAATCTGACAACGTGGAGAGTTTCGACCACCACCTCGGTTGCCAGATCCCGATCCACGGCCTCGCCATTGACGGCCACCACGCCCGCCGGAACCGCGACCTCCGGCGTTGTTGTTACTTCGGCCACGTCCAGCATGGAATGCTGCGGGCGAGCTCTGCGGCAGCGATGGATCCGCGCCACCTAGTTCCTCGGCATGCAGGAACTCTTGAGCTTGCAGGTGATCGGCTAATTGGGGAATGGTGATTGGCGTCGCAGAGGCAGTAAGCGTGCTCGCCATCGCCCTGAATTCCGGGCGTAATCCCCGCAACACATACAACACCTGTTCGTCGGCGGTGAGAGGGCGCCCCGCCAACGATAGCGCTTCGACCAACATCTGGGCTTGGCCTAGGTACTCTGCCGGAGTCTGGTTGCCTTGCCGGAGAGTCTGAAATTGGCCAAGGAGGCTCAAGCATCGCGTCCGTGACTGAGAAGCGAACGCAGCAGAGATTGAATCCCAGACTTCGCGTGAGGTCTCCTTCCCGACGGCTAAGTACATTACTTCGCTCGTGAGAGAAGAGACGATGAGAGACAGGATCGCCTGATCCTGTTGAACCCACGGCGCGTAAGCCGGATTGGAGACCGGCGGCGCTGCGGCGGTGGTGGACGACGACGAAGCAGCGGGTAGCACCGGTGATGGACAAGGAATGGTCCCGTCCAGGTAACCGACGAGAGCTTGGCTGCGAAGAAAGGGTAATATTTGCGTACGCCAGTAGATATAGTTTCTTGCGGTTAGTTTGATTGAAACATGGTGATTGGCGGTGGCAATGGTGGGAGCCGGCGGCGCCGGCGATGGGTGAAGGGCTGGAGTAATGGCTCCATCGGTTACCGGTGTCGTCATCGGGAAAAAAAAATGTTTCGGAAGGGTAGGAGAGAGAGGATCGAAGATAGGCTGATACCAGATGAACGTGTGATTGAATTGGATAACCGAATTACAGAAGGAGTGCGGTACCTATATTAGAGTTAGCATAAAACTCTCCTATGGTATAGGTACCCACTATTGACTGAAACTAACTAATACTAATTCAGCTATTACAAACTAATAACATAAAATAACATATGAAATATAATATGGTTAACAGGATTAGACACATGAGAACATGTAGACTTCATTAGTGTATGTATAGACAAGTTAATATACAAATTATTTAATAAATACACGTGATCACCGACTTTGAACTAGTCTTGGGGGTGGCATTATATTATATTGCACCTAAATACCTAATTATATTTTCTTTTCCTTGAAAAATAATGTAATGATTCCATTCATTCCCCATTTCCCCCGTCCACCTGATCTGAAGGGCAGGTACAATGCACCAAATCAACATAGCGTAACAAACATAAAGAACAAAAAAAAAAAGTAGCTATATAGGTGAATCATATATGTCTTTACTATTATTAATAAATAATATGTTGTTTTCACAAATAAAATGATCTTAATTATTTACAAATATAACTCACTCTGATGACATACATGTACAGCCAAATTAAATACTCCGATGACACAGACAGGCCTACACACGTACAGGTACAAAGAAGCTAAGAGAAGAAAATATGCTTAATTACTTGGAGTCCCCAAAAATGGCGTCGTATATATATAGTACAACATAAATATATGTATACAGTGTTTTATTCACGCATGCATACAGAATTACAGATAGATACAAATTAAGGACCGACGAAGCGTACTACATTAGCCCCGGCCGGCAACCTTAATTAGCTTAGCTTAGCTAGAACCGTAGTCCAACATTTCCCACCTAAACGGTTGGAACACATAAAGCACTTCCGGTGAGCTCTTGAATAGAAGAGCAACACAAACACAAACAGCAGCTATTGCCACCATTGACAGCATAGCCGGCTTGTAAAGTAGCGATCGCCCCCTCATTACATAACCCATCTTCTGATCGCACACCCTGCAACCCACCTCTCGGGATCTGGATCTTGAAACCTCGAAGCTCATGCTACCACCATCGTTTTGCTTCAACTTGTATGTTCCATCCCCAACAGCGCTAAGAATATCAACCACCACGTGCTCTGTTGAAACTTTCCTGTTGAGTTTGCGCTGGACCAGGTGGATGTAAGAGTAATGCCCTCGAAGACGAGCATAGTCTTCGGGAGTAAACCCTGTGCTATCTCGAGCATTCTTCCATGCTTCAATTGCCACCTGCACAATACTCACAAATGCATGTCCATCAACTCAAATGTGTTATAAAGCCACCCACGAGTAAAAAGTACAGAAAGAAAGCAGTACCTTTCCAGGATCATCAGTCAATGCATCAATCACGTCTTCGGATCCATCTATACCGGCTGCAACATGCAGAGGTGTCAAACCTGAAGGACCTAGTATATTAGGTCTAAACAAAAATCCACCATCGCATCCACCCAGAGCCTCCTCATATTCCAACCTCAGCTCATCAGCTACTCCATCTGGACTATATCTCAACAGAAGCTCCACCAAAGGCCTTGAATTTCTCCTAACAGCTTTGTGAAGGAGACCCATCTCAGAGAATAAAAGTTTCAAGGAAGACGATTGCTCTCCAGTGCCCACACTCCCATTAAAAAAAATGTCCAACAATTTCTTCACAACAGCACACCAATTATGGTCTATAGAAAACTCCATAAGCCATGCAAACCGTTTTAAAGGAAAGCAACAACTTGCACTAGCATCCAATTTCGACATTCTAGATTTCAAATTGTTTCTCTGAAGAAGCCAACCCATTTCATGTAGGAAATCCATTGCTTGATTTCTTGTTTCCATTTTATCAATCTGTCCATCGATGTAATCTTTCTGACTCAACTCTATCTCATTCTCAAGTGTTCGAATTTCAGAGCAAACATCCTCTTCAGCAACTATAAAAGGAAAGAAACTGCTACTAAGACCATCATGATCTTCGACCTGTATAAATAAAAGTGACAGAGTGAGCATGGAAACTGCCTTGCCAATCACCTCTCTGAAGAAGATCCTCTAATGCCATTTTCTAGGGCACAGGATGAATAGCTGATCCCAAAATAAGAAGATTAAAAAAGTTATTCACCTCTATGAAGCCTCTACCAGCTGCTTCAGGAAAAGAACATGTAAAATTTACAGATTGGATTTCATGATGCTCCTCAAGCTCATTACTATGTTCTGATTCCTCTATACTGGCTTCTGGAACAAGATAGTTCCCTTCTAATGCACAGTGTAGCCTGGCAAAAGGAATTCAAGAAAAAATAGCTCACTTAATTATGCAATAGCAGTTTACAGTGACACAGTAATGCAAAAATTGCTTCCTAATGGAGAAACAGTAGGGTGACCATCCACAAACAGCAAATTTAAGATTATCACACACACACAAAGAATGCCAAGGGCACAACAGTAACATAAAGCATACCTTGCCAAGGGCGTAGATAAGTTAAAGCCTTTAACTGTAAATTGAGATCTCTCTGACACAGGTACGGCAATGGGCTTCACACTTACAATCGTACTGTACTCATAACTGTTGAAAGGCAAGGACGTTTCCACAAGAACCTTACCTGTAGCAACAATAAAATAGAAAATAGAAACATAAATCCATCTCAGATTAGAAATTAATAAATAAATCAAAGGAAAAAGTTTTTTTTTCTACTCCTTTGCAGGGAATGGGGTGAACTATCCAAAGAACATTTAATATGAACAAACCACTGCACAATAATGCTATTTGGTTCTGCACCCTAACGTAAATCCATCCATTTCTCCAGAAACTGTCATTATCAGGGGCATCCAGAAGTCTACTCAAACTGGAATTCAAACTGCAGCAAAGCTACAAAAGCAATAGAAACCCCAAATATCAACACATTTTAGAGTAGGCACAGACACAAACTGTTTAGAAGTCATGCTTCTGGGAAGCAGGCATACCTCCTCCCAAGCAGATTCAGGTAGACGAAGATATATAGTTAATATGACACAACCGGGCCGAATATAGCTCTCAATGTCAGTAGGACTATGAGATAACCAATCCAGAATCTGTCATTTACATGTTAACATAGACACATAGTTAAGCTTTTAAACAGGTTGAGAAATGAAGGGGGAAGCACTTACCCAACTTCCAAAAATATGAAATAGCCAAAGAGATGCATGGAAAATAAATTTAATGAAGTACCTGTGCACGTAACAAGAATGGAAATTCACTTGGATCTTTCCCAAAGAGTTTGAAAACAATACGATCTGTACGGCTCTGCAATAACAATGCTCTTACAAGATTACTAAAGGTTGAGTTTCAAACACAGTCTAAGAAAAAATTATATGAATTGAACAATCAATCTCGGAAGATACATTTCACATACAGACAAACACAGAACTTTAATATTGTACAGCACAGACTAACTAGAATCTATTGCATAACCCACAATAACTCATCTGCATATTTCATTGATAACACCCTAAGACATTGTAAACTTCAACAAAGAAAAAAAGACAAATGTGATGGTGCAGAGATAGGAATACATATAGTGTACCTGAGGATCCCCATTGGAACTTGATGGTGATTGGGCAGAACCTGAATCTGAATGCCCACTTGCTTGAGGTGGACTTGACTGATGAGAATCCTTTTGCACCCATGATGGGCATTCAAGAGAGCCAGTAACCACATCTGCAGGGACAGGCAATCTCTCTACATCTTCCATTCCATCATCCGAATCAACATACATGTCATTCAAATCAAAAGTAATCAATTTGTTCCTGCCAGCAGAACTTTCCTGACCTGGTGCAGTAACCAAAGAACTGCTTTCAACAGAAAACATATTAACTGGTCTTTGGGAAGATGAAGCTCGCATATCTTCAACTCCAACATCATGCACATCCAATCCTTTCGTTGGCATCTTGGAAGCAGAAGCAGTACAAGGTTGTTCTTTGGGTCTTGAAGGGGCTTGAGACCCATTTGAGATCAAGGCCGATATCATATCTGAATCTCTAAAAGCAGGCCCATTGTTCAGCAAGTTTGAAGACTCATGGAGAATCCCAGATATACTTTTGTCCCCAGACAAGGCACCTTGGCTAGCAAGGCTCTTTAGAAGGTGAGATAGCAAGTCCTGATCTTCTGTAGAGTTCCCTCTGTTTGCTGCAGTTAGTGAAACAATAAGATAAATATCACAGCTAAATAACAATAAATAAAAGAATTGAAATAAATAAAAGTCAGAATGAACTTATTTGAAAATATGCAAATTATATATATATATATATATAGACAGAGAGAGAGAGAAGAAAGTATTGGATTACTTACAGTGCATGTTGGCGAGTATCTTCAGTAGGCTCATCAGTAGATAACCGCTAGCCTGGCTATCATTCATGGTGTTGCTATTACTAATAGTATCTGGTTGTGTTTTCCTTCTCCTTTTATTATGACCAGCTAAACGTCTACGGCAACTTCGTTTCCCATCATCAAACTCTTGAAGTGCATGAAACCTACAGATACAAGGTAAATCCAATGACACTAAATCATGGTGTTTGGGAAAATCTAAATTTACAACTTAGTGCAGGGAACAGTTGCACTGGAACTTTAGAAGTACTTTAAGTCTTACAATTCCAAAGAAGTTCAACTATAAATTTCTAGCTTAAGAATTTAATTAGTTATTGGAGTACAACCTCACAAAGTTAGAATATGAGAGTAGTGGAATAGCATGCCAGTCTCTCCTAAAAGGATCAATCATAAGTATGGGTGAGAGCAATTAGAAATTCATACTGACCTACTGCACTGTTGGCAGAAACGCTGCATAATGTTGCCTACAAGTGCCTTGGTTGCCTTGGAATGCATCTCGCAAACCTTATGCCTCCTGTGATAATCTTTGGCCTTACTGAGATCTGCCCCACAATCCTCAACTTGACAAACGGCACGGTTTGAAGTTGGTCCAGACAACTTGATCTTTTTCCCAATGTTTCCATCCAAGGTTTGCAGTTCCCTCTCATTACTAGGAAACCCTCTTTCTCCAAGCTTCAAGGTAAGAGTACCAGTCTCCCCACCTTCAAGGTTATCTTCCTCAACCACAATAACCCTCTGCCGCTTTTCCAATTCTCTTGTCTCTTTCTCAGACCCAATATTTACTTCATCAGAGCAAGAGGAGGAACTGTTGGAGGTGGATGACACCACGGCTGTGGAGATTCCAGTTTCAAGTGGGAAAAACTGCCTGCTCTGGTAATTTGATGATGGGTTGGGATTGAGAGGTCTGGCAAGGAAAAGATGACCATCCCATTTCCAATCACTGGGATCCCACTCCAGACTCCTTTTCCCCACCGCCCTCAAATCCGCTGCACCCAAATCATAAAAGAGTTGAGCTTGACCTCCAATTCTGGCCTCCATTTATCGGATTACCAGATTTCCAACACTCTAATATTGATAAAAACCCTCCCAAAACACTATAAAGAACGAAATTAAAAAAAGTCGAAAGAAATCTTTTCGCAGTCACAACAGATCAGAGTCGAAAATTCCCAAATCTCAGCCAAAAGGAGAAAGACCTTAAATGAAGCTAATCGGCCGCGGTTCGGCCCCAGAAGTCAAGAAACACTACAGAAATAGATCCATGGTTCCAATTAAGAGCTACCCACATGCCCGTCTCCTAATTCAATTTGGGAAAAAGCTCAAATCCGCTCAGTCTTGATAACGAACTGCCTCCATACCTCAATTAAGCAAATTGAGCACCGTAAGTTCATTAACGAAATGAAATCAGTCAAAACTCAGAGTTGGGAAGAAAAAAATAGATAACAAATAAATCTTACAGGAACGACCGAGGTAAGGATGAACGGAAAGCGGCAAACGGCGGTGAGTTGGGCAGAGGATGGTTGTAGCTAAAGCCTAAAGCCGAAAGGTTGGGTGGGATGGGGATGATAAGATATTACGATGGCGAATGTGAATGCCGTGGTGGGGTAGGAAAGAGAGAGAGAGAGTGGCGAGTATGCTCCTGTTATGTCTGTGCGCGTTATTTTCTTCCCATTTACTGTATTTTTTTTCACCGTCGTTGCATTGACAGTTACCTCACCGGCAGCAGTAGTTCTGTTTTTTGTTTTTTATTTTTTGGCGCACAACAACAACCAGGACGGCAGGCAGGAGACGTTTTGCACTATTTTTTATGATTTTATCACCTTTTGACTGTCTTTTCTTTTCTTTTTTTTTTTAAAAAAAAATCAGAAACAGATCATTCATTAACTTCTTCAAGCAGATCAGATGCAATAAAAACAGGTGGGACACTATTCCATTCTCAACAATCAGTCATAGAAAGAGATTTCTGAGCTAACAAGTTAACACAATTCGATGATCTTTTAGTAATCAAAAACATTATATTAGGCGATCAAGCTATCTCATAAGAAATTTAATTTCCTCGGTAGTAGCAGCTTTCCATTCATTCAGGTGAGTTTTAGTTCTTTCAACAATAATAGCTCTGATCTAGTTGGGGTGTTGCATTGCCGCATTGGTGTCATTCCAAAGCTTTTCGATCATTTCTAGCAATCCAGAGGTACAAACTAACTTGATCTTAATTAATATAGAGTGGTATCTTAACTTAACTAATTAGGTACGTAAACCTCGGCTCAGCTTAATTGCCAAATTAACAATCTTTACATTCATGCGGATGAGAGGAAGGAGAGTTTGCAGAGGTAGTGCATTGAAGCGGCTAAGCTAGGTACGTAGGGGGTACAAGAGTTAGTGGAGCATCAATTTTGTAGGTAAATGTAAGTAGAAATCAAAGACCGGTTTTTGTTGGCCGTTTTGTCTCATTAATTGTGATTACAATACATGTGTATGTGTGTGCATGGCTTTTCTTGAAGGGAACATGCTATGTTCTGCCTACCAAAATCCCACTATCCATCATTTATATTTCTACATACATGCGAAATTTTTTATAAGGTAATTATAGAATTCGTCTCTGCATGTTGGTCACGCTCACTTTTCGTCTATAAATTAACATTTGCATTGCACTTTTCATCCATGAGTGATGCTAAAATTGCATATTTCGTCCTTAATATTTTATTAGCAAAGGGACGAAAAGTGCAACATCAGTTATAACTTAAGTACGAAAAGTGAGTATGACCAACACTTATAAACGAATTCTATATTACCCTATAACTTAAAGACGCAAAGTGCAATTTTCCATATATATATATATATATATATACATACACTTCAATTCATTATATATTACTGGAGTTAATGACCGATTTAGTCCATTGATTATAGCGAAATGACCGATTTGATCATCGATTATCATCCTTACCAAATTAAGTTATCAAATTTTAAAATCTTACAAAATTTCGTCATCCATTATCATCATACGGTTCAAATTGACATTCATCCTACGCTCGAATTGATGGTAGGACGAAATTGAGTAAATTTTTCAAAATTGAAGACTTAATTTTGTTAGGATTATAGTCGATGACCAAATTAATAATTTCGCTATAGTCAAGATATCAAATCAATTATTAACTCTATAATATTGTATATACATCCAATGTACCTTTAGAGCTAGCCGAGTTAGTATTGTTACAAAATTAATATTATATTTAAAAAAGAAGGGAAAATGGTCAAATAGGCGATCGAACATTTTATAAAAAGTCAATTAGACCTACAAACTTTTAAAATGTGCAATTAAACCCTCAAACATGTCAAATCGAAGCAATGAAGCCCAAAAATCGGTAATTGACCTGTTATCACCGGTCATTGGCATTTTCCGGTGAGGTCGCCTTCTCCGGCGAATGCGACCAGTGAGGTTGCCTTTGCCGGAGAAGGCGACATTTTCGCCGGAAATGGCGAACGGTGACGATTCGGTCGTCGCAGATTGCCGGAAATTGACGCCGGTCGCCGGAAAATGCCAATGACCGGTGATAATAGGTCAATTACCAATTTTTGGGCTTCATTGTTTCGATTTGACATGTTTGAGAGTTTAATTGCACCTTTTAAAAATTCGTGGGTCTAATTGACTTTTTATGAAATGTTCGATGGCCTATTTGACCCTTTTCCCAAAAAAGAATATCATGCTTTATTTTCATTTAATTTGTTTCTCTTAGCTTTTTGCCAACAAATTAAATAAATTCTTATCTAGTTACTCAACATGCCTTAAAGTTGTGATGTTTTGATGTACGAATTCAGACGATACTTATTTGTGTTTCCAACTATTGTACTAAAAATGGTGCAGGTTGGCATATGGCGTAATGATGCAGACCCCAACTATTGAACCAAAAATGGTGCGTGGTCGCATACTGCATAAATAATAATGCAGGCCAGCGGAATTTTTACCCAGTTTCACTCCCACGTTACATCACGGTTGAAATCGCAATTAATTAAACACTCTTTATAAAATGAGTTTGAGCATTGACCACCTTTTTTTTAATGAATAATACTACATTTATAGTCATTTTGTATTCACGGTCATCATAATGTGTCCGCAACCTTTTATTAAACAAGTGATATTACGTTTACTTTCATTTTTATTCACGATTGACATAACACGTGCAATTAACCTATAAATAAGTTAGACATTTTTTTAGTAAAAGTCAGATCGACTTTGCATAAATAATTTATGATGAAATAAGATTATTTTCATTTGTGGTGTCTTATACAAAAATTTATTAATTCAAAAAATATAAATAAAACCATTATAAACCCATAACATTTTATATATTTTAAAATAACAATGGGAAAAGAATAATCCTCAAAAAATAAAGATTGGAAGTTACAAAATATTCAAATAACCAAAATGATACGGAGTAACAATTTATTTTAGCTCACCCTTTGTTGACTAATAGACAACAAGGCCAGGTGTTGATGATTTGACTCAGCAACATAAAAAGTAAGAACATTTTGTAACTACCAAAAATACTATGGGAAATTAATTATTCAAAAATACTTGTAATAGTACTTACAAACAAGTAATTACAAATAACTTAATTTTAAATGTGAGGGATGGTGTACCATGCCGACTAATAAATGGATAAGTTCAATAAAATAATTGGATCAAATAAGTCCAAAAGTGAGGCTCAATATGAGACAGTGCGATTAGATCTACTATTCATAACATATCAAAGGTTGAGTATGTCTTGTATTTGGCACACTACTTTCAATATAATTAGGACTCTCGATATGAAGCAGACGAGAACTTCTATTTATTGTAAGGCTCCTAGCCCATAATATATATAAATAGCCTTTTCATCCCTCCGAATAGACCTGTTAATGGACTCGTATACACGAATTGCCCGGTCTACTCATAGCCGACCGGTCGGACCCTGTCCTGTCGTGCTAGAAGGCTGCAGAGCGCCTCCTCGAAGTCCTACAGCATGACTACATGCCCTGAGGCAAGGCCCCCGTCGCAGCAGACCTGTTTAACAAACGAACACTTAGAGCATCCACATTAATGGTTCTTGGCGATATTTTTTGAGGAAAAATGACTGATGTGGAGAAGAGAGAATGCTTTCGGTTCTCATGCAAAGACCAAGATTTTTGCAGAGAAAAAAAAATGCATAGGCGGCTAGGCGCTACAAGCGCACTTTGCGCCCCAGTTGTCGACCACTATGACTTTACCATTGTGTTTTTTTTTTTTTAATTAAAATTGTCAAGATTTTTTTTCTTTTCTTTTTCTATTCCATTTCTCTTTCTCATACTTGGTTTCCTAACGAAACTATTGAGGATGCCCTTAACAATCAAATACGAACATAATTTTCAAAAATCTTAATGAATACAAATACTCTAAAAATCTTAACTAGGATCCACAGAGGCAATGAGAGCTAGTGGGAAAACCATTGTGTCATTAAATAGGCCATTGAACTACACACTAAAATGCAATTAGGCCATCGAACTAAAAAACAATGCAATTGGATCCCTGAACCACACAAATTCATGCAATTTCATAAAAAATGACATGTTTTACTTGATGTACCGATTACTAATTTTAAGAATAATATTTAAAAATAATTTTAAATAAAATAATTATTTAAAATTAAATTTTTTAAAAAAAAACAACAACTAACTTCCGGCCGGAGACGAGGACCTTCGTCTCCATAGCCAGGAGACGAAGACCTTGGTCTCCGACTTCGTCCCCATGGCTAGGAGACGAAGGAACTTTCGTCTCCTGGCTATGGAGACAAAGTCCGGCCGGAAGCTTTTTTTTTTTTTTTTTTTTTTTTTTTTTTTTTTAATTTTATTTTATTTAAATTTAAATTAATTATTTTATTTAAAATTATTTTTAAATATTATTTTTAAAATTAGTAACCGGTACATCATGTTATTTTGGATGAAATTGCATAAATTTGTGTTGTTTAGGGACCCAATTGCATTGTTTTTGAGTTTGATGGCATAATTATATTTTGGTGTGTAGTTCAGTGGCCTATTTGACTCTTGGGTCACACTTGTGTGAGACCGTCTCACGGATCCTTATTCGTGAGACGGGTCAGGTCGGGTCAAAGTACAATGCAAATGTCATACTTATATGTGTAAATCTCACACTTATATGCTCAAATATAACACTAATAAAAAATACAATTTTTGTTACTTATAAGAGAAAAAAGTAATACATTTTTCATAATAAGTAATGTTGACAAGTGCCTCTCACTTATAAGGCCAAATGTAATACTTTTGAGGAAAAATGTAATACTTTTAAATCGAAATGTAAAAGTATTGTATTTTCCCTTAAAAGTATTACATTTACCCTAATAAGTAACAAAATTTTTATTCTTGATTAGTATTACATTTGAGTATATAAGTATGACATTTGTGTATATAAGTGTTACATTTGCATCTTGACTCGACCCGTCCCATGGTGAGACGGTCTCACACAAGTTTTTGCCTTGACTCTTATTACTAACAAAAAAAAAAACATAATATAATTTTAATAAAAAAGGATAATTTAAAATTGACTTTGTAGTAAATCAGTAATAACATACGAGCAACTACAGTATCTATTACTGAGTATGGGTTAATTCATGTAACGAAGTTTCCCCGCTAGATTCCTGTTCATATTTGCTTAATTTGCGCATTAATCTCCGGCTTGGAATTTCGGACCTTCAAAAATCAAAACCCTCAATCTCTCACTCACGCGGTGGAATCCTCAGTGCGTTGAAGAAGGCAGGCTGCTTATTCCATTCAGGTACCGGCTTGATCTCTGTGTTCCCATTTACATACCCAACTGACTGTATGTATTCTATATCTTCTTAGCCATCATATGTCAAGCTCGAATTTTAGTTTATCTTTTTGCTGTATACTCTTTCCCATTTGTAAGCTTTGCCATTTCATGAGCTTCTTTTTCTGAGTTTAATTTCTTCTGTACTAATGTTTGTTCTCATGTTATTATGCTCTTTGTCCCTAAAAGTTGTCAGGAATCTGAATTCCATACATCCATCAGTAGTGGAAATACATGTCCCATTCATTTGCAGAAAGCAACTTGCCAAATCCCTTATGGCAGGCCCCCTTTGTCTGTATGTAGTGGTTGGGAATCATCCCATTAGCACTAAATCTGAACTTTTCCACAACCAGTGCTCCCAGGCGTTGCCGTCTACTCCGTATTTACCAATCACTTGTGGTAACAATTGATCATCCCATATTAGAGTTGAATACAATATTCTTTTTCCATCCATAACCACTCACTCATACCCTGAGACAGGGGCTATGAAGTCCTATGACATAAGACATTCAAGAGAGCAGAAACTTACCATACTGAACTGTGTCCTTGCTGACACTTATTGTTCAATCATTCTTAATCTAATGCTTTCACTTCCTTGTTTGACATTTTACAAGTTTATATGTTTAGTTAATCAATTATTAGATCCATCTGTGAAATTTTGTTATAGGTCTATTTACCTAAGAAAGAATTTTGGTGTAACACTAGATAAGTATCAGATTCCAAAACATTCAAGTTTAATCAAATTTACTAAAAACTATATATTCTCAAATACTATTTTGGACTTTCATTAAAACAGTACTCTAGAGATCGAAGGGAAATTTGTATTATACAAAGTATGGAGTACTCTTTAATAAATAAGAAGGCACTGTCTCACTGAACTATTTCTGGATTGCATTGATTATTGCATCTTGATTGTCTATATGTTGAAGAAAAATAAATGATCATTTGCACATGATCATTTGTTTCAAAAAAATGTTTCAAAAAAAACACTTATTAATTGCATTGGAGAAAATAACTCAAGTCCAAGTGCTAATTTTTTGTCCTATGGCTATTCAACTTTAGAGACAGCTTCAATCATTTGAATCTTTTATCCTGTTGTCAACTTCTTTGCACTGTGCACACTGCACATTGTTCAATGCTACAATAAAAGCATCTTTCTTATGGGACAGATCATTTCTGATGTATCTATTCTATGCTTAGATCAATTCCTTTCCTTAGAAGAAACTATGCCTTTTTTTTTTCCCCTCTTGAATATCCACATGCATTGTTACTTATTTTAATACCAATGGAAACTACATTCTAAATGATAATTTTTTAAATTTTTTGCAGAGAATATTAGGACAACAACCCATGAGCTGCTTTAACTGTTTTGAGGAAGATGATTTCAATAAGACTGCTGATGGGGGAGGCCTGCATACTGTGAAAAGTTCAGCAGGTAAATTAGCCCAATTTATTTTGTCAGTAATATAGGGCATGAATTAAAATGTTACCACTTTTTATGGAAGGAAAAGAAAGGAATCTACTTGCATTTTTCTGTTGGTCTCCCTCACATCAATTTGGCCTTAGGAAATGATTTCATTGACAAAATATGCTCCAATTTCAGTTTCAGTACCTTGGTGAACATGTCTAGTTACTTTTTATTACCAAAGTTTTGCTGTCCTTTCTGCTCTTCCTTTATATTTATTTCTGGTCTTTGATATATTTAATTATGTATTTATTTCTGGTATCGGCAGCTGAATTAGAAGTGATGGGAAGGTTGATATTTCCTTGCAGGGAAAAGCGGAACTCAACACAGCAAAGATGCCTCAACCGGTGGTGTTCAAGCTGTGAAAGTTCAACCTATTGCAGTCCCTGCAATACCAATTGATGACCTTAGGGAGGTCACAGATAATTTTGAGACTACTTCTTTAATAGGGGAGGGTTCATATGGAAGAGTATATTATGGGGACCTCAAAAATGGGAGGGCTGCTGCAATTAAGAAGTTGGATGCTAGCATACAACCAGAAGATGAATTCTTGGCACAGGTGCTACTGAATATCTGGACCAATTTTTTTACCTCACCGGATAGTACTGCTAAGCACTTGATGTTTACAGGTGTCTATGGTTTCAAGGTTAAAACATGAAAATTTTGTTGAACTACTTGGTTATTGTGTTGATGGAAATCAGCGTGTACTTGCTTATGAATTTGCATCAAATGGATCACTTCACGATATTCTTCATGGTATGACATATCATTTCTGAATTGTTTTTCAGCATAGTTATTCTTGCCATTCTTCTCCTTGTGCTATTTTTTGCCTTATGGACTTTCATGCAACACTATTGTTGAATTGCTATAGAGGAAATTCCCAACATTAAAGTTGTTCATATGATGCATGTCCAGTTTAGTTTATTACATTTCCAACTTGTGGGTTTTTATTTTCTTATTTTTTAAAGCTTGAGCATACTTTTCTAGATTGGTTTTGCTGAATATCTACTAGAATGATATTTTCAACAGTGAAATTATGCCATTCATTTTGGTTTTTATTACTACGGAGTATTATTTTTTTGGGTAGTTTAATTGTTAAAGAAACTATTAGGAAAAGAGTGTATAATTTGCCCTTTATCATTTTCCAGCATATTCACACTGTCTGAATATGTGAAGGAGTAGATTTTAATGTTTTTACTTGTTTGTTTTAGGGAGGAAGGGAGTAAAAGGAGCTCAGCCTGGCCCTCTGCTTTCCTGGGCCCAGCGAGTTAAAATTGCTGTAGGAGCAGCTAAGGGCCTTGAATATCTACATGAAAAAGCTGAACTTGAACTTGTGCATCGAGATATCAAATCCAGCAATGTACTAATTTTTGATGATTATGTAGCTAAAATTGCTGACTTTGATTTATCCAATCAGTCTCCTGATATGGCAGCTCGTCTTCACTCAACTCGTGTCCTTGGGACATTTGGTTATCATGCTCCTGAGTAAGTTAATATGGTTCTCATTCATACCTACTTTATGCATATTGCTTGTATTCTTCTCTCCCCCACATACGCCAATGTTACATTATGTAGGAAATGTCAAACTATTAACCTTTGTGTCCTCTCCTGTTTTGAACTGATTACATCATTGGTATATGTTGAAGCATCTTTAATTCTTATTTTTGTGAATTGGTAGATATGCAATGACTGGGCAGCTAAATTCAAAAAGTGATGTATATAGTTTTGGTGTTGTCCTTCTTGAGCTGCTCACAGGACGTAAACCTGTTGATCATACCCTACCACGAGGCCAACAAAGTCTTGTTACATGGGTATTGTGCTGCTCAACTCCAAAATATCTAAGCTTTTCTGTTCATTTGGTTTTTCTAATTCTTTGCGACATTCTTTAGGCTACCCCAAAACTCAGTGAAGACAAGGTTCGACAATGTGTTGATGCAAGACTGGGAGGAGAGTATCCCCCAAAGGCAGTTGCAAAGGTAAATGATGGAATTCATCATCCCATTTATGTATTTTTCATAAAAATGAGTTCCAATGTGGAAAAAAAGAGATGCTACTAGGGCATCTTCAGATATATGCTTATAGTTGCTTAGAATTGTGAATATTTTGGCAAAAATAAGTTGCATTTTGCCTGGAAATGTGTAAAACAAGGGCTTTGTTTTCATTAGATATCACTGCCCTATCCAGATTGATAATGTATATTAGAAAAAAAAAAGTTGCCATCTTAATATTGAGCCAATGGGGAACTTGTTATTGGTTCACTCCCAGTGATTCTGGCACTGGGCAGGATTTTGATTGTATGAATTTCCAGTGGATTATAGTTTCAGCACAAAAAGACAATGGGGAGAGGATCAGATGAAAATGTAGGGTAGAGTTGATGAATTGAGTGGTGATTTGTATGTGTGTTGATGCAGTTTGCTGCTGTTGCTGCCTTGTGCGTACAATACGAAGCTGATTTTAGGCCAAACATGGGCATTGTGGTGAAGGCACTCCAGCCTCTTCTGAATACACGGCCTGGAATTGGTGGTGAAGTGGGTGCGGGACACACATGATAATCGCAGCACCCAAGGGAACTCAGCCTGGTGAATTCTAAATATTCTGTACTGATGCCACTGAGGTCTAGACGCATTGCATTGGCGGAATTAGTCTGATTCAAATCTGAATCGGCTGAGTTTAATATTGTAGATGCAGTATAATGAATATGTCTGTGTTTGGATGGCGCCATGGCGGTTGGTCTGCATAATGCAAGCCCGTGCCCGTGAAAGCGCGTCCGTTGTGTTCGTTGCGGACTTCTTTAGACCTCAGTTTTGATCGTCACGTTTTTGTTATGCACAAAATTAAATTATGGCAAGGCGTCATGAAGAGGACCTATTGCCACACAATTTCTGTACCTTGAGAAATACAATACATACAATACACATAAGGCTCGCTCGCTTTAGATTTATTAGATCTAGACGCAAGTCTAAGGCATCACATTTTCAAATGTTATTATATATGAATTTCTTTTACATATTAGTTGTAATACCAAATCATTAATAATTATTGCTATTAGTCCTCGTATATTTTAGTTAGTAAAAAGGATTTCAATTAAAGTTGGTTAGCGATTTCGAATGTTCTCTTTTGTTTCTGTTTCATTTCTTGATTGTGTTAATCTTATCTTTTTTTTTTTTTATTACTACTGACTCTATTATAATATAGTATCTGTTTATAATTACTTTCTCAACCTACTGAAGCACAAAGAGTCAACAGTTGCCTCCACTAAGACTCAAATCCACTCCCACAACCGGGACACCGAGTGTTAATCTTATCTTAAAAGATTGATTTGGTTATTTTAGTGTTACTAATATAGTACGTAGTAATATACTAAATTTGACACATCTGCTCCTACTTAACTAACATTGCTAAAGTGAAATTAGATCATTTAAACTTTTAGTTGCTAAAATAAGTATGTATGTATTTTTTTTTTTTGAAGACATCTATGCATTTATTTATTTACTTTTTATGTATGCTAGAAGAGTATGTTGTAATAAACATTTTATTTTATTTTTGACTACTTGTTGCTTAATAATTTTAGATCTATGTCCATTGTATCATTTTATATTTTACCACTCTTCAATTTTTAACTCTACACATGATCATCTCTTATTAAGTGATGTCTTTATAAGTAGTAAAGTTATTCCTAATTTAATAATTAAAGTTATAAATTAAATTTAAAAGTTAAATATGAATAATGTACAAAATTTTTAAGTGAGAACATGTAAGAAATGATTGTTGGTAAGAAATTAAGGGTATGTTGAAAATCCGAAATGATTTTTGAGTTTCCAGTGTTTGGATGCATTTGAAAAATTCAGTCAACGGAAAATATTTTACAGACCAAGCTACATAAGACGAACAACGAATGGTGACTTCCAGTACAAAAGCCTTCTAGTATTCGTTTTCGGTAGACTGGTTTCCGCCGGATACCAGTGTGTATTGGTCTCCGTCGGAAACCATTTTTGTAATAAATAATATTATTATAAATATTTTTTTTATATTTGAAATGAAATAATTAAAATATTGAATTATACAATTTTACTCATTTTCTAAAAAAATAAGTCAAACACATTAAGACAATTGTTCATAATGCAACAAACAATAAAAATAAAGATGTTTTCTGAAAAACGGATCCTAAGTGAGAATTTGAGATGAGATGAGATGAATAATATTGGGTCTAGCGGGTCGGGTATCGTCTTCTCCACACGGCCGGGTAAAAAGAGATCACGTGTGAAATTACAATCAAATCTGGTAAGAAATTTTTTGATTCTTTTAAATTTTTTTTCCGTGTTGCAAATTCCAACTATAATCTGCGAGTAATTTATTTATATTTAATGCTCCGTCTATATTTGGGAGGAGGAGAAGACGAAGAACAGTGGCGGTAGCAGCAGCAAAGACAGGCGGCTGCAGCCAGCGGTAGGAATGCGATATATTTGTGTTTAGAGGAAGGAAGGAGTCACGCACATGGTCTCTCTCTCCCTCCCTCTCTCTCTTCTAAGTCTGAGACAAAACTTGCTTCTCACCCTCTCACATCATCACTGCACTAAAATCCAGTAATCCACTTGGATCTCACACTCCTTATTAATTGCTGCTCTCTCACCACTAGGGTTTATCGTCCTCCACTCTTCACACATAGCAGATCTTCCTTACTTGAGGTATGAATTCAATCGCATTCTCATTCCTACCTTTTTTTTGTTTTTTTTTTACTACATTATTATTGTTACTGTTATTGTTGTTGTTGTTGAAATTATTAAGTCTCCCAAGGTACCTTGATTCATGATTATCTCTCATTGCTTTGGCGCATTAGTTACTGCATAGATTTTCTCCATTTTGTTCCCTGGTTTATTCGTTTCTCAGATCCGCCTCCTTTTGCTTTCTTTCTTCATCGATTTGCTCTTCTTTTATGCTTTCTCTTGTCTCACTCATGCTTACCTTCATTTCATTTCATTTTTTTAAAATGCTTTTCTAGATATATTCATTTACTTACTGTTGCATTTTCTAGCCTGCTATTGTCACCCCTGTCTGCAATTGGATCAGCGTTTTGACAATGTTTTATAGTAACAACGAACTGCTCATTATTTGGATGACTAACTGCAGTTGAAACTGAATATTGCACCTCCAATCTGCCTTCATTCTTCAGCTGATTTTTCCTTCATCCTTGGGGAGCAGGAGACATTGCTACCCAGACATGATGATCAACAAACAACTTCTTTTGACTTATCTATATCTCCTTATTTATATTCTGCTTTCGTCTGGGGTTATTTTGTACAACAAGGTATGCTGCCCGCACCTGTCTCATACTCTATTTTATTAATGCCTTTTCATTCTTATCTAAATATAGCCCATCATTTTATGGTATTCAAGGAAATCATAAGATGTTTCCCTACAAGTTAAGAAAAAACTTTTGCTCTTGTTACTTAATGTCAGAAAAACAATTGAACATAAACTGGATTTAAATTGAAATTATTAATGATCTTTGTTTGCCTTCTTGTTTGTTTGCAGTGGGTGCTCTCACCAAAATATTTCAATTTCCCATTTCCTATTACGCTCACCATGATTCACATGGGCTTTTCAGGCTTAGTAGCATTCTTTCTTATCCGTGTTCTCAAGGTACAGTACAGTGCTATTGCTTTATGTTCTTTCTTGTACCAGTTTATTTGAGCAACAGATTCATTACTTCTTTGGTTCTCATTGATGGGATTGAAGAAATATTAAATAAAGTTGGAATTATTATTTTCCTTGCAAGATTGATATAATTTTTTAATTATTGAAAATAGAATGCAATCCATATGATACTTGAGGACATCCAATTTTCAAGAGTTGGCCAGTACGTTTAAAGCTTCCTTGTTCACATATGTTTGATTTTTGAATCTCATTTTATTTTCGTAAGTTCAGATATTTATCTGTATAAAGTGGCAAATTCACCAGCAGGTCTCTAAACTAGGAATTTTATAGCTAAGGTAGAGATTTTATGGCAGATTCTAAACTTAGTTTCCTGTGTTTTCTTTGCTCTTCTTCTTAATCCTTTTTAGGGATAGTTTGGTTATGAATTAGTTTTCGAAATCATTGGTCAGCATTCAGCAAGGATATATAAGTCTTCATGGATAATTGTAGATGACCTATACTGGATAATACTGAAAAATGAAACAGAATGCATTACTTTTACAGATGATGGAAGAAGCCGTGTTCTCAGTATTTCATATTTGTAAGACATTTTATATAAAAAGAAGGATCCGCCATTTTCTGTGTATTTGTGCATGCATAGCCTTCCCCTTTTTTGCTATTTTGGCTATGTGGTTCATAATGCAACTTCTTTTGCATACCCTCAATAACAGTACCTGGTGATCAACTTATGTACTTGTGGATTTTTGTTCTGTGTAGGTTGTGTCTCCTGTCAAGATGACATTTGAAATGTAAGATAGCTGCAACTTACATCCACATCTATGTTGAATATTTTTGTCATTTCTGATCCTTACGATGTATTCTTGCATCTACAGATATGCAACATGTGTGATCCCTATTAGTGCTTTCTTTGCAGCTAGTCTTTGGTAAGTTCATAATTGGAACTAAAGTCATTGTTTCACTTCTACCAAGGCCTTACATATTTTCATAAGTTGTTTCTTTCAGCGCAGATACCATTTATCTTGATAATCACTATTTTATTTTCTGTGAGTTGGCCTTAGGAGTGGAAATGCCATCTTTACCAACCTTCAAGGCACTTACTTGAACATGATCTTAATATCTCAACACTTCATCTGGATGTTTGTTAGAGAAAAGAACAAGGAAGTACTTTTATTCACTGTAAACTGAAAAAAAAAAGGATTGTCACTATGACTTTCCCCAACAAGAGTTTTAGGCTCTTGCCTAGCTACTAAAGCTTGAAGACTAAGGATAAAAGATTGGATGCCTTCCTCTCATCTCTAGATTCCAATTTATAGTGCAAAGAAATAAATAAATATAGAAAAGGAGATAATTGTGTCTCTGATTTATTCTTGTCTAAGCCCTTGAGTTAAGCTCTTTCCCTGATCTGTGCATTCTGATTTTCCTGATTTCCATTCTTGCATTCATTCCTTTTTTTTTTTTTTGCCTAATTTCCATTCTTGCATTCATTCCTTTTATTGCATGAGTAAACTACCCATTCCTTTGGGTGCGTATCAATATTACTGAAAAAGATAAGAGGATGCTTCACCTTCACTAGTGATGGAGGAAGCCATGTTCTAGTAGTTGATATTTTTAACACAAATTAAGTAAAAGAAGATCCCCTGTTTTTGCTGCAATTGCTGAAATAGAGATTATATTTTAGACTTTCAGCTTCCAAAATATGACAGAGATGCAGTGTGGCATTTCATTAATAGCTACTGAGTATTTATAAAATCATCATATTTTGTCTTCTTACAGGTTTGGCAACACTGCTTACTTGTTCATATCTGTAGCGTTCATCCAGATGCTCAAGGCTCTAAGTATGTTTCTTTAAACATACATTTACCTTTTTAATTCTCAGTACTACCACATTGGGGCACATATTAATTGATTGTACCATGTGTTATTCTAAAAAATACAGTGCCAGTTGCCACATTTTTCATGGCGGTAATTTGTGGAACTGACAAGCTAAGATGTGATGTATTGGTGAACATGGTATTAGTCAGCATTGGTGTTGTCATATCGTCCTATGGGGAAATTCACTTCAACGTTGTGGGCACAGTTTACCAGGTCACTGGGATATTTGCTGAAGCTCTTAGGCTGGTCTTAACTCAAGTTCTTCTCCAGAAGAAGGGCTTAACTCTGAATCCTATCACTAGCTTATATTACATTGCACCATGCAGGTATATACTACTTTTTGTTAGCTGATGCATCTATTTTTGCTGTTTGCCTAGTCTGAAGACGCTGTATGCAAGTGTGCACAGTTTTTATCTTCAAGACTTGTGCATCTGCATCACTGCATCTATGCATGTCCCTTTGCAAATTTGAAAAAATTTTCTTTCTAGTTTCTAAAACTGACTTGGCTATTGGACATTTGGACATATATATGGCACTTAATATACTGAAAAGCAGAGTAGCATTCTATGAATGTAGGATGTGGAAAAGGCATTTTTCTCTCAGAGGGGAAATGTTGTTTCCAATTATACTCTGCTGGAAAATTCTTCAGCTATAAGGAGATGCTAACCTGTCATTATGTGCAGCTTTGTGTTCCTTTTTGTTCCATGGTATCTTCTGGAGAAGCCCGGAATGGAAGTCTCACAGATCCAGTTCAACTTTTGGATTTTCTTCTCAAATGCGCTCTGTGCTTTAGCTTTGAATTTCTCAATATTCTTGGTGATTGGTAGAACTGGTGCTGTGACGATCCGAGTTGCTGGTGTCTTAAAAGACTGGATTCTTATTGCCCTATCAACTATTGTTTTCCCCGAGTCAATGATTACCAAGCTTAATATTATAGGTTATGGCATAGGTATGCTTCTTATTCCGTGTTAATGTTGGGGAAGTAATATTTCTTTTCTTGCTTTGGTACAAGGAGTCATTTATTAAGCAGCTGAATTAACACCAATTTTGTATTGCTCCAGCATTGTGTGGTGTTGTAATGTATAACTATCTAAAGGTAAAGGAGTCTCGAGCATCCCAACTTCCTATGGCAAGTATTATGGACCGAACTGCTAAGGTAAAGGCTATGAATTCCATCTGGATTGATAGTTATTCTCATCTTGCTTTTACATACTGAAGTACTGCAGCCATCTCTTTTTGAGTACTACTTCTGCCTTAATAGATACGGAGTACTATAAAATTGTAAGTTTATTATTTCCTTTTCTTTAGAATGTGAAATTTTGAGTTTTTTTTTTTTTCCGACTATACAGGACCTTAAGATGGAGAAGAAGTCATCTGATCTGTATGTACCAGATGATGTCGTAAACAGCAGTGGAACAAGGAACGGTTCTCAAGATTCCATCACTGATGAAGAAGCACCACTGATTCCTTCAAATAGAATATCTCATCTTGGGCGAAGCCAACTTGGCAGCCACTCTGCATGACCACTGCTGTTCCTTTAGTGGGGCAGGTTTATTTTGTTTGGTAGAAATAGTTGAAGCAGATTGAGGACAGCCGACTCTCTGTAGTCTGTACACCACCCCCACCCCCCCACCCCCTCCTTTTTTTTTTTTTGTGGAAAAATGGAATTGCTTTTTGTTGCAAAGCCTCCTAACTTTCAGCTTTGATATTGTGATTTATTGTAAAAGTTTACTTAATTTAGTTATATACATGTAGTATATTTTAAAGATGGTTGTCAGAAATAGTAATTGTAGTGTGTTCTTTAAAAATGTTTTACTTGTCCCCACGTTTCAAGTTTCAAGCGAAGTGAAAACGACAGGAACGTCTTTTTTAATTGTTTATATTACAATTACAGTAACTACTTCGTCTTTATTCCATACAACAAATAAAAGGTCTTTCTGGATATGGGAGGCCTTTCTGGATATGGGATAATCAAGGAGATAAGAAGAGACTGTATATTTTTAGGATGCCACCTCATTTAGAATTTAGAAACAATCTTTATTGAGGTATTTTTCAAGCCAATTAACTACATTTGGCATCCCACTTCTGCTATATATGTAGAATGTAGAATTATAGAAAACTGAAATATACAGCCAGCCATTTGACAACAGTGCCGTTAATATAGTAGGTTCAATTGAACTCCACTCTGCTATTTATTGCTATACTACATACAATATATTGAAACCATAAATGAAATGCCTCCTGCATCGATCAGGGGAGAAAAGGATTATGAGAAGGATAAGCCTGCTTTTCCTTTCTGTAGGCCCTGATGTCACCACACACATTCAAATCACACTTAGTTCATGCTAAGTACTCCAAGCAATATAAGAATACACTTAATGTAAACTTCATAATATATCACCTGGCCACATTTGATCCTGCCAGCGCAACTGTACCTACAATTATAAAAAGGAAAGGAAATCCAACCAGTCGCTGGTTCCTTCTTCCTCCATATGTTCTTGGAACTCCAGTTCGCACAACATACGAGTATGAGTCTGTTTAAGATTTATCATATATTAACCAGATAACAGGTTAGATTTTACACTCCATAGAAGATCAAGTCAAATAGGTGCCCACATCAGTAACTTGCCTGTGTGAGAACTTTGCACTCTTGCTCCTGTAATCATCATTAAGATGTTAATGATATGAGCTTAAGTCATTCGAGTAACTTTTTCATTGTAATGGCAATCTATAGACTTCAGTGGTTCACATCTCAACAATCATACAAACTCCAGGAACCCCATTGATCATGTAAAGATAAAATAAGATGTCATGGTGAAATAATCCATAATATTTTATTGAAAATCAAGGAAATGGAGAGGAACATTCTTCCAGACAATGTTTTCCATGGAAAAGAAATGACAAGTCATGACAATAAATACTTCTAAACCCCGTTATTCTGCATGGTAAACAGTTGCAATTCATTCATAACATTAAAAAAAAGTACAGGGAGTATTAGATTCACAACAGAAACCAATCTTAGACACCCAAGAAATGCAGCAAAAATCACATAAAACCTAAGGTACAAATTGTGTAAATAATATGGAATGCCTGCTTTAAAAAATGTAAGCAATTTGGAGTATGTAAAATATATTCACATCATATATGGATCTTCACAATAAGATAACTGTCTACACAAGGAGAGTGAAGGGAAAAACTGCCAAATATTTCATCAAGCAGCGTGATGCTTAAGCAAGAGTAGTTAATATTTTTCAGCACACCACTGCTGCATTCAAGATTTTGAGAGTGTGATTAGTAGATTCGAATGTAACTTTAGCCTTGAGGGCAATTGTTTTTTCTAGCTTTTGCCCGTCAGTTTGCTTCTGAACCAAAGTACCAAAGAAAAAATGGTAAAAGTAGAATTCAAAAACTAATATGGTTTTGTTCAAGGCAGAATAATTAAAAGTAAATCACAAGAAGCCTACTAGGCATAAAATCTGTGCAAAGTAGCTATTCCATTGATTGGGAATTCTATTCAACTTCCTAAGCTCAGTAAGGCTCACTAATCAAATTGTAGAAGAGAGAAATACCAGAGCACAGGAAACTGTATGCTTCGCAAATCTGCAGCAAAAGCAATGGACTCATTTTCCAATAAACTCCAAATAACAAAAAAGGAAGCACAAACACAACCATAATTGGGCATGTACATCAAGGAATAAATGCTTACCATCTTGAATTTACATTCTGCATTTGATTTTTCGTGAGCAGGAAAGCGATCAGGATGAGTTTCCCATACCTTCCTTCTATAGGCCGCTTTAACCTAACCACAAATTCTCAAGTTATTAAATAGAAACCGATTTTTGTTCTTAGCAAAGTAGTGTGGTCGAATTTCGTCAGCTTTCGGCAACATCGATAGACAGAGCAAGAGTAGAAGATGGCATATACATATATATATACTAATACTCTTAGGGTATAACTAATTCAATAATTTCCTAAATAGCAGCAACTCCATATAATAGATAGAGTAGAATCATAGAAATGGCAGGCGACTGAAATTCAATAAACGGATAGAGCAACAGGAACTTACCTGAGATGGGGAGGGACGACAATTTGGGGAAAAACCTAGCAAGGTTTTTGCCTCGTCGGCCAGCATCTCCCTCCCGATGAATTCAATTTGGTTCGCCCGTCTAAGAAGTCTCTTAAAATATTACCAGTGGTACAGAAAGGAACTAGACAAGAATCACAAAGATAATCTCAGTCAACTAAAAATCTAAACTCATAGTCTAATTGCACAATTATGTATGTAATATTTTTTTATGCATATTATGCGAATAGAATAATGATCAATATTTATTTTTAAATAAATATTTTAAAGTATATAAATGCAAGATTATATAAGAGATATTTATGCATATGTAATTTAATGTTAAATTTGTTTATTTACAGCGGTAATTCAAAGTATATGAACGCAAGATAATGTATGAGAGGTTTATTATAATTATCACTAAAATAAATTTTTGTAATTTTGTAAAACCGCTAGTCTGAATACTTAGTCTAAAAATGATAGTATAAATACTATGTTTGGTAATACAAAGTTATACATTTTAAATCATATTAATAAAGAAATACGATTTACCTGTAAAGTGAACAACTTTGATGTATTCCAAAAATATTTCGATTAGTTTCCGAATTCAATTTATTGGGTTATTTGAATGTCTTATTTGTTAACAAATCTTCCAAGTCGTTAATATGATTGACTTCAAATTATTATTATTATTTTTTTAATTTTTGTTGTTGTTATTAATAAAATACTTGATAAATAAATATATAACATTATTTTGTATAATAACTTTGATATTTAATTACAAGATAATGTAAAAAGAAGACAATGAATAATGTATTGAATATACTTAATTAATGAATTTGAAGGTAAAGATCTTTGCATTGTACAAAATAAAGACAATATAACTAATGAAATTATTCGAAATTAAAGAAATGCATATGTATTTTTTTTTTTTGTAACTAATAATTTATTTAATTTAATAAGAGTAATATGATGTAGTACTTACTTTGCAATAATATACTCTAACATATTCATAGTATATGTTCAATAATTATGTCAACTTTAATTAGGATGTGGTTCGAACCTTAGACCCATAATTATGCCATTCCAACCTTAGACTCATAATTATGAACTCTAATTATGATGAGGTTTGAACCTCACATTTCTTATAGAAATTAATGGGTAAGTACATTTTTTTAGTTTACATTTCATAACTTTATTGGCTCTTATTAGTATTGTAGAAGTTATATAGATAGATAGTAGATATTGTATGCTCAACACGATCTCGTATGTGTGCGGAGATTCGAACTCATGACCTTCGATGTAGGGTTGGTTCTGATACCAAATTGAAGCATGCATTTCATCTCAACTAAAAATCTAAATTTATAGTTGAATTGTTCATTTATGTTTTTATATTATATATATGCTCAACAAAGATATTGTTTCTGCACCACTAATTCATGTATCTTTGGAACATTTGTAAAGTCTTGAGGTGACAAAAAGTCTTCACTTAAATAGGAGTAAAGGAAAATCGCATTTTTGGTCCCTCAAATGTTATCCGATCTGTAATGTGGTCCCCCTAAGTCAATTTAGTTAATTGGGTCCTTAAAAGTCTTAAACCTTAGTCAATATCGTCCCCTGGTCAAATTTGGCTCTAACTAGTGTTAAGACCATGGGCAATTGGGTAATTTCACAACCCCAGCCAATTTTACCCTAATTCCTTTTGTTCAGTCGGACAGTTCCGTGGAAAATTAGGCATGGGTGGATTCGGATGGCTTCGTGCCTCTCGTCGGCAGGCAGAGCAGCGACGAGTTTCAACGGACGGCGTCGGCAGGTAGAGCAACGGCGAAACTCTGGTTTTCGGCCTTCCCTATTCCAGCGGCGAGAGTGTGACGCAGCGAGCAAGGTTGACCTCTGGTGAGCAAAGTTGGCAGTGGCGACATGGGCGAGCTCCTCCTTTCTGTCTTTGACGTTTTCCTATTCTCGTATCTGGTTTTCCCTATTTCTCCGGTGTAGCGCGGCGGCAGCTCGAGCGGTCGTCTCTGGCGGGTGAGTCAGAACCGTGAAAGTCTCCCCTGTTCTTCGCGGCGGCAATGGAGGATTTCGAAGGCAGCTTTGAGACTTCCTCCGATGTTTTCCCGTTCTTGAAGCAGCCCTCTGGTGAGTGAAGCAACAGAAACATATAGCAGACCCTGTGAAATTACCGCGTGCAATAACGGTGTCGTTTGAGGAACGCCATGGTGGTTAATTCCGACGTCGATGTCTCTGTAATTGAGGAACGCCTGCCTCGGATTACTCAAAACAAAAGGCGTCATGAAACTATGGAGATCTCTTATCTACGAGCTGTATTTCTAGTCTGACGCCGCCCCTTCTTCATTCCAGTTCACGGCATACTGGATCTTGAACAGGATTCCGGCGCGGTGAGGGAACGTCGTTTTTGGTCGACGGGATTTCCGTCATTTTTTCGTCGTATGGGTTGAATGTTAGGCCTGTGTTACTCAGTTCTATAAGTTTTTTCGCATAGAGTGTTTAGTGAGTCCTTTGGGATGGGGTTTTGAAGGTAATCGAATTTTCGCTGAAAAAAAACTGGATTTTTCCGGTGGTTCTGTTCAGTAATGTTTCGGGTTTTGTGGTGTTGTCGAAGCTCGCCCAAAGGATAACAGATTGGATCCAACTCATCTCGGTGCAATCCGAGGGGTTTAGTCCTAAGCTCGGGAATTGGGCTTTTAGGATTGAGATAAGCGTGTTTGAATATCTGAGGAATAATCCGACGAAGGATGCAATAACGATGTCGTTTTCTCGTTCGTGAAGCAGCCCCCCGGTGAGGGCAGATCTAGTTGCCCTCTAGCGAGTGAAGCAGTAAAATTGAGTTTAAGACTATTAAATGCGGTATTTATAGGTTGTTAGGGGACATGTACCAGCCCTGGGACATGGCGGACATGCACTGGCCTAAAGGCGGGTCCCATACTCGAAAGCCAGATGTCGCAAGGCCAACAGGCTAGACTAAAGGAGGAACTCCCTAAGGTGCAATGCTCAGCCCGGTTAGACCGACCATAGACTCGGGACCACGATTGGCCTCCCTACAGCCGTAGACCGGGCAAAAGGCCCGAATAGGCTGGGCATGGAAAGATGACATGCTTCTTTGGAAAGAATTTCAAACATGTATTTCATCACATAATATCCGCATTCGGTACTTCCAACTTGTTCGGAACACTATATTTGAATTAATTACAATTAAAAATTTATATGATAAAATATATATATATATATATATATATATATATATATATATATATATATATATATATATAATTTTACAAAGTATAAAATACTTACCAAGCATTTAATTCATTTTGGTCAACGAGTTGGTTTTGTTGGAGAAATTGTCAATGCCCCCACATTAAGGTTAGGACCGGAGACCTCTCATTTGAGAATTGAGTCCCATCTATGCCGCTCGACCACAAGGCCTTTGGTGAAGTACATAATATTTAAGTTATTTTATTTGAAGCAATTAAAACTTACTTTAAAATATATGGGGCTAAATAACATTGCTTCTGTCCATATTACATGGTGACATTTATATACCTTGTCCGTTTTTCTCTAGTCATCAAATTTGGTTGAATCCAATTTAGATCTAAGAAGCCATATGATAAGCGCCAAAATTAGTTAGGAAAATGGTTGTTTGAGGACTTTAAATGTAACGTTTATGCCCATTTGTGATCAAATTAGTGCGTAATAAGCTTTGATGTATTCATTCTTGCAAAACTTTACCTTTTGTTGTGTTTCAAAGCAATTCTTGTAGGATTAGAGAAAACCGGAAGCCAAGGAAAGATGCAACGAAGAAACGAGGTAGACCGCGCTTGTGGATCCTAGGCTATGTACGAGGCCATGCCCCCTCGTACGCAGCGAAATTTTCGCTGGCTTTTCTCTTCCACGCGTGGAACACACATGGAATAATTCCAGTAGGGGTCCACGCGTGGAGCCCACGTGGAGCGTATCATTAAGGGCAAAAATGAAATTTAGCTTTGTGGTGACTATTTAAATCAATCCCTAACATTTTAGAAAGGGGATCCACCACTTTTAGATCTGATTTCCTTTCCCTTTTCCCTTAGGGGAATTTCCCCCTTTTCTTAAACCTAGATTTCTTTAGGTAGGGAATAGATCTAGATTGATTGGATGGATTGAAGATAAAAAATGTAATAGAAGACTCACATAGCTTGGTAATCTCTACTCTACTTTCATTTCTTTAATTCCATTTTACAATTTCAATTTGATTTCATTGTTGTTACGTTTTGCTTTGTTTTTATGATTCTTACAATGATTTGCTAGTTTAGATTGGGGATTGGATGTTCCAATCTAGTTATTGTGCTTGATTTGATATAATTCTTCCATTTGATTCTAGAAATGTTGATTTAGGGTTCTTATGTCAAGTGTGGTTGAGATGTGGATTGATTGGTGCCATTGTGGGCACAATAGGTAGCCAAGTGAGGGGAAGTGTAGATTGCGTGATAACGGATGAGTCCTAATCAACTGCATCCCCGCCCTTGATCCGGAAAGATGAGGTCTGGGAAGAGTGGTAGACCAAGTGTTCGATAAAATACCACTAAATTATGATTCGATAGTTGCACATTGCTTTTAAATTAAATTAAATTACTTACCACATTTATTCTTTCATCCAAAATTTATCATTTTTGTTTTCCATGAAGAAAAAAGAATTGATGATAGTGGGGTGTTTGAAAAATATATTACAAACTAAAGTTTGACTGGTTTAATTAACTATAACTATCAGAAAGATTTTTTTTAAATTATAAATTAGCTTTAAACAAAAAAAAAAAAGAAAAAGAAAAAAGAAGGCTATAGATCAGAGATTTCTTTTTTTTTTTTTTTTTAAATAAAAAATAAAAAATTAAACTCTATAAACGAATTTAAAAATGAGTTATACTTGTGTGAGACTGTCTCATGAATTTTTAATCGTGAGACAAATCGAGTTGGGTCACATTAAAATTAAAATGTAGTATACTAGTATTTATAAAGAAATATGTAATACTGGTCATGAATAAATTATTTGTTACTTATAAGTGAAAATGTAATATTTTTATATTTTGATGTAAACGTATTATATTTTTCATTAAAAATATTACAGAGTACATTTTTCCTTATAAGTAATATTGATAAATATTTGTTACTTATAAGGGAAAATGTAATACTTTTATATCAAAATGTAAAAATATTACATTTTCTTCAAAAGTATTACACTTTCTTATATAAGCAATAAACATTTTATTTCTTATTAATATTATGCTTTCCAGTATAAATACTACATTTTAATCTTGACCCGACTTTGATTACGGACGGTCTTATACAAGTTTTTATCTACACTGGTGTGAGACTGTCTCACGGAGGTCGGGTAGGGTCGAAGTATCATGCAAATGTGATACTTATATGCTCAAATATAATACTAATTGTTACTTATAAGAGAAAAAAGTATTACATTTTCCATAATAAGTAAGGTGGACAAGTGACCCTTACTTATAAGGAAAAATATAATACTTTTGAAGGAAAATGTAATACTTTTAAATCAAAATGTATAAGTATTTGTATTTTTCCATTAAAAGTATTACATTTGCTCAGTAACCAAAATTTTATTCCTGATTAGTATTACATTTGAACATATAAATATGGTGAGATGGTTGCATACAAATTTTTGACTATATGTTTTTATTTAAAAATACAATTTATACTCTGGAAATTCACAATTTAAATACTTAAGAATACACAATTTAATATTGATGTTGACAAGGTGGGTCTTGGGTCGATGGTATAACAACTCAGGCTACCTTAAACGGCTGTGATTTCATTATTTCAAAAACATAAGACCGTTGAAGCCCCCGATTCCAAAGCTTTAAAAGGGGCGCCATCTCAATTTAATCGGGCTTGTTCATTGGTTTCTAGATATTGAGAAAGACCTCAGAGAGAGTTGGAAGAGGAGGAGGAGGAGGAGGAAGGATTGCCAGATACCCAGAAAGAAGAAGATTTGATTTTCCGAGGGGCATATCTGAAAGAATGGCTTCAAGACCCGTGGTTCAACAGCAAAATAGAGGAGGTAATTAATCTCGCTCGATTGATGGATTGATTAAAGTTATTTCGGACATCTTGATTTTCTTGACTTTCCTATTTTTGGACTCGTTTCACCTAATCCAGGGCTCGGGAGTTGTGTTCGTGACTGTTCTTGAACTGTTTGATTTATTTCATACTGGTGTCTTGATTGGGTTTCTTTCAATCTTTCTTTTCATGAGTTACTAATGTGTTTCTGAGTTGATGTATGAAAACTACGATTGTTAGAAGTCTAATTTTTTGTAAATTTATTTGATTTGGAGTAATTAAGCACAAGAGACCCTTGTCCTTATAGATTAGAAACATTCTGTTTAAAAGCCTTTTTTTGGGTGTCTGTTACCTAATGGAATGGAATGCGATTCTTTCAATTTTTGGTTTGATGTATGAAAACAAGGAGTGTTAAAAGCCAATTAGTCTGTAAAATTATTTGATTTGGAGTAATTTATAGATCAGAACATAAATAGTCTTTGTTAAAAAGTCAGATTTTTTGGGTTTTTGTTATTCGTAATGGAATGCATTTCTTTTGATTTTTGTCTTCATGATTTACTAAGTGTTTCTGATTTGATGTATGAAAAAGAGTCTTTCAATTTATTTGATGGAGTAATTAAGATGAAATTTTATAAGAGACATTTGTCTTTGTAGATCAGAAATATTAATTTTTGGGTGTTTTCTTGCCTCCTAACGTAAATGAATTGCAGATTTGCAGTTGAGGGAGTTGTTGCTGGGGGAATAAAGCAAAAGAACATTGCGGCAGAGGGAAGGAACTGCCGGGTACTTGGGGATATTGGCAATATGGTTACCCTTCGAGGGGCTGAAGGCAAGCAGCAGCTTCCTCAGGTGTCTTGCCACCTCACAAGGGGTTTTTGTGCACAACTACTGGCTAATGCACAAGCTGCAGCAGCTGACAAGAACAAGGTTGGTAGCTATAATTTCCCTATTCTGTAGTGTTAAATGATGCTTAGGACCCATTATTAATTATTTGTATGCCATGCCCCCACCCCATCATCATGCTTTGTTGCTGTAAATCTGAAGTTCTAAAGAACTTGTCCCCTGCCTTAATCTCTTGATTTGCTGCAGAAATGTATTGGTGCTGTGAATGTTGATGGATTTGCTGCTGCAAAAGGAGGTGCCTAGAAAGCCGCCTGCTCAGAGAAGAGCTACTGTGAAGCCAATCAAGCCTGAAGCTGTGATTGTAATCAGCCCTGACACTAAAGAATAGGTGAAGGAAAATAACAGCCTCGCAGAAAGACTCTGCAACTCTCACTGCTGCCTGCATGCCCCAGCTAAATCTGAAGTTCTAAAGAACTTGTCCCCTGCCTTAATCTCTTGATTTGCTGCAGAAATGTATTGGCTGTGAATGTTGATGGATTTGCTGCTGCAAAGGAGGTGCCTAGAAAGCCGCCTGCTCAGAGAAGAGCTACTGTGAAGCCAATCAAGCCTGAAGCTGTGATTGTAATCAGCCCTGACACTAAAGAATAGGTGAAGGAAAATAACAGCCTCCGCAGAAAGACTTATACTGCAACTCTCACTGCTCGAAGCAAGGTTGATTGAGGCTCATTCTCTGTTTCAGAGACTGCCCCGGCTTCTTCTTGGCCTACTCTACCTAATAGGTCAGGAGATTCTTTCTTTTTGTAGCTAGATTGACAGGTTTTCTGTATGTGTGGGAAATGTACAAATTGGGTGTTTTTTGTTTCCTCAGGTCATTGCTGTGTAGGCCTTTGCTTGTTGATATAGGAAGGTGTACCTGTGTTATTGTGAAGGAAACATCCCCAGATGGGTTCAATGGAGGCACTCTCTACTCACTCTACACCTATGTAAGGCCATTTTTGAGCACTCCTCTAGTGTGTACTAGTTTCTTGCTTTGATAAACATCTTTAGTCATTAGCATTTTCTAGCAAAATTGAAGTCTCAGCTTGTGTCTTAAATGTAAATCTTTATTTGATTTAGACTGTCTCCTACCTTAAATCTCTGAAAATTATCAGATTACTTTCTAGTTAAAACATCCCAATGATTTTATTACTTGCTTTGGTTATGGTTCATTAGTGCATCTGGAGGACCATGCATGTTTTCAAGCATTTAGATACTAAGGTCATTGATATTGATATTTGTTGTTGTTGTTGTTGTTGTTGTTGTTGTGTGTGTGTGTTTTTTTTTTTGTTTGTTTGTTTGTTTTGTTTTTGTTTTTATTGTTTTGTTTTGTTTTTGTTTATGTTTTGTTTTGTTTTTGTTTTTGTTTTTGTTTTTGTTTTTGTTTTTGTTTTTGTTTTGGTTTTGTTTTGTTTTTTTTTTTTTTTTGGAGGATGTTTGAGGAGCCGAATACGTTGGAGTGTGTGAGGAGAGTGAATGAGATTGCACAAGATAACTGGAAAAAATTCATAGATGGGAGTTTCACTACTCCCTTGCAGGTGAAGGAATCAGACCTGACACTAAAGAATAGGTGAAGGAAAAGAACAGCCTCCGCAGAAAGGCAGCAACTGGAGATTCATCTAGAAAGACTTATACTGCAACTCTCACTGCTCGAAGCAAGGTTGATTGAGGCTCATTCTCTGTTTCAGAGACTGCCCCGGCTTCTTCTTGGCCTACTCTACGTAATAGGTCAGGAGATTCTTTCTTTTTGTAGCTAGATTGACAAGTTTTTTGTATGTGTGGGAAATGTACAAATTGGGTGTTTTTGTTTCCTCAGGTTATTGCTGTGTAGGCCTTTGCCTGTTGATATAGGAAGGTGTACCTGTGTTATTGTGAAGGAAACATCCCCAGATGGGTTCAATGGAGGCACTCTCTACTCACTCTACACCCTGTTTTTGTTTTTTTTTTGTTTTGTTTTTGTTTTGTTTTGTTTTGTTTTGTTTTTTTTTTTGTTTTGTTTTGTTTTTTTGTTTTTGTTTCTAGGCAAAACTCAGCATGCCCTTTATTGCATTACTGTACTGTTTGTGGTTATTGTTCTTAAAAAATGATAGGAGGGGGGTTCAAGGAAGACAGAGTCGGAAGCTTGGGGTGGCTCATCACTGAAGGCGTGATGGGAAATCTGAATTCATGTTTGGATATTCTTAGATTATGTGTAAGTGTTGGAATCTAATTTGATATCTATTGTCATTTTATCTTCAAATTAGTCAATGAACATGTGCAGAGCAATTGAAGTCCGCCTTTAGACTCAATTGAACCTTACCTCCAGTTATTACCTTGTTATCTTGTGAAAGGAAATAGACTCTCACACCGAAAGGTGAACTAAGTCATACAGGTTGTAGAAGTTAATCAGTTTTAAGTTAAACAGGTTTTCTTTATTTTCCATTTACTACAACACTGTATTAGCTACTTATTTAAATGATAAATGAGTCTTTCTGCATATGTTTCTTCCTTCTTTCTTTTAATTTTTTTCTTGCCCTCCTTTGTCAATCTTTTATTTTTTCCTTTCTCTATGTTGCTGATATTAGGCAGGGACCAAAGCTCCAAGGCAGCCATGGCATGACTTACACTGTAGAATTGACGGGCCTGCTGCATATGACGTGCTTATAAACTTTGCTCAACGCTGGAGGAGAGCAACCAGGTGGAGAGAATTTGCTTTTCTGAAAAAGGCTAGGTCTAAATGGAATGACGATGCAATGATCAAAGTTGAACGAATATCATGGATACTCAGCCCAGCCTTTTCTATTGGAAAGGAATTCACGTCCATTCCGGAGGATGATCCTAAACTCTACGTGAATGAGAATGACCAATCAAAACATTGGCATGTTCAGGTTGATTATTTCCGGTGATTGTGTGAATTTGGTTGGTGGAACCTTTGAGATCCTTCTAATCTTTTTAGCCATATATCTTTCTTCTTGCAGATTTTTTGTTCCATCAATTCAGGTTCTGTGAAGGGTTTTCCGAAAAGAATTGACATTGCTGAGAAACAGGTGATGTATAAAAACTCCATATTTTATATCTGATCTAAATCCATTTTGAGTTTCAAACATGGCAACCTATAACCAGTAGGGTGGACAAAATATTATCTTGTATTTAAGTATATTTGGCTCCTAATTACTGCAGAACCTTATTTGTGGAAAAAATCTGGCGGTTGACAAAAGCATTGAGACAGCATATATCCAGGCAATAAGATCAGCTCAGAATTTCATATATATTGAAAACCAGTATTTTCTTGGGTCATCATATGCTTGGCCATCATACGAAGATGCAGGTGAAATTGCATTTCTTTCTATGCAACCTTTTTAGCACGTACACAGTATTTGCTTAGTTTTATCTCTCATTCTCAATAATGTTGAAAATTTTTGCCCAGAGATATGTATGCAGTGCACTTGACTCTTTATTTTCTTTGTACATAATACTCTAGGAGCTGATCATCTGATCCCGATGGAGTTGGCAATGAAAGTTGTCAGTAAAATTAGAGCCAGCCAACGAAAGGTTTGCCATATATGTTGTTATGCCAATGTGGCCAGAGGGAGACCCCAAGACAGCTACCATGCAAGAAATTCTCTTTTGGCAGGTAATATGATTCCCCTTTTTTATGATGGCTGGTGACTTGCTTTCTGCTCAGAAACGTGGACCATTACTTGATTTTGTTTGCATTTTGGCAGAGCCAAACAATGCATATGATGTATCAGGTCATTGCACAAGAGATTAAGTCCATGCAGCTAGATGAACATCCTTCGGACTATCTAAATTTCTATTGCCTTGACAATCGGGAAGATGTTCCAAGTTCAGTAAGCCAGTCCATTAGCGGTAAAGATAATGTAATTTCAACATAAATTTCTTACCTTGTGTTCTAATAAGAGCCTTGTTTCAATTGCAATTCGTTTTTGTTCTGACAAGTTCCAGTGTTGGCATACAATCAGGTTTCGGAATCACTCAAGTTTCAGCGCTTCATGATATATGTGCATGCCAAAGGAATGATAGTGGACGACGAGTATGTCATAGTGGGATCTGCTAACATCAACCAACGATCTATGGCCGGCTCAAAAGACACCGAGATAGCTATGGGAGCCTATCAGCCCCATCATACTTGGGCAAGGAAGCAGCGTCGCCCTCATGGCCAGGTTCAAACTGTTTAACT